>OX465107.1:17543378-17853378 GCA_949987565.1 Luidia sarsii
AATGAAGACAACAGTCACCCTTTCACAACGAGCAACCCATTTCATGGGGCTGCCTCTATTGATTAGCATTGGAAAATGCATAATTTGCAAAACAGAAGACCATTTTTCTCAAACAAAGACAGAGTCCTGGGAAATGTTCATGTATGAAAACAGCAAAGAATGGCACATGTACAGTACATTGAGCCAGGTGTCTCCAGTACAACTCTCTGTCTAGTGTCCAATCAAAACTTTCTTTGCCTTTTTTCATTATGTTTTTTGGTCTTTATGACAAATTGATTTATGCCAGTGTCATGGTACAGTGTACATCTGCTCAGCATTTCACAATGACACTGTGACAGGGTGATTGAGCTGACAATCTCTAGGCTCTGCGAGCGAGTTTTTATTCTTCTCTCTCTCTCGCACTAATGAGTCAGTTTGGATGCTCAAGCAGCTCAGATGCAATTGGCCCCAGCAATCTACTTGCAAGGCACTGCGCTTACGGATCGCCAATTTAATTCAGAGCTGAACCACAATGAGCACCAGCATCTCCTTTGACAAAAGCTGCCCCCTTTTGAAAAATCGCTGCGTGGACCCTTCGCCGCAGAAGCTAATTGGATTCCCCAGTGCACTGGCACAAAAGTTGCTCATCCTTGACGTCTGGCTAAAAATGGAATCTGGCAAGCCCACAAGAAGCCATCAGGGGGCTTCGTGGCATGGTTTAAATGTTCAATGCATTCTACACAATCAAGAATCACAGTGATGGGTAACTCCCTGAATCAGGGGTCCAACTTGTGACATATCCCCACTTCCATATGAAACATTCAGCTTTCCTACATGTAATAAATATTGTAACTACTTCATGAAACGTTCAGTAGATTAAACACACAAGAGCTATCTGCTGAGCAAAAAACCTCTCTCGAGGTCGTTAGCTCAGCACATAGCTCACCGTGTGCACTGAACGTTTAGTGAGATTTCTGCCTCAAGAGGCCGTGAGACCAGTATTTATTATCCTGTTTGATTTTTTCGCCTGGCCACTGGCCAATGAAAGCGCACGCTCTGTTCACGTGATGGCTTCCAAAACAGATTTTGTGCTCAGCACGTACATGTAGCTCAAGTCACCGCACACGATGAGTTTTCATCCACGAGAGGCAAAAAAAATCAAACAGGATAGATACTGGTCTCACTGCCTCTTGAGGCAGAAATCTCACCAAAAGTTCAGGGCACATGGTGAGCTACGTGCTGAGCTAACGACCTTGAGATAATCTTTGCTCAGCAGATAGCTCTCGTGTGCAGCTGCCTTTATACCTGTAGGTCATGTACAGTACATGTATAACATACTGTGCAATCCACAAAGTGGTTCATTAAGTTGTTACATGTATAATATTACAGGGAGGAAAGCTGAATGTTTCATACATAAGTGGCAGGGATGAGGTTAGAGACCGACCAAGTCATTTCCTGAAATTCACAATTAAAAGGCCAATCAATTGTGCGACTGTGAGTGAGCGCTTGAGCTTACTTAACAAGCGACCAACAGATGCAACTGCGAGTAAGCATTTACGCAACCGAGAGATTCATGGTAGGGGTTCAGGCGCCCTTCAGTTTTTAGGGGTTTAACAAATAAAGAATGACCAGTTTGAGATAGCTGTTTGCCCTAAAAATAAAAAAAAAGATGTATACCGGTATGTATCAAAGCAACATCTATGTATAATTGATATACGATCTGTACAGACAATACTACAGTATTAGCTGGAAAAACGTGAACGTACATGTACAAAATAATACATTCTCATGAGCATATTAAATTTAGCACAATCAAGTATGTAAGGATTTAAAACATACATGTACACTGTAGATAACAATTGTATGGAATGTGATACTGATAGAATTGACCAAAAAATGTGAAAATTGTATACCGATTCGTGAAGCTACAAATTGTGTGAGCTGGGGCAAACCTACATGTACATGTAATTATCGTCAGAGTTCCCACAAAGTGGTAAATCATTTTCAAACATAACAAATTGCATTAAAACACTCTCCAACTGTCAAAGATAACAATCAGTAATACTTTATGGTACCACAAAAATTAACACATCTAGACTACCGCTTTAAACAATGGGCAAAAAATGTGACTAATCTTTCTCAGCGCCATTCTCAAAGTGCATCTTTTCTGATACGCAGAAGAAAATGCCGACAATAATGAGATTGTACATTTGTATAGCACTTAGCAGTGAGTGCGCAACTGGTCTGCACAGTGTATGGATGTATACAGATCTATAAAACTCTGGTCTGGGCCAACAACGAAGATTGAATACATTCAATGTTAAATGTAGTGACATTCCAGATGGAGCACACAGCAGTCCATGCATGTGTGCTTAGTAGAATGTGCAGCACTGAGTTCTCACAGTATAGTAACACTAGTATGTAGAATGTGCAGCACTGGCATTCCATCATGATGCCGCATAATCTACACTGAAATGGACACATGGGGTTATTTGCACTGGATTTCCTCTTGATCAGCCATGCATTTATCTTTACAAATGGACTCCCTGTAGACATACTGTACATTTACAGTACATGTAGAGTACGAGGCAAATTACAATTACATGTATGCATAGCATGTACATGTACTGATAGACATGGTAGAGTACAGGTACACATATCCCAGTCATAATTTCAAGAATATCGCACTAATTGCTTTTCTTACAATACTAGTATAAAATGTGTTCACACATTTCTTGAAAGGCTGTACCGTAGCTGTGTTTAATTGTGCCCCCTTCCCCGTTTATTTGTAATAAATACTGTACTGTACATCTGCAGTGCACAGTCCACGTGCAGCGTATGTCTTGTGTACTGTACATTCATACATGTATACATCCCTGCCTTCAGCAAGTCATTTTCACAGTGGCTCCATCGATCAACTTCCCCAGCCAGCCAGCCAGCCAGTCAGGCAGGCATCAGAGGCCACTCATATCACAGTCCCTTCTTCCTCCATGGTCAAACAGGCTGTATGACTGTTTACAAGTACCGGTACATGTACAAGTGTACGTACTATCGGAAATGATACAGTACATGTACAGTACCGGTACATACATGTACCATACATTTCTCTATGTACATAGATGAAATTCATGTACACATGTACACTTGTACAATGTACATGTACATGTGCCAGTATGCTCTGCATACCGGTAGCATGCCATAATGTACATGTACATGTACATGTAGGGCGTACATGTACATGTAGGGCCTACATGTACATGTACACGTACACTGTACATGTACATAACATCATCATGCATGTATATGTACATTTATGTACATGAACATTGAACATACACATACCTGTACATGTATAGTATAAATGTGTTTTAACCAAAATCTACACACATGAGCATGTACATGTATGGACAGCAAGGGTCTATGCAAACATGCATACCAATTAGCCATATTGACGGTAATGTGATGGTGCACAAAATCAAATGTACATGTATGTACACGTACTGTGCATATGTACACACAAAATCATGTCCATTGTAAATTTGCTTCCCTATACATTTTTAAAATTAATCTCCAAGTGAGAAAGAAATAAGTTTTACCCATGTTACCTATTTGACATATATATGTACGGATAGATAATTAAATATATTTTCAAAGATCAAGTTCTGTGACATGAACAGGATGAGAGAAGTCGAAGTTCAGGATGTGTACAAAAAGGTTACCGGTATGCTTACAAGTTCAAATAGACACATTAACATGTACATGTACACATGTACAGAGTACAGTACATACACGTACGTATACTGAAAAAAATGTGGATTCATGTTAATCAACCGAAAATGCCCATTGCCTTATTTTGACATTCAAGCCAGATCATCCTGCTCATTACCGCCATAGACAGAAGTACTAGGCATTCCGACTTCCTCCTTCCCCGTCCCCATCGCCCCTGGGGACTTTCAATATCATCTCTCCACCCAACCCCCATGCAATCTTAAGACATCAGCTGAGCGTAACACTAACACAGAGCGAGAGAGAGAGAGAGAGAGAGAGAGAGAGATGACAGAGAGATAAGAGATGAGAGAGAGAGAGATGAGAGAGAGGGAGAGAGAGATGGCAGAGAGATAAGAGATGAGAGAAAGAGAGAGAGATGAGAGAAAGAGAGAGAGGGGGGGACAGAAATACAAAGAGAAAGAGAGAGAGGAGAGAGAGGGAAGGAGAAAGAGAGAGGGGTGAGAGAGAGTGGGGAGAGAGGGAGAGAGAGGGTGGTTAGAGAGAGGAGGGAGGGAGAGAGAGAAAGGGTGGAGAGACGGAGAGAGGGAGAGAGAGAGGGGTAGAGAGAGGTAGAGAGATACATGTAGAGAGAGAGAGGGAGTAAAAAAAGAGAGAGTGGAGAGAGGGAGAGAGACAGGGAGGGGTGGTTAGAGAGAGGAGGGAGAGAGAGAGAAAGGGTGGAGAGACGGAGAGAGCGAGAGAGAGAGGGGGGAGAGAGAGAGAGAGAGAGCAAGAGAGAGAGAGAGAGGGAGAGAGAGAGACAGCGAGAAAGAGAGAGAGAGAGAGAGAGAGAGAGAGAGGGGAGAAAGAGTAAGAGAGAGAGGGGGGGAGAGAGACAGAGAGACAGAGAGAGAGAGGGGGGGGTAGAGAGAGCAAGAGAGAGAGAGGGGAGAGAGAGAGCGAGAAAGAGAGAGAGGGGGAGAGAGAGAGAGAGGGAGAGAGGGAGAGAGAGAGAGAGAGGGAGAAGAGAGAGAGAGAGAGAGAGAGGGAGAAGAGAGAGAGAGAGAGAGAGAGAGAGAGAGAGAGAGAGAGAGAGAGAGAGAGAGAGAGAGAGAGAGAGAGAGAGAGAGAGAGAGAGAGAGAGAGAGAGGGGGAGAGAGTGTGAATCAGGGAGCAGAAAGCTGATACTCCTGGATGCATTCAGCACTGGAGGGATGAGTAGTAGAAGGGGCTGAGATTCCCCAGGGGAAGGCAATGTGGACATACATGTATAGGGCCTATATGTACTCATGACCAGCCTGGTATAAAATATAATATGTAAAGAAATATATATCCAGGTCAGCCAATGCCATGCGAATATGAAGGGGTACTCTCTAATATGATAATCGTCTAATATACTATACAGTGGGCAAACTCAACATGTACATGTATACATGTGTGTATAGTGGGAGGGAGGGATGAGGGAGGGTGGCAGGGGGGGGGGGGTGGGGGAGAGGGAGGGAGGGAGAGAGAGAGAGGGGGAGGGAGGGGGGAGGGGGAGGGAGAGAGGGTGGATGGGAGGGTTGATAATCACTCATTCTGTGAGCGCTGTGCCAGTGTAAGTATGCCCTTTGTTTTTGTAAGGGATAGGTTCATCGTCGACACTTGGGTGTGCTAATGGATCCAGCTACATGTAGCATGATTGATTGAAAAACCTTCCCAACCACATTAATTAAGAGGAGTATCATTTGGAGCTCATCGGCAATCTGTCGAAATACCCGGTTTCAAATTCCTGCTAAGATGCAGGTAATTTTACAAAGTTATCTTGCAAATTTATAATTATTGTTACGATAGGGAAGACATCTGATGAGATTGAATAAGACGTGACATGTACATGTGTACAACTGTGCACCATTCTTAAAACCAATATCAATATTATGAACACATACTTCCAACAAAACAACACTAGTCTGGCAGTCAAATTCTCCAGTACATACATGCATACCCCTCTGCTACTGCGTATGGTACACTGTACATGACTTGACTTGTACAAAAGTGACGTTGAAACAAAATATCAATGGCACATAAGCACTAAGGCACAGGGTGTAGACTGTAGATTGCTCTACAATTGATAGCCTGTAAAATGCAGGAGCTCCAGGTGTTTTATGAATCCAATGAAAATACATGTACATGTATCTACCACAAAGGTCAACCTGATCAAACAAGAATAACAAAAATCTAGGTAATTGTAATGTAGTCCACCGAACAAATGAGTCTGTAAGGAGTGAAATTCGTAAAAAAGTTGGAGAATTTGAGCCACTACTAAAAGTAGCACAGAAGAGGAAGTTGCGATGGTTTGGACATATGTAAGCAGAAGACCTGGAACATTGGCGCATGATGTCATGCATGGAATGGTTAATGGAAGTAGGAGAAGAGGCAGACCTAGAGCGAACTGGAGTGGAGATGTTGGAAAATGGACTACACAAACAGTGGTGGAATGCGTGAGGGCAGCTAAAGATAGAAAGAATTGGAGGAAGACACTCAACACTGTGCCCCAACGGCTTTTAGCTACGGTAGTGACCCGACCTGACCTGACCTGACCTCCATTTGTTAATTTCTGTGTAATTTCCTTTTGAATGCAAGCAACTCCTTGATTCTCGCCAAGCCTTTTCCAAATGAGTTTAACCTTAAATAATGTCTCCAGCCCTCTACATTTTCACATTTTGTAAAATTTCAGCTGAATTAGAGCAGTTTGCTGCATGCCTGGATTAATTCTTCTGTTGGAATACTTTGTATTTATCTAAAAAGAAGGTATTTTTAAAACAGCATAAGAACAACAAACTCTACTGCACTCAATCAACTCTCTATCAGAGCAACACTTGGCCTTGTGTAACTGAGCCAAACAAACTTCTTCGTTCTTTGCCTTAAGTCGGGTTCGCACTGGACTTAATTTTGTCAAACTACCGTGGCTGAGCGGGAGAATGATAAAAATGAATCCAATGCGGACACGCACAAAACTACCCTCCCTGTCAACTTACTGCAGGCGTGATGTAAAACTAACAGGGCAAAAGACGTCGCGGAAACTTTTCGCTCACTCAAGGTAACTTGACAGGGCCGAAAAAATATCCAATGCGAACAGTTTCGCACTGTAGAACTACCGCGACCACACGTAATCCCTGTGACACATCCGGTATCACACAGATCCAGGGATCAGTGCGCGCGAAAATTATCAATCGATAGCTTTGGTGTCTGACTAGCATAGTTTGCAAACGCCGCGCGAAAGGACTACATATCCTGTTTGGGTCGAAGGTTATTGTGCACAGCACCCGCAGTGGGCAACATTTTACCAGTCTCACATGAGTGAATTCCATCGCGGAAAAAAAAGTCCAAGTGTGGACGCACGGTAGAATCACCTTCAGGAATGTCGCGGTACATGTACAGTGTAAGTTACCGTGTGGCCGCGGAAGAAAAAGTAAAATGCGAATGCGACTTAAGTTTCATTCCAACTGAGGGCTCTCAGTCTCGTTACAATCAGCAGTCTCCTACATAAGTATGACCTGCTGCTGGATAATGACAAACATTGTGACACAGCAGGGTGTCTTCTTCAAATTGGTAAAGGATTGTATATTTTTGACAACTCACACTTCAATGTATGATGTGCTGACTTCACACCATAGCTGCATTGTCTAACCATGAAAGTGTCTTTAGTGGAGTTTAATTCTGGCATGGCATGAAAATCAACTTTGCTTAAATTGTTGACACTTAATTTCATTAAATAAGAGTTTCTCTGTGTTTATAAAGCAAATGTTTGAGCAGGTCTATGAAAAATGGCCCAACGCAATTATAGTGGCTGACCTGAATGACATGATTTCCTATGCCTCAGCAGCACACAATCAGCAACAGAACACCGCCGCCAAAATCTTTCCTGTTGAAAGAGAAAGAGAGATAAGGGGAGGGAGAGAGAGGGAGAGAGGGAGAGAGAGTGAGCGATAGATAAAGACAGAGAGAGAGGGGGAGAGAGAGAGAGAGAGAGAGAGAGAGAGAGAGAAAGGGGGGGAGAGAAAGGGAGGGAGAGTGAGAGAGATTAAGCCATCAGCTAAGAATTCCAATGGTACCACCATGTAGAAATCACGTACGGCTCTGAAATTAACATACATGGTATGTAGGTAATAGGTATGTCCATGTACACATGTGACAGTCATCTACAGATATTTTGCATTGAATATGAATTATACATGTGACGATGATACGTAATATGCACGGTGCTACTACTACAGTTGTACTAGTATGTACATGTAGTATACAACGGCCCAGATATAGGTCCTGCACATGCATGCAACGCACACACTTCAATCATGGTGGAATTTCCTTCTCACTCTCTTCTCCTCTTTTGCCACAAGCAATTACAGATTAGGATCAAGTGGCCTGGCACCCAATCATTCACCAACGACAAAATTTACATTTCACCGCAGTTTTAGAATTAGCCTACACTTACTCAGTAGCTATACCTATATTAGCCTATATACACAGCCATTGTATTCTTTAGAAAAAAATAGAGATATTGTTAAAAAAAATGTACTACAGGAGCTAAAGACTACCGTTACTGTTGTTAACATAATTATAATAGTGTGCACACTACAGTGTGTACACATCTCTACCACTAATGTTAGAACTAGTACTGAGTAGTAGTACTATTATAGTAGTACTACTACCAATAGTACTAACAGTATAGTACTACTAGTAGTAGTACTACTCTACAGTACCAGTGCCAGGTTACCCCATGGTTACCCATACCGGCTTCATCATTGCTTAATAATGTTGTGAGTGGTGACTACAGTTAGATCTTTTTGCATCATTTGCATTTCTGCTCTTTCATTTCTGCAATGAGTAAAGTGACTGTGCTGCACTCATGGAGGGTGACAAGAGAATGTATTTAATGCATGCAGATCATGGCATAAAGTGGAATTAGGAACGCACAATTTCCGTGGTGGAAAAGGGAATTGTAGGTGATTGTCTGCACCAAATTAAATGCACAAGGACTGTGGAGTCTTCACATCGGTCCAGCGAAATTACCAGCGCATCTCATACCTGAAAATTGATTAAGACCACAACTGCACAAGCAATCATATAGCATTTATTCCAACAAGGCAAGATTTGTTTGTTATTCTCACCCGTTGAGCGGACTTCTACAAGTTCAGGACGATTCAGCCGGGAAAATCCAGACGATGATGACGACAAAGGATGCATAATTCGAGGTTTCTCTGTCGCGGATGTTTTGGCAGCGAACCACAACATAAACAGTAAAATAGCGCCCTCAAGCGATCTCAGACGACGAAGCCCAAAAGGTGTTAGGCTGGTTCAACAAACCAGACTGAACCTGGCCCTAAATTTGGGCCTGAATTTGGCTTTCTATCTCCAAATTGCAAAACCGGCTTAGGCTTCGGCTCCAGCTTCGTCTCCAAAAGCTGAAAACGCAGGTTGAAGTTCTTTGTTGAAGTTGAAGGTTGGGGTTCTCTTTGAAAACGCAGTATAACATTAAACACCGAAGCCAAAGGCCTCCCGCCTTGTATTTAAAAATGGATGATGAGTGGATGGACGTCTCACGTCCTCCGATATGTATATTTCGGAGGACGTGAGACGTCTGGAGACCAGCTGGGCCCTTTTCCAAAACCCGGCTCAGTACGCTCAGGTTCCGGCTTTGCCTCCATAATTTTCTTTCATCCATAACCCTTTAAACTCAGCCCTGCACAAAAACGGACGCCGGCGTCCGCTATACAAGGCATGAAAAAGGGAGTCCTTAAAGTTTGACTTCGGTTTTGAATGTTATACCGCGTTTGAAAAAAAATAATCCAAATTTAGCTTCAACTTCAACAAAGAACTCCAACCTGTGTTTTAAGTTTTTGGAATACAGAGACGAAGCCGGAGCCGGAGCTTGTGGGCGTTTCATACGTGCGCATAATATATGCGTATGCGTCTGGAGGTTCTAAACATGCTCGAGCGCTCCTTTCATCAGTGTCTCAAGCTTTCTGTCCCCTCTAGTCTTATTTATAATCTATGGTTGATATGTGCGATGTGCGATATATGGTTGATATGTGCGAAATGAACAATTCACTATTCTAGCCAGTTATTTATAGAGCGAGGAGGAAGAGACAGCGAAACCCCCACACCCTAAATTGATCTTACCTCTACCAAATTTGATTTTTTTTCTTTCACAATCACATCCAGGAATTAAGGGAAAAAGATGTAGATGTATGCCATCCGAGCCGAGGTATGCTTATCCATGGCGTTGGCATTTACCCCGTAAGATGTCGAAACTAGGTGAACATGTTTTGTCCCCTGGAGCACCTTATTAGCCTCCATGCACAAACCAGTAACATTTTGAGGTATTCACTTTCTTTATTTTTTAAGACCTGTCTTTTCTCCGAAAATCACAGAAATATCCCCCTGTATCCTAGAAAGGAATTGCCTTTCCCAGACTCGATCATTTCTTTTCAGCACTGCAGTGACCGATCGTCATACATTGAGATGAAACACGAAGACAAAATAATGTTGGATTCAACATGCAAATCGTCAGCAAGACTATGTATACAGTAGGCCCAACGTTACTATGTCGCGTCACGACCCGTCGACGGTGGATATGGGCATGGGAGACGAAGTATGAACGCCCCACACATGCGCCGCGTAACGTTAACCTCGCAGAGATTGAATTCCATAAGGTGTGGATCAATACAACTGTACCCGAGGCAATGCTTTGTCCCCAATATTTATTGTGTTCACCAATGTTGGGGGAAATCATACTCCGTGGCCTCCCCTGAACTTTATATTGTCAATTATCGAACCGTAGCATGCCAACCTTGCCTATGCAAAACTTCTTACTTACTCACTTCTTGGGCCATATTATGTTATGGTACTCCGCCTGATGGGACAACTCTCTATCGAACAATCATCAGTATGATTAACCGGGAAATTGTTTACTCTGAGTTTGTCAGATTTTATTGTTTCACAGACGTGGCTGCATTCCTGGCATGTGAACTAACCTACCAAGTAATAGCAGCGTTTGGCGGTATATATACAGCTGTTTACCCTGACACACGACGTCAGTAATCTGACGGCCTAGCCCTGCGTGTGCAATCCGACACGGCAACCACAAAATGGCTGGGACTGCCACTTACCCAGAAGGAGGCTGGGGTTGGGTGGTTGTGGGGTCGTGCTTCATAGTCCACTTTATCGTGTTTGGTACCTTGAAGTCTCTGGGAGTACTCATATCGCCTATGAAGGATGACTTCGGCAAAGATGTGTGGATCTTCGGCTCGATAGTTGCACTGCATTATGGAATGCAGTTTGTGCTCAGTAAGTATATTAACCCTTTCATGCCCAATATATTTTTTTGACACCAGAATGTTTAATGAATTTTTTTCTGGGACACTGATGGTGATTCAAATGCTAATTTATCATGCATAATTAGCTACGGGACTTATAAGTCCCGACGGGCTGTGTGAAGACTGAACATTGCACTGAACTTCATATGAATAACCAATGAACACAAACAGACACACATCAATTGGTATCTACCGGTATTCTCAACTCGCAGTTTTATTACAAATTGTGCAAAATTACTGTGGAACATGAACAATTGAACATGAATAGAGAAATCCTTCAAGATTTGGTCAGATTTTCCAAGAAACTTGAGCATAGACTGTGATACCTGCTTCTTCTGAATGCACATGTAGAAAGCGATTACGTGGCATAATTTCATTAACAGTTCCGACATGGAGATCAGGATCAATGGACCAATAATTCCGCCATGACGGAAGTTGATGGTAGCCCATCAAGACAGACAATTCCGAGAAGCTCTCTATCTGTGAAAGGCTAGAAATGCTTGCCCTTTTGGACCGCATACAAATTTGACTGTATGATCTCATCGTCAAAATACATCAAAAATGTATCAGTTGCAGTGGAGCAGTCTTCAAACATCTTCTTGTTGCACGAACCGGCAGCTTCAGAGAATTCTGGAATTACGTTGCTTGTCTTGATTTCTTCCACTAACGATGTGCATCACGCGTCTTTAGCAAAGAACTCAAAGGTTGATCATCTTTGTCTTCAGAGTCAGAAACCTAAGCTTGTTGTGTCTGCAAGACCTCACGATCATCCAAAGGCAATGTGGCTGTGGCAGATTGTCAGCAAAGAACTCTTCGTCATCTATGTCGGATTCGATAGGCGTGTCTTCATCTGACCCATAGTCAGGAATACCATCCATGATGGACTCAAGGTTTTCTTTGAAGACGACATGATTAGAATCTGATAAAACAATAAAAACAAGAACATGCAATTAACAAAAGGCTATATAAGTAAGTTAGGCCCTACTTCTGAATTATTGTTGTGTAAATGCAAATTCCATCCTCAATTCTGACATGAAAATGCAATGTACGTATACAAAACAGTACACAAACATACACACACTGTGTACAAAATACAATGTACGATGTACACAACTACACACATGTACATGTACGTTACATAATGTACAGTGCATGCATGCTGGCCGCCATTTTGAATGCGTACCCACGCTATAACACAGCCTGACGGGACTTCCGAGTCCCATCCACAAAATCACTATTTAAAAAAAAAAATTGGTACCTACAGGCAACTATTTGGTATCAAAATAATCGACAAAGGATGTACAATAAGCATAAAAAATCAGAGTTCCTACCTGGACAGCAAATGTAATTTTTCTGGAGCGGGAAGTTGGCGCATAAATCGATGGTAAATTGAGACGTAGCAGTTCACAAAACTCAGTTGAGACTAAACACTACATGCCTATAGAGGGCAGCATTTATTATGCTAGCTCTATACAGGGACTCAAGAGTCCCTTCAGGCATGAATGGACTGAAAGGGATTTGTTTTTCTTAAGTTGCACATTGAATTAGGAGCTGGGACTTAAAAGTCCCGTCGGACGCGAAAGGGTTAGAGACAGTTAAATTTAGCGTCATCTGAACTTCCAACAGTTATTGCTGACAGTTTTATTATCAAAGACGTGATTCTCCATCAACCTTTAGGCACATACATAATGGTTACACAGACGTGGTTTTATCCTTTACATGCATAGGTCCCGTAGCTGCATTTCTGGCACGTAAACTAAGCTGCCGTGTTGTAGCAACGCTTGGCGGTATACTGTACGGGACCGGTCTGGTGCTGTCTGCCCTGACACATGACGTCACTATTCTGGCCATAGGTCTTGTCGTGATTTCAGGTGAGAAGTAAGAATGAAACTGAATACAAGAACAAAATCGTGTACATCGTTTAATTAAATTATTAATGTATAACAGTACATTTTAACTGTTAACCTTCAAAGAGCTATGTTTTCCTATTGCCTCTCACGGTATTTTTGCACAGATTTTAATGAATTTAATCATGCAAATGATCTGAATGAAGCCTTGATTGATGACTGCCAAATTTCACTTCAATTAAAGTTTGCTTATCTGATTGGGTGCTAAAAACGACCTAAAATAATATGAGTCACTCACGTACGGTTTTCATGAAGAGAGACAATTCATGGAGTCTCGAGAAAATCGTGGAAACCGATTCATTTCGCGAAAATGCAGCATTCAATGCCGTACTGTTCCAAAAAATAGTTTAGATCTCGGTAAGACGTAAACTATTTCTTGTACTCATTTCTCCAAAAATACGACATTTTAGGCAGAAATATTTCAGTGAGAGGTTTCTATTATAACCATCTTCAAAACTGTATAAGTTTCATGTAAATCTGTAAACATTTCTGTTTTTCGATCTTACCAATGTTGTGTAGGGGCTTTAAAGGGCTGTGACAATGTCAAAATGTCAGCTAGTGCGCAGTGACTCAGTTTCGTGTATTTCGGGAAACTGCGATATTCACTATGCTTGAAAACTGTACAATTTTCCTTTATTTAACAGGGACCGGAGCGGCATTCACTGTCCCAGTAATGACTGCAGAGCTTGCATTCTACTTCCAAAAGAAATTCCCAGAGGCGGTTTTGGTCGTGTTGTTTGCTGCTCCGCTTGGTATGATGGTTTACGGCCCGGTGACACAGGTCCTCTTAGATACCTACGGTTGGCGAGGAGCGATGCTCCTTCTAGGTGCAGTCAGTTTTCATATCGTCGCTGCCGCTATGTTGACTAGGAAGCAGACCGGAATCCACACATATATGCATATACCAGAGAGAATTAGTCCTGTACAGGATGAAGACGGTGGAGGTTCTGATGAACTCAAACCACAAAAGAGAAATCAGGTTTGCAGGTCATGGATTTCATTTTCATCTGCACTAGGTCTGAATGTTTTCTCAAGTGTTGAATTTATGACTTTGGCTTGCGTAAGAATGTTACTGAATATTGCCTACGGTGGAGTAGTTGTCTACATGGTGGCCAACGGTCTGTCTGTGGGATTGAGCACCACAGAATCTTCCTTCTTGACTACGGCTTGGGGAATCGGCAACCTGGTCGGACTGTGTGTCACTGGATTCATTTTACATAAGAAGCTTGTATCTAGCTACTTGATGGCAACACTGGGTTTGGCTACAATTGCACCTTGCCTAGCCTTTGCTCCCTTCGTACCAACATTCCTCGGGCAGATGGTGAATACTTTTGTCATCGGGGCAGGAGTAGATTGTGTCATCGAGGTTGTCTGGGTTATGACGAGGGATTTACCTTTCAGTGATGACAACTTCGTGGTCGTTTTAGGATGGCAAACCTTCTTAGCTGGCGTTGCGTCATCCATTGGTGATACATTGTCAGGTTGGTATAATGTATTTTCAATGCTAACTTTCTAATAATGTATACGCTTTTAGTCTTCATTCGGATGCAGAAAACCAAACTGTTCAAAAGCTCCGTATCAGATTTTGCTTGATTTGTTCGACTTCATTATAAGAGCAGAATCCATTTTGTGTGATCCCCTAATTACTGTAGCAAGGTCAACAGCAATAGCTCATTTGTATCGGAATGAAAACGGGAACTTTATTCCTGGCGATATACGTCGGTTAATGCTTCTGACTGGTGCCGCCAAAGCGGCAAAGACTATAGTTGAGTATTTCTGTAGGCCGTCATCTAAGGGCTGGATTGCCCAGATGTTGAGAGCACTAGTACGCAAAACCAAAGGTCACGGGTTCTAATCTCGGTCCAGTCAGCTTAGTTTCTTTACCATTTTTTTTTCAAATTTGCTTGGAATATCAGCGAAACGTCCATAAGGCAGATAACGCAGTAAAATGGCTTTTCATACAGAGGCCTGTTTGGGTGTCAATCAGCCTTTATCAATTTGAGGTCTCACCAGGAGGTTTCGCCGAAGGAAATTCATCAGTGGAACGATTGGCAAAGCATGAACTAATGCTAAAATCCCTCTGACTGCCACCCCAATTCCAGAAACGAGAGTTGACATCTGGGGAAGGGCGCCACCTAATGGCTGCATAGCTCAGGTGGTTAGAGCGCTGGTACAATAAGCCAGACGTCTTTGGTGCATCTTTCGGTCAAATCAAATTTTCACTGATATTTTCATAAAAAGTGATTCCTAATGCAGCTCCTTTAAAGTATTCATGCACAAGTCTTCCTGAATAAAAACGACATACTACTGATTCATTTCAGGATGGCTTCATGGTTTGACGGGAACTTTCCACGCCACCTTCTTCTTGTACAGTGCTGCCATGTTTGCTGTGATAATCCCCCTACTCATGAATGGCCTCCAAGCGCTTAAACTATCGCCTAAATACCGGGAGAGGATGGTGGTACTTCCTTCCTTATTCAAGAGAGCCACAGGTTCCTATTCTGCATCATGTGAGACAGATCTTGTTCAGCCGCAATAAATTTCGATTTAAATTGCTGACAACTGCATACCAGTGACGCCAGAAACATAGGCCTAATGGAGCAAAAGTGATTCCTTTAAAAACTGTTTCTCAGTGTATATTAAGTAACTATATGTCTTTTTTAAACCAATCAACTTTTAATTGAAATCCCAAGTCATTATGTATCCCAATGAGTTTTTCTTTTGTTAAAAGAGGAGAGTTGTATGAAGTTCAGGGATGACATAGCGTAAAGCGTCGAAGCCTTTACGTCATAGGTAAACAGTTAGTGGTTGTGGTACATGTACTATCTTCCTTGTTCAGCTGCAAAAGATATTCGATTTAAATTGCTTACAAATGAATATCAGTGGTCAGAGCAATTGTTTTCAGTAGGAACAATTGTGTTCAGTGAACCAAGGGTATAGAAGACTTTTCTGACCAAACAGTGCGTGGATGGAAAGACGAAATAGATTACGGGGTATACCATTTAGCAGCGCTCACCATTGGGAGGTCGACAAGCTTGAGCCTCAATGTGAATTTGTATGACCAATCATTAGTCGTTAAATCTTGAATAGTTCACTGGTTTTTATTGGTGGAAGGTACCATTATAATAAGTTGTACTGTGGTGAAATAGCCAAAAGCGTAGAAGCCTCTAAGTCATATCGGTAGTTAAACAATCATGTATCAAAATATTAAAATTTTGCATTAAATTAGTTCAAAGTATACGTGTACAATAAATTGTACGTGTATTTGTTTTGGTCATTTTTAAACCGTTCTGTAAACAATGGAAGCGGATTTGCGATATTTTCCTGATTTTGGAGCAATCGCATTCCGAATGGAAACTAAGGGCGTAGACTTCTCCTTCAGGTGAAAAAAATTAATATGAACCTGGTATTGGCTCCGTCTCTTGGTTTCCTTTGTAGCATTCTGACATGACCCTGGATTACGAACGATTGACTTCGAGGCAACACAGAGATGTACCGGTAGTTTTATGCGCAATCAAATGCTAGGGAATAATTATAATATTTGACTTTAAAAGAAGTCGTTTCCTTTACGAAGGGTTTCTTTTTTCAATATTTTGATCGTTTATTATAGGCATTGCAAACAAATTACACATGCAAGGGCGACATATACTGTTAGTTATACCGTATTATAGAAACATACTGTGCCTACCAGTCTATGAACAGGTGTGCCTCTAAATTGTTCTCCAAAAATCACAGAAGCCTGTAACCTAGAAATTAAAGTCTTTCCAAGACTCATGTCTTTTCAGCACTGCAGAGACTAATCTTCATACATTGAGATGAAACACGAAGACAAATGTTGGATTCGACATGCAAATCGTCCGCTCAGCAAGGCTGCCCTTCACGTACAGTATACACAACTATGCCACGTCACGACCCGACAATGCGCCGTCGATGGATGTGTGGGATATCGAAGTATGAATGTCCCACATGCGCCGCGTAACCTCGCAGAGATGGAATTCCATCATGTAGCAATGAGTAGAAAATTAGCAATCCTTTGTCCTGGTATCTTCCCAAATGTTGTGTTCACCGATGTGAGGGTAATTATGTTCCGTGGCCCCCCTGAACCCGATTAGGGGTATTGTCAATCAATGGACCGTAGCATCCCAAAACTGAGTTTGCAAAATTCGTAATTTAATTATATATAGGCCTTAGTACTCTATCTACAATCACTATATAGTAATGATAATTGCGTGATAGGACAACTCTCTATCGGACAACCATTAGTACGATTGACACAGGGAAATTACTCTGGGTTTGTCAGATTTCCTTGTTTCACAGACGTGCTTACATAGCTCTCGTGGCTTTATCTCCGGCATGTAAACTAAGCTACCGAGTAATAGCAGCGTTTGGCAGTATACTGTTCAGAACGGTCTGGTGCTGTGTACCCTGACACACGACGTCAGTAATATAATCTGACGACCAAGCCCTGCGTGTACAAATTTAGTTGCCTGCTCTTTGATGCCGGCACTATAACCTGGACTTGAATGGAGAACAAACAAATGGCCGGGACTGCCACTCACCCAGAAGGAGGCTGGGGTTGGGTGGTTGTGGGGTCGTGCTTCATCGTCGAGTTTATCGTGTGTGGTACCTTGAAGGCTCTGGGAGTCCTCATATCGCCTATGAAGGATGACTTCGGCAAAGATGTGTGGATCTTCGGCTCGATAGTTGCACTTCATTATGGGATCCAAAATGCTCTCAGTAAGTAAAGACTTTCAACATGGCTGACAGTTGGATTATCAGAGACGTGGTTCTCCATCAACCTTTAGGCAAATACATATGGTTACACAGACGTGGTTTTATTCTTTACATGCATAGGTCCCGTAGCTGTATTTCTGGCACGTAAACTAAGCTGCCGTGTTGTAGCAACGCTTGGCGGTATACTGTACGGGACCGGTCTGGTGCTGTCTGCCCTGACACATGACGTCACTATTCTGGCCATAGGTCTTGTCGTGATTTCAGGTGAGAAGTAATCAAGAAACTGAATACAAGAATTCTTTCAGTGCTCGTTGAGTGCAAATTGAAGCTCGCTTAACCAACATGGTTAGCAGCTTTTGACATGAAACAGCGCGTATAGTAATGGAGGAACATCGGAAGGGAAATTGAGCTCAAAGGGCAAGTTTTGTGTATTTCTGGGAAAACTACTTTGTGGTAAAATTTCATTCACAAAGAAAGTGCAAGACAGCGCTATTCACTTTGATTGAAAACTGTGCAAATTCCTTTATTCAACAGGGACCGGAGCGGCATTCTCAGTCCCAGTAATCAACGCAGAGATTGCATTCTACTTCCAAGAAAAATTTCCACTAGCAGTTTTAGTCGTTATGGTTGCAGCTCCGCTTGGTATGATGGTTTACGGCCCGGTGACACAGGTCCTCTTAGATACCTACGGTTGGCGAGGAGCGATGCTCCTTCTAGGTGGAGTCAGTTTTCATATCGTCGCTGCCGCTATGTTGACTAGGAAGCAGACCGGAATTCACACATATATGCATATACCAGAGACAAAAAGTTCTGTACAGGATGAAGACGATGGAGGTTCTGATGAACTCAAACCACAAAAGAGAAATCAGATTTGCAGGTCATGGATTTCATTTCCATCTGCACTAGGTCTGAATGTTTTCTCAAGTGTTGAATTTATGACTTTGGCTTGTATGAGGATGTTACTGACCATTGCCTACGGTGGAGTAGTTGTCTACATGGTGACCAACGGTCTCTCTGTGGGATTGAGCACCACAGAATCGTCCTTCTTGACTACGGCTTGGGGAATCGGCAACCTCGTCGGACTGTGTGTCGGTGGAATCATTTTACATAAGAAGCTCGTATCTAGCTACTTGATGGCAACACTGGGTTCGGTTACAGCTGCACTTGGCTTGATCTTTGCTCCCTTTCTATCAACATTCCTCGGTCAGATGGTCAATACTTTCATCATAGGGGCAGGAATTGATTTTGTCTTTGAAATTGTATGCGTAATGACGAGGGATTTACCTTTCAGTGATACATTGTCAGGTTAGTATAATGTACATTTAATGTTAACTTTTTAACGTATACGCTTCAAGTTTTCATTCGATGCAGACAACAAAATTGTTCAAAAGTTCCCTGTCAATTTCCCCTCGATTTGGTAGATTTTGACTGTGTGGAGGGGTCGGGCGATGAATGGGGGCAGACGTCAGACGACTGGGACCGGTTGTGGTGTTGCGAGGTGGGGGGAGGGGAAGGCCACGCACACAGGATCGATCAAGGCGGACGCAGCTATTCTGTTCTCAGACTCAGAGTCAGACCTGTGGAAAGTTGGGCAGGCGGTCTTTTAATTAGTCCTTGCTTGCTTCACACATCTACAGTGCATGCATGTATACACAGTTTTAACATTACCGTATAAACAAACATTGCGACATACACCATAAATACATGAACACAACAACCTGACTGGGCATGACGCTGGCGCCGGCTGCACGAGTGCGGACACAAGCTGACAGGTCAACCCCACGCGCTGGCTGACCGGCGATTGCACTCACACACGCACCCTTACACGCGTATACTGTACTTGTGGGGTATTCCCTTTGTTCTCGTGTACTAAATAAACACTCACAGAAAAGCCTAATTCAAATCGCTCCCTTTCGAATCAGAATCACTTTCCTAGGCTGAAATTTCTTGTTAACATCCCTTTTGGGCCCGGAGGAACGGAGAGACACACGGACACGCGATTGCCACTCGGACACACTGCCCCCGCTGGGTTTTTATTGAGTGCAAAAAAAATTATACAAATTAAACATCCACTTCCAATATAAACGTGGTTCACCAACCTTTGATTGTTTGGTCAACATTAAGAGAAATCAACCAAATACAGTACCTGTGACCAGCAGTATAGGCTACCTTTGCCCAACTTAAACCATAATTATAATCTCCCAATATACATGCCACTTGCATGTGGTTAACTAGCACCGCTCAAATATGCGCGTGCATGTTTTGACACCATTTCTGTGTGGCCCACCCCACCCCACAGGTTACAAGGGGCGCCCAAGCAGGGAAAAACCAAGGCCCGGGCAGGCCAAGCCCCATGTACTCGGGGAACAAACCGCCAACCAATATCCCACTCCCAAAGGGAGATCCTCATCACGGCACGTTTTATATGACCATGTAAAAAACAAAACCAAAAACAAAAATTGAATAACCCTGTGTGAGGCCAGTTCCCCATGACGGATCTCTCCGTACTCCCCCAACGCAAGGTCTGCACTGCGGACGGCACACGCCGTGGAAACCAGCGACACCCCCGACTAAGCAACTCTGGCCCAGCCAGGTACTCCCCCAATGCCCACATCCACGACCGCCGCAGCGGACGAGCCCCACCCCCAACTGAGCAACTCTGGCCCAGGTACTCCCCCAATGCCCACATCCACGTCCGTCGAAGTTGACGAGCCCCAACCCCAACTGAGCAACTCTGGCCTAGCTCTCCCCCAATGCCCACATCCACGTCCGTCGAAGCGGACGAGCCCCACCCCCAACTGAGCATCTCTAGCCCAGCTATCCCCCAATGCCCACATCCACGACCGTCGAAGCGGACGAGCCCCACCCCCAACTGAGCATCTCTAGCCCAGCTATCCCCCAATGCCCACATCCACGACCGTCGAAGCGGACGAGCCCCAACCCCAACTGAGCCTCGACAAAACGGTACTGTACCTTTGTACCAAACAATTAAAAATTAGCATTAAAATTAAAGGATGGGCCCGTGCCGGTTCATGAACAAGGAATTACCGAACGTCAACCGCGAGCCGCACCCATTGTTATGAGGTGGGTGGGTGGGAGTTTTTAACAAACGATGCACACCCGACTGCATGCCTGACCGGCCCCATTAATTGTTGGTCAGCAAACATATACTGTATACCTCGGAAATTCCTCCTTTTTGGGTTAATTCCAAATAACCAGTTTCGTGAAAACCTGATAGGGTACCAAAAAAGTACCCCACAAGGAGCGGTCCAATTGTTCTGAGTACCCATCCATTGTTCTGGTACCCCACAACCCACCTACACATGTATTGTAAGCCCGCAAACACGCGCACACACAAACCGACCCCGAATATCCGTTAGGGCCACCATGCCCACTACAATCGACAGCGAACGCCATTCAAAGATTTTATACATGTAGCATTATATAGATAGCACAACACCGCATTACAGTTGACCCACGGATGTTACTTAAAATCCCGATCCAACCCCAAACCCAAATATTATATATAAATCCCCAGATCTCCCAAGTTCTACAAAATCACAAAGCACGTATGTTATTACATGTATGTTATTACATGTATTTCAAAATTAACGTTAAAGCCTCGACAGTACACCACATCAAAACTTCACCTTAATTCCACATTTTCAATCCCACAACAGCCATCCCGAACAATATTAAACCAGTCTATGATCAATTGCGGTAACAGTAATAAGTCATCCCATTCAAACGACGTTCCCAAAATAATGAATTTTACGATAAAAAATGGGTAAAAGAAATGACATGATTACCTGTGGAAAGTTGGGCAGGCGGTGCCCACACCCGCGTTTTGAGTGCCCGTGTAGTACGGTCTAAACCCATCAAGAAAAACAATGTATTTTGTAAACCACTAACCCTCAGAAAAATTACAACAAACAATAAAATATGAAATATAAATGATTATTATTCCATTATAAGCTTTGTGGCCCGATTTATACTGATTACAGCGAAACACGAACTACACGTACCAAATAAAAGAACACTGGCAACGAGTTAACAAACAAAACTACGGACGACAATGAAGGACACGGAACAAAAAACGATCATTGGGTCCCCTAAAACTGGAAAAACAGAATCCATTTTGTCATCCCCGAACTTTTGTGGCCAGGTCTACAGTAATCGCTCATTTACATCGGAATGAAAACGGGAACTTGATTCCAGGAGCCGGAGATATACGTCAGTTAACTTTGGAATGCTTCTGACTGGTTCCACCAAGGCGCCAAAGAGTAGTTGACTAGCTTTGTGTGTTGGCCGTCAGCTAAGGGCTGGGTATAGCCCAGATGAAACTGGTACGGAAAACCCGATGTCTCGGGTTCAGGTCTCGTTCCAGTCAGTTTTCTTTACCATTTTAAAACGTGCCTGGAAGATCAGCGAAACGTCCATAAGGCAGCCAACGCAGTAAAATGGCTTCTGGGGCATACACCAGTTTGGGTGTAAATCAGCCTTTATCAATATTATTTGAGGTCTCATGACCAGGAGGTTTCACCGAAGGAAATTTATCATTGGAACGATTGTTCATCAGACCAAAAGGGGATTATTTTCAGAAAAAGCATGAACTAATGCTTAAATCCGCACTCCAGCAACGATAGTTGACATCTGGGGTAGGGCGCCACCTAATGGCTGCATAGCTCAGGTGGTTAGAGCGCTGGTACATTATAAGCCAGACGTCGACTTTGGTGCATCTTTCGGTCAAATCAAATTTACATTGCTATTTTCATAAAACTTAACCTATAATGCAGTTCCTTCAAAGTATTCGTGCACAAGTCTTCCTGAATAAAAACGACACACTAATGATTCATTTCAGGTTGGCTTCATGGTTTGACGGGAACTTTCCACGCCACCTTCTTCTTGTACAGTGCTAGCATGTTTGCTGTGATAATCCCCCTACTCATTAATGGCCTCCAAGCGCTTAAACTATCGCCTAAATACCGGGAGAGGATGGAGGTACTACCTTCCTTATTCAAGAGAGCCACAGGTTCATATTCTGCATCATGTGAGACAGATCTTGTTCAGCCGCAATAGATTTCGATTTAAATTTCTGACAACTGCATACCAGTGACGCAAGAAACATGAAATAGTTGCATTTTGTGAGCATGAAAGTGTCCTTAATTGGAGTTTAATTCTGGGCGGGCATGAAATTCGAATGCCTTTGCTGACAAAGTGATTCCTTTAAAAAGTGTTTCTCAGTGTATATTAAGTAACTATATGTCTGTTTTACACCAATCAGCTTTTAATTGAAATCCCAAGTCATTATATGTATCCCAATGAGTTTTTCTTTCTTTTTTAATAGGAGGGTTGTATGAAGTTCAGCGATGACATAGCGTAAAGCGTCGATGGCCTTTACGTCATAGGTAAACAGTTAGTGGTTGTGGTACATGTACTATCGTCCTTGTTCAGCTGCAAAAGATATTCGATTTAAATTCCTGACAACTGAATATCAGTGACGTCAGAGCAATTGTTTTCAATAGGGCCAAATTGTGTTCAGTGAACCAAGGATATAGAAGACTTTTCTGACCAAACAGTGCGGGGTATACCATTTAGAAGCGCTCACCATTGGGAGGTCGACAAGCTTGAGCCTCAAAATGAATTTGTAAGACCAATCACCACTTTTACTCGTTAAATCTTGAATCGTTCATTTGTTTTTAGTGGTGGAAGGTACCGTTATAATAAGTTGTACTTTGGTGAAATAGCCAAAAGCGTAAAGGCCTCTAACGGTCATATATAATCATGTATCAACAATCAACAATCATGTATCAAAATATTAAATGTTTGCATTAAATTAGTTCAAAGTATACAATAAATTGTACATGTTTGAGTTTTTGTCATTTTTAAACCGTTCTGTAAACAATGGAAGCGGATTTGCGATATTTTCCTGATTTTCGAGCAATCGAATTCCAAATGGAATCTAAGGGCGTAGACTTCTTTCAGGTGAATAAAGAAATAAGATGAACGTGATATTGGCTCCATATCATGGTGTACTTTGTAACATTCTGACAAGACCCTGGATTACGAACGATTGACTTCAAGACAACACAGAAATGTAGTTTTATTCGCAATCAAATACTAAGGCATAATTATAATATTATACATTAAGAGAAGTCGTTTCCTTCAAGATGGGTTTCTTTTTTCAATATTTTGATTGTCGATCACAATATTGTCATTGCAAACAAACAAGACATATGCAAAAGGGCGACAGATACTGTTAGTTATCATAATACTGTATTAGAGAAAAATACTGTCTTTCCCAGACACGTCTTTTCAGCACTTTCAGTGACTGATCTTTATACAATGAGATAAAACACGAGGACAAAATAATGTTGAATCCAACATGCAAATCGGCCTTTCAGCAAGATGGCCCTATATATCCAGTAGTTGTGCTATGCCACGTCACGACCCGACTACTATCCGCCGTTGACGGTGGGTGTGTGGGAAATGGAAGCACGAACGCCCCACATGCACACTGCATGCACAGCGTAACTTCGCAGAGATAGAATTCAATTATATAGGGATCATCATCAATAACTCAAGCCATGCTTAGTCCTGCTGCATTTTCCGAATGTTTTCACCGATGTGATGGGGAAAATTTTGTTCCGTGCTCTCTCCTTAATAGTGGATATATTTTAAATTATACAACCGTAGCATGTCAACCCTGCCTGTGCAAAATCAGTTGACTTACATAGGCCTTCGTACTCGAAATCTACAGTGGTAATTGCTTGATGGAAAATCTCTCTATCGGACAATCATAAGTACGACTAACCAGGAAAATTACTCTGAATTCGTAAGATTTGATGGATTTACATATTTGGTTTAATCTATGTGCATATACCTAGTTCCCGAGGATACACCTGTGCCATGTAAACTAAGCAACCGAGTAATACCAGCGTTTGGCAGTATACTGTTCAGAACGGTCTGGTGCTGTGTATACCCTGACACACGACGCCAGTAATAATTATAATCTGACGACCAAGCCCTGCGTGTACAAAATTATTTGCCTACTCTTTGATGCCGGCACTACAACCTGGACTTTAATGGAGAACAAACAAATGGCTGGGACTGCCACTCACCCAGAAGGAGGCTGGGGTTGGGTGGTTGTGGGGTCGTGCTTCATCGTCGAGTTTATCGTGTGGGGTACCTTGAAGGCTCTGGGAGTCCTCATATCGCCTATGAAGGATGACTTCGGCAAAGATGTGTGGATCTTCGGCTCGATAGCTGCACTGCATTATGGGATCCAAAATGCTCTAAGTAAGTAAAGACAACCTTAGCGTCATCTTAACTTTCAACATGACTGACACTTTTATTATTAAAGACAGTACGTGTTCTCCATCAACCTTTAGGCACATACATATCGTTTCAAAGACGTGGTTTTATCCTTTACATGCATAGGTCCCGTAGCTGCATCTCTAGCACGTAAACTAATTAGCTGTCGTGTTGTAGCAACGCTTGGCGGTATACTGTACGGGACCGGTCTGGTGCTGTCTGCCCTGACACATGACGTCACCATTCTGGCCATAGGTCTTGTTGTGATTTCAGGTGAGAAGTAAACAAGAAACTGAATACAAGAACATATTCCTTGAGTGCTCGTTGAGTGCAAATTGAAGCTCGCTTAAACCAACATGGTTAGCAACTTTTGACATGAAACAGTGCGTAGTAATGGAGGAACATCGGAAGGGAACTTTAATTTAGAAGGCTGTGACATGTCATATGTCTGCTAGTTCCGTGACCAAGTTTCGTGTATTTCGGGGAAAACTACTTGTGCTGAAATTTCATTTACAGAGGAAGTGTAAGACTGCATTATTCACTATAAATGAAAACTGTGCAAATTCCTTTATTCAACAGGGACCGGAGCGGCATTCTCAGTGCCAGTAATCAATGCAGAGATTGCATTCTACTTCCGGGAACAATTCACAGTGGCGATCTTAGTCGTGTTGCTAGCACCTCCGCTTGGTATGATGGTTTACGGCCCGGTGACCCAGGTCCTCTTAGATACCTACGGTTGGCGAGGAGCGATGCTCCTTCTAGGTGGAGTCAGTTTTCATATCGTCGCTGCCGCTATGTTTACTAGGAAGCAGACAGGAATTCACACATATATGCATATACCAGAGATATTAATTAGTCCTGTACAGAATGAAGACGATGGAGGTTCTGATGAACTCAAACCACAAAAGAGAAATCAGATTTGCAGGTCATGGATTTCATTTTCATCTGCAATAGGTCTGAATGTTTTCTCAAGTGTTGAATTTATGACTTTAGCTTGTGTTAGGATGTTAATCACTATCGCCTACGGTGGAGTAGTTGTCTACATGGTGGCCAACGGTCTGTCTGTGGGATTGAGCACCACAGAATCTTCCTTCTTGACTACGTCTTTTGGAGTCGGTAACCTGGTCGGACTGTGTGTCGCTGGATTGATTTTACATAAGAAGCTCATATCTAGCCAATTGATGGTAACACTGGGTTCGGCTACCACTGCACTTTGCTTGATCTTTGCTCCCTTTGTGTCAACATTCCTCGGTCAGATGGTCAATACTTTTATCATAGGGGCAGGAATCGATTTCCTTTTCGAAGTTGTATGCGTAATGACGAGGGATTTACCTTTCAGTAATGACAACTTCGTTGTGGTTTTGGGATGGCAAACCTTCTTAGCTGGCGTTTCGTCATCCTTTGGTGATACACTGTCAGGTTGGTATAGTGTAGTTTTCATTTTTATGTCAAACATTACTTTAAATTTTAACTTTTTAATTTACGCTTTAAGTCTTCATTCGGATGCAGACAACTATTTTTTTCAAAAGTTCCCTGTCAGTTTAGTCTTGATTTTTCCGACTTACCCTGCGAGCAGCGGAGCGTTGAAATATACGCCGAGCTCCAGAGGTGCCGACGCAGAAGGCACTTTTGATTTCGCGTGTAAAATACTATTTTGTGGACACAATCGTTTCTCTAATGGTGTTGATATACATGAATGCAGGTCCCCAGAACATGCCCACACAGGATTGAACTATTCTGGGTATTTATATATGCGGATTTTAAAAAAAATAATAATTATGCAAAAAAAAGTCGTGTCCCTTATATATAGGTGCTCAGGCATGAGACATTTTTTGACAGATGTTAGTGTCATTGACTCCCCGGTCAGATTCAGATGCAGCTGATCAGTTCATGTATTCACATAACTCTCCAAACTCACTTCACTTCCATTCTCTAGACAAATTCTATGCAAGACGTCCTCACTCGAAATGTTACTTGTAGAAGCCATAATGCACTGCAGGCAGAGTGACCAATTGCATTAGCTTTTTTGTGCACAATTGAATGGGCTTGATGGAAGGCCCCACTTTCTCAGGGGGGCTGACCCCCCATTGGCCCTCCTACAGTATAGACAATCGACACTTCCATCTCAAACTGCAGGGTTCATTCTATAGGAATATATGTAGTTTCAAGAAAATTGGGCCATAGCTTCACAAAAATACTAATAAAAGCAAACAAAAATGCCTTCCGAGTCGGCAGCTCACAGGGTTAATTGGAAAAGCAGAATCCATTTTGTGTGATCCCCGAACTACTACCAGGCCTACAAGAATCGCTCGTTTCCATTTTGATGAAAGCGGGAACTTGATTCCTGGAGATATATGGCAGTTAATGCTTCTGACTGGTGCTACTAAAGCGGCATTAAGACTAGTTGACTATTATTTTGTGTAGGCCGTCATCTAAGGGCTGGATTGCCAAGATGGTGAGAGCACTGGTACGCAAAACCAGAAGTCTCAGGTTCAAGTACTAAGCCCGATGTCTTTGGTGCATCTTTCGGTCAAATCAAATTTTCACTGCTATTTTCATAAAACCTGACCTTATGCAAGTTCCTTCGAAGAATTCATGCACAAGTCTTCCTGAATAAAAACGACATACTATTGATTCATTTCAGGTTGGCTTTATGGTTTGACGGGAACTTTCCACGCCACCTTCTTCTTGTACAGTGCTAGCATGTTTGCTGTGATAATCCCCCTACTCATGAATGGCCTACAAGCGCTTAAACTATCTCCTAAATACCGTGAGATGATGGTGGTACTACCTTCCTTATTCAAGAGAGGCACAGGTTCCTATTTTGCATCACGTGAGACAGATCTTGATCAGCCGCACTAAATTTCGATTTAAATTGCTGACAACTGCATACCAGTGACGCCAGAAACCTAGGCTTAATCGAACTGCATTTTGTGAGCATGAAAGTGTCCTTAATTGGAGTTTAATTCTAGATGGGCATGAAATTCAAATGTTTTCATTATAAAGAGTTTCCCTGTGTTTATAAAGTAAATGTTTTATTTGTTTAAACCATTAGGTTTAAATTGTTATCCCAAATCACTTTGTATCCCAGTGAGTTGGGTTTTCTTTATCTAGGTGGAGGGTTGTATGAAGTTAATGGATGACATAGCGCAAAGATTAAAACCCTTAACGTCATAGGTAAAACGTGGTTGAAGTACATGTACTATCTGCCTTGTTCATCTGCAACGGATTTCGATTTGAATTGCTGACAACTGAATATCAGTGGTCAGAGTAATTGTTTTCAGTAGGGCCAAACTGTGTCAGTGAACCAAGGGTATAGAAGACTTTTTTGACCAAACAGTGCGTGGATGGAAAGACGAAATAGATTACGGGGTATACATTTAGCAGGGCTCACCACGGGAGGTCGACAAACTTGAGCCTCAAAATGAATTTGTATGACCAATCATCACTTTTAGTCGTTAAATCTTGAATCGTTCATTTGTTTTTATTTGGGGAAGGTAGCGTTGTAATAAGTTGTACTGTGGTGAATTAGTCGAAAGCGTAGAAGCCTCTAAGTCATAGTTAAACAATCATGTATCAAACTATTCAATGTTTGCATGAAATTAATTCAAAGTATACAATTAAATTAAATTTGTTGTTTTTTGTCATTTCTAAACCGTTCAGCAAACGATGGAAGCAGAATTGCGTTATTTCAGTTTCCTGATTTTGGGGCAATCGAATCGAAATAGAAACTAAGGGCATAGACTTTTCTTTCAGGTGAACAGTTTTCTAATAAGATGAACGTGGTATTGGCTCTATCTTACGGTGTCCTGTGTAGCATTCTGACATGACCATGGATTACGAACGAATGAATTCGAGACAAGACAGAAATGTAGTTTATTCGCAATCAGATTCTAGGGCATAAAATTATATGATATTTTGACTTTAGAATAAGTCGTTTCCTTCACGAAGATTTTTTTTCAATATTTTGCTCGTCGATTACAATAATTTATTGGCAATGCAAAAACATGACACATACAAAAGGGCGACAGTTCCGGTTGCTTAATTATCATAATGTTATAGTTAACATAAATACTGTGTATTCCAGTCTATGCACAGGTGTGCCTGTAAAGTGTTCTCCGAAAATTACAGAAATGTCCCCCTGACATGTATACTAGAAATTAATGCCCAACATGCGCCGCGTAACTTCACAGAAATGGAAGTGCATTATACAGGGATCAGTTGAGCTTAGGCAATGGTTTGTCCTGGTGTCGTCTCGAATGTTGTGTTTACCAATGTTGGGGAAAGTTATTGTGTTTCGTGACCTCTCCTGTGTAGGGGTAGTGTTAACCAAATGAGCCATGGCATGCCAACCTCGCCTATGCAAAATCCATTGACCTATACTGTTAATCTAAATCTAAAGTGGTTACTGGTTATCGCCTGATGGGACAACTCTCAATCGGACAATCATATGTGGTATATAACCTTGGGAATTAGTCTGGGTTTGTCGGATTTCATTGTTTCACAGACGTGCTTACATAGCTCCCGTGGCTTTATCTGTGCCATGTAAACTAAGCTACCGAGTAATAGCAGCGTTTGGCAGTATACTATTCAGAACGGTCTGGTGCTGTGTATTCTGACACACGACGTCAGTAATCTGACACCCAAGCCCTGCATGTGGAATTTCAGTTGCCTACTCTTTGATGCCGGCACTATACAACCTGGACTTTAGAGGAGAGCAACCGAATGGCCGAGACTGCCACTTACCCAGAAGGAGGCTGGGGTTGGGTGGTTGTGGGGTCGTGCTTTATCGTCGAGTTTATCGTGTGTGGTACCTTGAAGGCTCTGGGAGTCCTCATATCGCCTATGAAGGATGACTTCGACAAAGATGTGTGGATCTTCGGCTCCATAGTTGCTCTGCATTATGGGACCCAGAATGCTCTCAGTAAGTAAAGACAACCTTAGCTTCATTTCAACTTTCAACATGGCTGACAGTTGAATCATCAAAGACGTGATTCTCCATCAACCTTTATGCAAATGCGTTGTTTCATAGAAGTGGATTTATCCTTTATATGCATAGGTCCCGTAGCTGCATCTCTAGCACGTAAACTAAGCTGCCGTGTTGTAGCAACGTTTGGCGGTATACTCTATGGGACCGGTCTGGTGCTGTCTGCCCTGACACATGACGTCACTATTCTGGCCATAGGTCTTGTCGTGATTTCAGGTGAGAAGTGAACAAGAAATTGAATACAAGTAAAGGGAATTCTTGAGTGCTTGATGAGTGTAAATAATAATGGCTTGCACCGGGGGGGGGGGTTCTTTGCTTACTTCGTGCTGAAATTTAATTTACGAACAAGGAAGTCTAATAGACTGCGCTATTCACGTTGACTGAAAACTGTGCAAATTCCTTTATTCAACAGGGACCGGAGCGGCATTCTCAGTCCCAGTAATCAATGCAGAGATTGCATTCTACTTCCAAGAGAACTTCCCAGTGGCAGTTTTAGTAGTGTTGGTGGCAACTCCGCTTGGTATGATGGTTTACGGCCCGGTGACCCAGGTCCTCTTAGATACCTACGGTTGGCGAGGAGCGATGCTCCTTCTAGGTGCAGTCAGTTTTCATATCGTCGCTGCCGCTATGTTGACTAGGAAGCAGACAGGAATCCACACATATATGCATATACCAGAGACAAAAAGTTCTGTACAGGATGAAAACGGTGAAGGTTCTGATGAACTCAAACCACAAAAGAGAAATCAGATTTGCAGGTCATGGATTTCATCTTCATCTGCACTAGGTCTTTATGTTTTCTCAAGTGTTGAATTTATGACTTTAGCTTGTATGAAGATGTTAATCACCATTACCTACTGTGGAGTAGTTGTTTACATTGTGACCAACGGTCTGTCTGTGGGATTGAGCGCCACAGAATCGTCATTCTTGACTACGTCTTTGGGATTCGGCAGCCTGGTCGGACTGTGTGTCACTGGATTAGTATTACATAAGAAGCTCGTGTCTAGCTACTTGATGGCAACACTGGGTTCGTTTACAGCTGCACTTTGCTTGATCTTTGCTCCCTTTCTATCAACATTCCTCGGTCAGATGGTCAATACTTTTATCATAGGGGCAGGAATTGATTTTGCCTTTGAAGTTGTATGCGTAATGACGAGGGATTTACCTTTCAGTGATGACAACTTCGTGGTGGTTTTGGGATGGCAAACCTTCTTAACTGGCGTTGCGTCATCCATTGGTGATACACTGTCAGGTTTGTGTTATGTACATTTAATTTTAACTTTTCAATGTACGCTTTAAGTCTCCATTCGGTGCAGACAACCAATTGTTCAAAAGTTCCCTGTCAATTTTCCCTAGATTTGTTTGTTTTTTTATTAGAAAAGCAGAATCCATTTTGTAATTGATTGTTGGTGTGATCCCCGAACTATTGTAGCCAGGTCTACAGCAATCGCTCATTTGCATCGAAATGAAAACGGGAACTTGATTCCAGGAGATATACATCACTTTGGAATGCTTCTGACTGGTTCCACCAAGGCGGCAAAGAGTAGTTGACTAGCTATTTGTTTTGGCCGTCAGCTAAGGGCTGGGCTGGATAACCCAGATAATGAGAAACTGGTATGCAAAACCCGAGGTCTCTGGTTCAGGTCTCGTTCCAGTCAGCTTTCTTTACCATTTTAAAAACGTGCCTGGAATATCAGCGAAACGTCAGTAAGGCAGCCAACGCAGTAAAATGGCTTCTGATACATACATAACTTTAAAGTATTCATGCACAAGTCTTCCTGAATAAAAACGACATACTACTGAAAATGCAAGATAGACAGATTGCAAAAATGACAGATAGGGCCTACTGTTAGTTATACCGTATTATAGAAACATATTGTGTCTACCAGTCTATGCTCATGATCAGATGTGCCTGTAAATTGTTCTCCGAAAATCACACAAGCCTGTAACCTAGAAATTAAAGTCTTTCCCAGCCTCGTAACTGATCTTCATGAGATGAAACCCGAAGACAAAATAATATTGGATTCAACATGCAAATCGTCCGTTCCGTAAGGCGGCCTATGAATGCCCTGAATAATACATGCGCCGCGTAACCTCGCAAAAAAAATGGAATTCCATAAGGTATGGATTCGTACTGAGCTGTACCTGAGGCAACGCTTTGTCCTGGTGCCTTCCCCGATGTTGTGTTCACCGATATTTGGGGAAAGATACGGTCTTGTCTATACTCAATAATACAAAACAAGTCTTAAACGAAAGACAAAATATTGGCGGTAGCGAAGCACGTTTAGCGCCGCCCTTTATTGAAAATACAGTAACGAGTTTTAAGCTCCTCCATGTTTAGGCAATGAACAATGTATGCATGTACTTAGATAATGAGTGCAGTCCAGAGTAGGCCTCCCAGAAGAGAACCTCGAGATCCTGTTTACTAAAAGCACAATTTAACAATTCCATTGAGCTCAAGTTGTCTCCATGCTATAAGCGATGAACAATATCTACATTGATAAAGACTGCGGTCTGCTTCTGTCAAGAGGATCCCTTCCAAAAACCAACGTTCGACTGTTACTCTCTTCGTTTGCCACTGTTATTATCTCAACACTTATCTACAATAATATACTTCATACTAAATCAAAACTGTGTTCAATGTATAATAATTGGAGAGATACGACGTCCAGGAAAAAAAAACAGAGATAAAAACTCGTTTAAAAATTCTCTGGAAAACCTGTACACAAAAGCAGTCAGCATTCTCCCATGAAGGTGTTGGGCTTCACCTTTACAGGAAGAAATTTAATGAACAATGAGGCGGCTTTCGTGAAGTGCTTGCTAGAACTGAATACCTTCTGTTCGCTTCTCCTGATCAGCGTCAAAATGTGCCTCAGCGCAAAAACTCATGAGCCACAGGATCCCCTTGCCTATACCCAAACTTCACTTTTGTTTCACGCTAAGTAAAGAAGAGTGGAATACAAGTCTAAAGCAATGGACATCACATCGCGGTGCAGTTTGTAAATCCACGACGAAGACTTTTTCTGCAGATTTTCACGCTTAAGCGGCTCTATGAAATTGGGCCTTGGCAACGTGTTATGCGTTGGCCGAAACCACAAGACAATTATTTCCAGCTATGCTACGTACCGCTGGAAATAGTTATTCCGTGGCCTCCCCTGAATTGGGGTATTGGCACTCATCGAACCGTAGCATGCCAACCTTGCATATGCAAAATCCCTTACTTACTCACTTTTACTCTACTAGTGGTATATATAATCGCCTGATGTGACCTGTTATTCATAATGGTTGACATCTGGGGTAGGGCGCCACCTAATGGCTGCATAGCTCAGGTGGTTAGACCGCTGGTACATTATAAGCCAGACGTCGACTTTGGTGCATCTTTTGGTCAAATCAAATTTACACTACTATTTTCATAAAACTTAACCTATAATGCAGTTCCTTCAAAGTATTCGTGCACAAGTCTTCCTGAACAAAAACGACATACTGACTCATTTCAGGTTGGCTTCATGGTTTGACGGGAACTTTCCACGCCACCTTCTTCTTGTACAGTGCTGCCATGTTTGCTGTGATAATCCCCCTACTCATGAATGGCCTCCAAGCGCTTTAACTATCGCCTAAATACCGGGAGAGGATGGTGGTACTTCCTTCCTTATTCAAGAGAGCCACAGGTTCATATTCTGCATCATGTGAGACAGATCTTGTTCAGCCGCAATAGATTTCGATTTAAATTTCTGACAACTGCATACCAGTGACGCAAGAAACATGAAATAGTTGCATTTTGTGAGCATGAAAGTGTCCTTAATTGGAGTTTAATTCTGGGCGGGCATGAAATTCGAATGCCTTTGCTGACAAAGTGATTCCTTTAAAAAGTGTTTCTCAGTGTATATTAAGTAACTATATGTCTGTTTTACACCAATCAGCTTTTAATTGAAATCCCAAGTCATTATATGTATCCCAATGAGTTTTTCTTTCTTTTTTAATAGGAGGGTTGTATGAAGTTCAGGGATGACATAGCGTAAAGCGTCGATGGCCTTTACGTCATAGGTAAACAGTTAGTGGTTGTGGTACATGTACTATCGTCCTTGTTCAGCTGCAAAAGATATTCGATTTAAATTCCTGACAACTGAATATCAGTGACGTCAGAGCAATTGTTTTCTATAGGGCCAAATTGTGTTCAGTGAACCAAGGATATAGAAGACTTTTCTGACCAAACAGTGCGGGGTATACCATTTAGAAGCGCTCACCATTGGGAGGTCGACAAGCTTGAGCCTCAAAATCACCACTTTTACTCGTTAAATCTTGAATCGTTCATTTGTTTTTAGTGGTGGAAGGTACCGTTATAATATGTTGTACTGTGGTGAAATAGCCAAAAGCGTAAAGTCCTCTAAGTCATAATGAAACAATCATGTATCAAAATATTAAATGTTTGCATTAAATAAGTTCAAAGTATACAATAAATTGTACATGTTTGAGTTTTTGTCATTTTTAAACCGTTCTGTAAACAATGGAAGCGGATTTGCGATATTTTCCTGATTTTCGAGCAATCGAATTCCAAATGGAATCTAAGGGCGTAGACTTCTTTCAGGTGAATAAAGAAATAAGATGAACGTGATATTGGCTCCATATCATGGTGTACTTTGTAACATTCTGACAAGACCCTGGATTACGAACGATTGACTTCAAGACAACACAGAAATGTAGTTTTATTCGCAATCAAATACTAAGGCATAATTATAATATTTGACATTAAGAGAAGTCGTTTCCTTCAAGATGGGTTTCTTTTTTCAATATTTTGATTGTCGATCACAATATTGTCATTGCAAACAAACAAGACATATGCAAAAGGGCGACAGATACTGTTAGTTATCATAATACTGTATTAGAGAAAAATACTGTCTTTCCCAGACACGTCTTTTCAGCACTTTCAGTGACTGATCTTTATACAATGAGATAAAACACGAGGACAAAATAATGTTGAATTCAACATGCAAATCGGCCTATCAGCAAGATGGCCCTATATATCCAGTAGTTGTGCTATGCCACGTCACGACCCGACTACTATCCGCCGTTGACGGTGGGTGTGTGGGAAATGGAAGCACGAACGCCCCACATGCACACTGCATGCACAGCGTAACTTCGCAGAGATAGAATTCAATTATATAGGGATCATCATCAATAACTCAAGCCATGCTTAGTCCTGCTGCATTTTCCGAATGTTTTCACCGATGTGATGGGGAAAATTTTGTTCCGTGCTCTCTCCTTAATAGTGGATATATTTTAAATAATACAACCGTAGCATGTCAACCCTGCCTGTGCAAAATCAGTTGACTTACATAGGCCTTCGTACTCGAAATCTACAGTGGTAATTGCTTGATGGAAAATCTCTCTATCGGACAATCATAAGTACGACTAACCAGGAAAATTACTCTGAATTCGTAAGATTTGATGGATTTACATATTTGGTTTAATCTATGTGCATATACCTAGTTCCCGAGGATACACCTGTGCCATGTAAACTATATAAGCAACCGAGTAATACCAGCGTTTGGCAGTATACTGTTCAGAACGGTCTGGTGCTGTGTATACCCTGACACACGACGCCAGTAATAATTATAATCTGACGACCAAGCCCTGCGTGTACAAATTTAGTTGCCTACTCTTTGATGCCGGCACTACAACCTGGACTTTAATGGAGAACAAACAAATGGCTGGGACTGCCACTCACCCAGAAGGAGGCTGGGGTTGGGTGGTTGTGGGGTCGTGCTTTATCGTCGAGTTTATCGTGTGGGGTACCTTGAAGGCTCTGGGAGTCCTCATATCGCCTATGAAGGATGACTTCGGCAAAGATGTGTGGATCTTCGGCTCGATAGCTGCACTGCATTATGGGATCCAAAATGCTCTAAGTAAGTAAAGACAACCTTAGCGTCATCTTAACTTTCAACATGGCTGACACTTTTATTATTAAAGACAGTACGTGTTCTCCATCAACCTTTAGGCACATACATATCGTTTCAAAGACGTGGTTTTATCCTTTACATGCATAGGTCCCGTAGCTGCATCTCTAGCACGTAAACTAATTAGCTGTCGTGTTGTAGCAACGCTTGGCGGTATACTGTACGGGACCGGTCTGGTGCTGTCTGCCCTGACACATGACGTCACCATTCTGGCCATAGGTCTTGTTGTGATTTCAGGTGAGAAGTAAACAAGAAACTGAATACAAGAACATATTCCTTGAGTGCTCGTTGAGTGCAAATTGAAGCTCGCTTAAACCAACATGGTTAGCAACGTTTGACATGAAACAGTGCGTAGTAATGGAGGAACATCGGAAGGGAACTTTAATTTAGAGGGCTGTGACATGTCACATGTCTGCTAGTTCCGTGACCAAGTTTCGTGTATTTCGGGGAAAACTACTTGTGCTGAAATTTCATTTACAGAGGAAGTGTAAGACTGCATTATTCACTATAAATGAAAACTGTGCAAATTCCTTTATTCAACAGGGACCGGAGCGGCATTCTCAGTGCCAGTAATCAATGCAGAGATTGCATTCTACTTCCGGGAACAATTCACAGTGGCGATCTTAGTCGTGTTGCTAGCACCTCCGCTTGGTATGATGGTTTACGGCCCGGTGACCCAGGTCCTCTTAGATACCTACGGTTGGCGAGGAGCGATGCTCCTTCTAGGTGGAGTCAGTTTTCATATCGTCGCTGCCGCTATGTTGACTAGGAAGCAGACCGGAATTCACACATATATGCATATACCAGAGATAATTAGTCCTGTACAGAATGAAGACGATGGAGGTTCTGATGAACTCAAACCACAAAAGAGAAATCAGATTTGCAGGTCATGGATTTCATTTTCATCTGCAATAGGTCTGAATGTTTTCTCAAGTGTTGAATTTATGACTTTAGCTTGTGTTAGGATGTTAATCACTATCGCCTACGGTGGAGTAGTTGTCTACATGGTGGCCAACGGTCTGTCTGTGGGATTGAGCACCACAGAATCTTCCTTCTTGACTACGTCTTTTGGAGTCGGTAACCTGGTCGGACTGTGTGTCGCTGGATTGATTTTACATAAGAAGCTCATATCTAGCCAATTGATGGTAACACTGGGTTCGGCTACCACTGCACTTTGCTTGATCTTTGCTCCCTTTGTGTCAACATTCCTCGGTCAGTTGGTCAATACTTTTATCATAGGGGCAGGAATCGATTTCCTTTTCGAAGTTGTATGCGTAATGACGAGGGATTTACCTTTCAGTAATGACAACTTCGTTGTGGTTTTGGGATGGCAAACCTTCTTAGCTGGCGTTTCGTCATCCTTTGGTGATACACTGTCAGGTTGGTATAGTGTAGTTTTAATTTTTATGTCAAACATTACTTTAAATTTTAACTTTTTAATTTACGCTTTAAGTCTTCATTCGGATGCAGACAACTAATTTTTTCAAAAGTTCCCTGTCAGTTTAGTCTTGATTTTTCCGACTTACCCTGCGAGCAGCGGAGCGTTGAAATATACGCCGAGCTCCAGAGGTGCCGACGCAGAAGGCACTTTTGATTTCGCGTGTAAAATACTATTTTGTGGACACAATCGTTTCTCTAATGGTGTTGATATACATGAATGCAGGTCCCCAGAACATGCCCACACACGATTGAACTATTCTGGGTATTTATATATGCAGATTTAAAAAAAAAAAAAAATAATTTAAAAAAAAGTCGTGTCCCTTATATATAGGTGCTCAGGCATGAGACATTTTTTGACAGATGTTAGTGTCATTGACTCTCCCCGGTCAGATTCAGATGCAGCTGATCAGTCATGTATTCACATAACTCTCCAAACTCACTTCACTTCCATCCTCTAGACAAATTCTATGCAAGACGTCCTCACTCGAAATGTTACTTGTAGAAGCCATAATGCACTGCAGGCAGAGTGACCAATTGCATTAGCTTTTTTGTGCACAATTGAATGGGCTTGATGGAAGGCCCCACTTTCTCAGGGGGGCTGACCCCCCATTGGCCCTCCTACAGGATAGACAATCGACACTTCCATCTCAAACTGCAGGGTTCATTCAATAGGAATATATGTAGTTTTAAGAAAATTGGGCCATAGCTTCACAAAAATAATAATAAAAGCAAACAAAAATGCCTTCCGAGTTGACACCTCGGCAGCTCACAGGGTTAATTGGAAAAGCAGAATCCATTTTGTGTGATCCCCGAACTACTACCAGGCCTACAAGAATCGCTCGTTTCCATTTTGATGAAAGCGGGAACTTGATTCCTGGAGATATATGGCAGTTAATGCTTCTGACTGGTGCTACTAAAGCGGCATTAAGACTAGTTGACTATTATTTTGTGTAGGCCGTCATCTAAGGGCTGGATTGCCAAGATGGTGAGAGCACTGGTACGAAAACCAGAAGTCTCAGGTTCAAGTACTAAGCCCGATGTCTTTGGTGCATCTTTCGGTCAAATCAAATGTTCACTGCTATTTTCATAAAACCTGACCTTATGCAAGTTCCTTCGAAGAATTCATGCACAAGTCTTCCTGAATAAAAACGACATACTATTGATTCATTTCAGGTTGGCTTTATGGTTTGACGGGAACTTTCCACGCCACCTTCTTCTTGTACAGTGCTAGCATGTTTGCTGTGATAATCCCCCTACTCATGAATGGCCTACAAGCGCTTAAACTATCTCCTAAATACCGTGAGATGATGGTGGTACTACCTTCCTTATTCAAGAGAGGCACAGGTTCCTATTTTGCATCACGTGAGACAGATCTTGATCAGCCGCACTAAATTTCGATTTAAATTGCTGACCAGTGACGCCAGAAACCTAGGCTTAATCGAACTGCATTTTGTGAGCATAAAAGTGTCCTTAATTGGAGTTTAATTCTAGATGGGCATGAAATTCAATTGTTTTCATTATAAAGAGTTTCCCTGTGTTTATAAAGTAGATGTTTTATTTTTTTAAACCATTAGGTTTAAATTGTTATCCCAAATCACTTTGTATCCCAGTGAGTTGGGTTTTCTTTATCTAGGTGGAGGGTTGTATGAAGTTAATGGATGACATAGCGCAAAGCTTAAAACCCTTAACGTCATAGGTAAAACGTGGTTGAAGTACGTGTACTATCTGCCTTGTTCATCTGCAACGGATTTCGATTTGAATTGCTGACAACTGAATATCAGTGGTCAGAGTAATTGTTTTCAGTAGGGCCAAACTGTGTCAGTGAACCAAGGGTATAGAAGACTTTTTTGACCAAACAGTGCGTGGATGGAAAGACGAAATAGATTACGGGGTATACATTTAGCAGGGCTCACCACGGGAGGTCGACAAACTTGAGCCTCAAAATGAATTTGTATGACCAATCATCACTTTTAGTCGTTAAATCTTGAATCGTTCATTTGTTTTTATTTGGGGAAGGTAGCGTTGTAATAAGTTGTACTGTGGTGAATTAGTCGAAAGCGTAGAAGCCTCTAAGTCATAGTTAAACAATCATGTATCAAACTATTCAATGTTTGCATTAAATTAGTTCAAAGTATACAATAAAATTAAATTTGTTGTTTTTTGTCATTTCTAAACCGTTCAGCAAACGATGGAAGCAGAATTGCGTTATTTCAGTTTCCTGATTTTGGGGCAATCGAATCCAAATAGAAACTAAGGGCATAGACTTTTCTTTCAGGTGAACAGTTTTCTAATAAGATTAACGTGGTATTGGCTCTATCTTACGGTGTCCTGTGTAGCATTCTGACATGACCATGGATTACGAACGAATGAATTCGAGACAAGACAGAAATGTAGTTTATTCGCAATCAAATCCTAGGGCATATTATGATATTTTGACTTTAAAATAAGTCGTTTCCTTCACGAAGATTTTTTTTTCTCAATATTTTGCTCGTCGATCACAATAATTTATTGGCAATGCAAAAACATGACACATACAAAAGGGCGACAGTTCCGGTTGCTTAATTATCATAATGTTATAGTTAACATAAATACTGTGTATTCCAGTCTATGCACAGGTGTGCCTGTAAAGTGTTCTCCGAAAATTACAGAAATGTCCCCCTGTATACTAGAAATGAATGCCCAACATGCGCCGCGTAACTTCACAGAAATGGAAGTCCATTATACAGGGATCAGTTGAGCTTAGGCAATGCTTTGTCCTGGTGTCGTCTCGAATGTTGTGTTTACCAATGTTGGGGAAAGTTATTGTGTTCCGTGACCTCTCCTGTGTAGGGGTAGTGTTAACCAAATGAGCCATGGCATGCCAACCTCGCCTATGCAAAATCCATTGACCTATACTGTTAATCTAAATCTAAAGTGGTTACTGGTTATCGCCTGATGGGACAACTCTCAATCGGACAATCATATGTGGTATATAACCTTGGGAATTAGTCTGGGTTTGTCGGATTTCATTGTTTCACAGACGTGCTTACATAGCTCCCGTGGCTTTATCTGTGCCATGTAAACTAAGCTACCGAGTAATAGCAGCGTTTGGCAGTATACTATTCAGAACGGTCTGGTGCTGTGTATTCTGACACACGACGTCAGTAATCTGACACCCAAGCCCTGCATGTGGAATTTCAGTTGCCTACTCTTTGATGCCGGCACTATACAACCTGGACTTTAGAGGAGAGCAACCAAATGGCCGAGACTGCCACTTACCCAGAAGGAGGCTGGGGTTGGGTGGTTGTGGGGTCGTGCTTTATCGTCGAGTTTATCGTGTGTGGTACCTTGAAGGCTCTGGGAGTCCTCATATCGCGTATGAAGGATGACTTCGACAAAGATGTGTGGTATCATGTATCATACATATTAATGTTTGCATTAAATTAGTTCAAAGTATACAATGAAATTGTACATGTATTTGTTTTTGTCATTTTTAAACCGTTCTGTAAACAATGGAAACGGATTTGCGATATTTTCCAGTGTAAAAAGAAAAGAAATAATTTGTACGTGTTATTGGCTCCATCTCTCGGTGTCCTTTGTAGCATTCTGACATGACCATGGATTACGAACGATTGACTTCGAGACAACACAGAGATGTAATTTTATGCGCAATCATATTAAATGCTAGGGAATAATTATAATATTTGGCTTTAAAAGAAGTCGTTTCCTTCACGAAGGGTTTCTCTTTACACTTTTTTGATCGTCGATCACAATATTGGCATTGAAAAAAAAATGCAAGGGTGACAGATAGGGCCTACTGTTAGTTATACCGTATTATAGAAACATATTGTGTCTACCAGTCTATATATGCTCATGATCAGATGTGCCTGTAAATTGTTCTCCGAAAATCACACAAGCCTGTAACCTAGAAATTAAAGTCTTTCCCAGCCTCGTAACTGATCTTCATGAGATGAAACCCGAAGACAAAATAATATTGGATTCAACATGCAAATCGTCCGTTCCGTAAGGCGGCCTATGAGTGCCCTGAATAATACATGCGCTGCGTAACCTCGCAAAAAAAAAATGGAATTCCATAAGGTATGGATTCGTACTGAGCTGTACCTGAGGCAACGCTTTGTCCTGGTGCCTTCCCCGATGTTGTGTTCACCGATATTTGGGGAAAGATACGGTCTTGTCTATACTCAATAATACAAAACAAGTCTTAAACGAAAGACAAAATATTGGCGGTAGCGAAGCACGTTTAGCGCCGCCCTTTATTGAAAATACAGTAACGAGTTTTAAGCTCCTCCATGTTTAGGCAATGAACAATGTATGCATGTACTTAGATAATGAGTGCAGTCCAGAGTAGGCCTCCCAGAAGAGAACCTCGAGATCCTGTTTACTAAAACCACAATTTAACAATTCCATTGAGCTCAAGTTGTCTCCATGCTATAAGCAATGAACAATATCTACATTGATAAAGACTGCGGTCTGCTTCTGTCAAGAGGATCCCTTCCGAAAACCAACGTTCGACTGTTACTCTCTTCGTTTGCCACTGTTATTATCTCAACACTTATCTACAATAATATATACTTCATACTAAATCAAAACTGTGTTCAATGTATAATAATTGGAGAGATACGACGTCCAGGAAAAACAAAACAGAGATAAAAACTCGTTTAAAAATTCTCTGGAAAACCTGTACACAAAAGCAGTCAGCATTCTCCCATGAAGGTGTTGGGCTTCACCTTTACAGGAAGAAATTTAATGAACAATGAGGCGGCTTTCGTGAAGTGCTTGCTAGAACTGAATACCTTCTGTTCGCTTCTCCCGATCAGCGTCAAAATGTGCCTCGGCGCAAAAACTCATGAGCCACAGGATCCCCTTGCCTATACCCAAACTTCACTTTTGTTTCACGCTAAGTAAAGAAGAGTGGAATACAAGTCTAAAGCAATGGACATCACATCGCGGTGCAGTTTGTAAATCCACGACGAAGACTTTTTCTGCAGATTTTCACGCTTAAGTGGCTCTATGAAATTGGGCCCTGGCAACGTGTTGTGCGTTGTCCCAAACAACAAGACAATTATTTCCAGCTATGCTACGTACCGCTGGAAATAGTTATTCCGTGGCCTCCCCTGAATTGGGGTATTGCCACTCATCGAACCGTAGCCTGCCAACCTTGCATATGCAAAATCCCTTACTTACTCACTTTTACTCTACTAGTGGTATATATAATCGCCTGATGTGACATGTTATTCATGATGGAGGATCTCAAACTGCCTTTGTGTTGTGTGTGGTGTGAATATCGGAAGGTCAGTTGGGCCATAGGTTGGGAAAGCTGTGGAGCTGTCTCACACACATTGACCTTCTGTGAGTTTGGGCCCGAAACTTTTCATTATGATCTAAAGTGGTAATAATAATTGCGTGATAGGTCAACTCTCTATCGGACAATCATCAGTACGATTAACCAGGAAAATTACTCTAGGTTTGTCAGATTATAGTAGTACAGTACTACTACTAACAGTATAGTACTACTAGTACTAGTAGTAGTACTACTCTACAGTACCAGTGCCAGGTTACCCCATGGTTACCCATACCGGCTTCATCATTGCTTAATGTTGTGAGTGGTGACTACAGTTACATCTTTTTGCATCATTTGCATTTCTGCTCTTTCATTTCTGCAATGAGTAAAGTGACTGTGCTGCACTCATGGAGGGCGACAAGAGAATGTATTTAATGCCTGCAGATCACGGCTTTAACATCATGGCATAAAGTTGAATTAGGAACGCACAATTTCCGTGGTGGAAAAGGGAATTGTAGGTGATTGTCTGCACCAAATTAAATGCACAAGGACTGAGGAGTCTTCACATCGGTCCAGCGAAATTACCAGCGCATCTCATACCTGAAAATTGATTAAGACCACAACTGCACAAGCAATCATATAGCATTTATTCCAACAAGGCAAGATTTGTTTGTTATTCTCACCCGTTGAGCGGACTTCTACAAGTTCAGGACGATTCAGCCGGGAAAATCCAGACGATGATGACGACAAAGGATGCATAATTCGAGGTTTCTCTGTCGCGGATGTTTTGGCAGCGAACCACAACATAAACAGTAAAATAGCGCCCTCAAGCGATCTCAGACGACGAAGCCCAAAAGGTGTTAGGCTGGTTCAACAAACCAGACTGAACCTGGCCCTAAATTTGGGCCCGAATTTGGCTTTCTATCTCCAAATTGCAAAACCGGCTTAGGCTTCGGCTCCAGCTTCGTCTCCAAAAGCTGAAAACGCAGGTTGAAGTTCTTTGTTGAAGTTGAATAAGGTTGGGGTTCTCTTTGAAAACGCAGTATAACATTAAAAACCGAAGCCAAAGGCCTCCCGCCTTGTATTTAAAAATGGATGATGAGTGGATGGACGTCTCACGTCCTCCGAAATGTATATTTCGGAGGACGTGAGACGTCTGGAGACCAGCTGGGCCCTTTTCCAAAACCCGGCTCAGTACGCTCAGGCTCCGGCTTTGCCTCCATCATTTTCTTTCATCCTTAACCCTTTAAACTCAGCCCTGCACAAAAACGGACGCCGGCGTCCGCTATACAAGGCATGAAAAAGGGAGTCCTTAATGGTTTGGCTTCGGTTTTGAATGTTATACTGCGTTTGAAAAAAAAAAAACCAAATTAAGCTTCAACTTCAACAAAGAACTCCAACCTGTGTTTTCAGTTTTTGGAATACACAGACGAAGCCGGAGCCGGAGCTTGTGGGCGTTTCATACGTGCGCATAATATGCGTATGCGTCTGGAGGTTCTAAACATGCTCGAGCGCTCCTTTCATCAGTGTCTCAAGCTTTCTGTCCCATCTAGTCTTATTTATAATCTATGGTTGATATGTGCGATGTGCGATATATGGTTGATATGTGCGAAATGAACAATTCACTATTCTAGCCAGTTATTTATAGAGCGAGGAGGAAGAGACAGTGAAACCCCCACACCCTAAATTTATCTTACCTCTACCAAATTTGATTTTTTTTTTTTTCACAATCACATCCAGGAATTAAGGGAAAAAGATGTAGATGTATGCCATCCGAGCCGAGGTATGCTTATCCATGGCGTTGGCATTTACCCCGTAAGATGTCGAAACTAGGTGAACATGTTTTGTCCCCTGGAGCACCTTATTAGCCTCCATGCACAAACCAGTAACATTTTGAGGTATTCACTTTCTTTATTTTTTAAGACCTGTCTTTTCTCCGAAAATCACAGAAATATCCCCCTGTATCCTAGAAAAGAATTGCCTTTCCCAGACTCGATCATTTCTTTTCAGCACTGCAGTGACCGATCGTCATACATTGAGATGAAACACGAAGACAAATGTTGGATTCAACATGCAAATCGTCAGCAAGACTATGTATACAGTAGGCCCAACGTTACTATGTCGCGTCACGACCCGTCGACGGTGGATATGGGCATGGGAGACGAAGTATGAACGCCCCACACATGCGCCGCGTAACGTAAACCTCGCACAGATTGAATTCCATAAGTTGTGGATCAATACAACTGTACCCGAGGCAATGCTTTGTCCCCAATAATTATTGTGTTCACCAATGTTGGGGAAATCATACTCCGTGGCCTCCCCTGAACTTTATATTGTCAATTATCGAACCGTAGCATGCCAACCTTGCCTATGCAAAACTTATTACTTACTCACTTCTTGGGCCATATTATGTTATGGTACTCCGCCTGATGGGACAACTCTCTTCTCTATCGAACAATCATCAGTATGATTAACGGGGAATTTTTTTACTCTGAGTTTGTCAGATTTTATTGTTTCACAGACGTGGCTGCATTCCTGGCATGTGAACTAAGCTACCGAGTAATAGCAGCGTTTGGCGGTATATATACAGCTGTTTACCCTGACACACGACGTCAGTAATCTGACGGCCTAGTCCTGCGTGTGCAATCCGACACGGCAACCACAAAATGGCTGGGACTGCCACTTACCCAGAAGGAGGCTGGGGTTGGGTGGTTGTGGGGTCGTGCTTCATCGTCGAGTTTATCGTGTGTGGTACCTTGAAGGCTCTGGGAGTCCTCATATCGCCTATGAAGGATGACTTCGGCAAAGATGTGTGGGTCTTCGGCTCGATAGTTGCACTTCATTATGGGATCCAGAATGCTCTCAGTAAGTAAAGACAACCTTAGCGTCATTTCAACTTTCAACATGGCTGACAGTTGAATCATCAAAGACGTGATTCTCCATCAACCTTTATGCAAATGCATTGTTTCATAAAAGTGGATTTATCCTTTATATGCATAGGTCCCGTAGCTGCATCTCTAGCACGTAAACTAAGCTGCCGTGTTGTAGCAACGTTTGGCGGTTTACTCTATGGGACCGGTCTGGTGCTGTCTGCCCTGACACATGACGTCACTACTCTGGCCATAGGTCTTGTCGTGATTTCAGGTGAGAAGTGAACAAGAAATTGAATACAAGTAAAGGGAATTCTTGAGTGTTTGATGAGTGTAAATAATAATGGCTTGCACGGGGGGGGGGGGTTCTTTGCTTACTTCGTGCTGAAATTTAATTTACGAACAAGGAAGTCTTATAGACTGCGCTATTCACGTTGACTGAAAACTGTGCAAATTCCTTTATTCAACAGGGACCGGAGCGGCATTCTCAGTCCCAGTAATCAATGCAGAGATTGCATTCTACTTCCAAGAGAACTTCCCAGTGGCAGTTTTAGTAGTGTTGGTGGCAACTCCGCTTGGTATTATGGTTTACGGCCCGGTGACCCAGGTCCTCTTAGATACCTACGGTTGGCGAGGAGCGATGCTCCTTCTAGGTGCAGTCAGTTTTCATATCGTCGCTGCCGCTATGTTGACTAGGAAGCAGACAGGAATCCACACATATATGCATATACCAGAGACAAAAAGTTCTGTACAGGATGAAAACGGTGGAGGTTCTGATGAACGCAAACCACAAAAGAGAAATCAGATTTGCAGGTCATGGATTTCATCTTCATCTGCACTAGGTCTTTATGTTTTCTCAAGTGTTGAATTTATGACTTTGGCTTGTATGAAGATGTTAATCACCATTACCTACTGTGGAGTAGTTGTTTACATTGTGACCAACGGTCTGTCTGTGGGATTGAGCGCCACAGAATCGTCATTCTTGACTACGTCTTTGGGATTCGGCAGCCTGGTCGGACTGTGTGTCACTGGATTAGTATTACATAAGAAGCTCGTGTCTAGCTACTTGATGGCAACACTGGGTTCGTTTACAGCTGCACTTTGCTTGATCTTTACTCCCTTTCTATCAACATTCCTCGGTCAGATGGTCAATACTTTCATCATAGGGGCAGGAATTGATTTTGCCTTTGAAGTTGTATGCGTAATGACGAGGGATTTACCTTTCAGTGATGACAACTTCGTGGTGGTTTTGGGATGGCAAACCTTCTTAACTGGCGTTGCGTCATCCATTGGTGATACACTGTCAGGTTTGTGTTATGTACATTTAATTTTAACTTTTCAATGTACGCTTTAAGTCTCCATTCGGAGCAGCCAACCAATTGTTCAAAAGTTCCCTGTCAATTTTCCCTAGATTCGTTTGTTTTTTTTATTAGAAAAGCAGAATCCATTTTGTAATTGATTGTTGGCGTGATCCCCGAACTATTGTAGCCAGGTCTACAGCAATCGCTCATTTGCATCGAAATGAAAACGGGAACTTGATTCAAGGAGATATACGTCACTTTGGAATGCTTCTGACTGGTTCCACCAAGGCGGCAAAGAGTAGTTGACTAGCTTTGTGTGTTGGCCGTCAGCTAAGGGCTGGGCTGGATAGCCCAGATAATGAGAAACTGGTATGCAAAACCCGAGGTCTCTGGTTCAGGTCTCGTTCCAGTCAGCTTTCTTTACCATTTTAAAAACTTGCCTGGAATATCAGCGAAACGTCAGTAAGGCAGCCAACGCAGTAAAATGGCTTCTGATACATACATAACTTTCCTTTAAAGTATTCATGCACAAGTCTTCCTGAATAAAAACGACATACTACTGATTCATTTCAGGTTGGCTTCATGGTTTGACGGGAACTTTCCACGCCACCTTCTTCTTGTACAGTGCTAGCATGTTTGCTGTGATAATCCCCCTACTCATGAATGGCCTACAAGCGCTTAAACTATCTCCTAAATACCGTGAGATGATGGTGGTACTACCTTCCTTATTCAAGAGAGGCACAGGTTCCTATTTTGCATCACGTGAGACAGATCTTGATCAGCCGCACTAAATTTCGATTTAAATTGCTGACAACTGCATACCAGTGACGCCAGAAACCTAGGCTTAATCGAACTGCATTTTGTGAGCATAAAAGTGTCCTTAATTGGAGTTTAATTCTAGATGGGCATGAAATTCAATTGTTTTCATTATAAAGAGTTTCCCTGTGTTTATAAAGTAGATGTTTTATTTGTTTAAACCATTAGGTTTAAATTGTTATCCCAAATCACTTTGTATCCCAGTGAGTTGGGTTTTCTTTATCTAGGTGGAGGGTTGTATGAAGTTAATGGATGACATAGCGCAAAGCTTAAAACCCTTAACGTCATAGGTAAAACGTGGTTGAAGTACATGTACTATCTGCCTTGTTCATCTGCAACGGATTTCGATTTGAATTGCTGACAACTGAATATCAGTGGTCAGAGTAATTGTTTTCAGTAGGGCCAAACTGTGTCAGTGAACCAAGGGTATAGAAGACTTTTTTGACCAAACAGTGCGTGGATGGAAAGACGAAATAGATTACGGGGTATACATTTAGCAGGGCTCACCACGGGAGGTCGACAAACTTGAGCCTCAAAATGAATTTGTATGACCAATCATCACTTTTAGTCGTTAAATCTTGAATCGTTCATTTGTTTTTATTTGGGGAAGGTAGCGTTGTAATAAGTTGTACTGTGGTGAATTAGTCGAAAGCGTAGAAGCCTCTAAGTCATAGTTAAACAATCATGTATCAAACTATTCAATGTTTACATTAAATTAGTTCAAAGTATACAATAAAATTAAATTTGTTGTTTTTTGTCATTTCTAAACCGTTCAGCAAACGATGGAAGCAGAATTGCGTTATTTCAGTTTCCTGATTTTGGGGCAATCGAATCCAAATAGAAACTAAGGGCATAGACTTTTCTTTCAGGTGAACAGTTTTCTAATAAGATTAACGTGGTATTGGCTCTATCTTACGGTGTCCTGTGTAGCATTCTGACATGACCATGGATTACGAACGAATGAATTCGAGACAAGACAGAAATGTAGTTTATTCGCAATCAAATCCTAGGGCATATATGATATTTTGACTTTAAAATAAGTCGTTTCCTTCACGAAGATTTTTTTTTCTCAATATTTTGCTCGTCGATCACAATAATTTATTGGCAATGCAAAAACATGACACATACAAAAGGGCGACAGTTCCGGTTGCTTAATTATCATAATGTTATAGTTAACATAAATACTGTGTATTCCAGTCTATGCACAGGTGTGCCTGTAAAGTGTTCTCCGAAAATTACAGAAATGTCCCCCTGTATACTAGAAATGAATGCCCAACATGCGCCGCGTAACTTCACAGAAATGGAAGTCCATTATACAGGGATCAGTTGAGCTTAGGCAATGCTTTGTCCTGGTGTCGTCTCGAATGTTGTGTTTACCAATGTTGGGGAAAGTTATTGTGTTCCGTGACCTCTCCTGTGTAGGGGTAGTGTTAACCAAATGAGCCATGGCATGCCAACCTCGCCTATGCAAAATCCATTGACCTATACTGTTAATCTAAATCTAAAGTGGTTACTGGTTATCGCCTGATGGGACAACTCTCAATCGGACAATCATATGTGGTATATAACCTTGGGAATTAGTCTGGGTTTGTCGGATTTCATTGTTTCACAGACGTGCTTACATAGCTCCCGTGGCTTTATCTGTGCCATGTAAACTAAGCTACCGAGTAATAGCAGCGTTTGGCAGTATACTATTCAGAACGGTCTGGTGCTGTGTATTCTGACACACGACGTCAGTAATCTGACACACAAGCCCTGCATGTGGAATTTCAGTTGCCTACTCTTTGATGCCGGCACTATACAACCTGGATTTTAGAGGAGAGCAACCAAATGGCCGAGACTGCCACTTACCCAGAAGGAGGCTGGGGTTGGGTGGTTGTGGGGTCGTGCTTTATCGTCGAGTTTATCGTGTGTGGTACCTTGAAGGCTCTGGGAGTCCTCATATCGCGTATGAAGGATGACTTCGACAAAGATGTGTGGTATCATGTATCATACATATTAATGTTTGCATTAAATTAGTTCAAAGTATACAATGAAATTGTACATGTATTTGTTTTTGTCATTTTTAAACCGTTCTGTAAACAATGGAAACGGATTTGCGATATTTTCCAGTGTAAAAAGAAAAGAAATAATTTGTACGTGTTATTGGCTCCATCTCTCGGTGTCCTTTGTAGCATTCTGACATGACCATGGATTACGAACGATTGACTTCGAGACAACACAGAGATGTAATTTTATGCGCAATCATATTAAATGCTAGGGAATAATTATAATATTTGGCTTTAAAAGAAGTCGTTTCCTTCACGAAGGGTTTCTCTTTACACTTTTTTGATCGTCGATCACAATATTGGCATTGAAAAAAAAAATGCAAGGGTGACAGATAGGGCCTACTGTTAGTTATACCGTATTATAGAAACATATTGTGTCTACCAGTCTATATATGCTCATGATCAGATGTGCCTGTAAATTGTTCTCCGAAAATCACACAAGCCTGTAACCTAGAAATTAAAGTCTTTCCCAGCCTCGTAACTGATCTTCATGAGATGAAACCCGAAGACAAAATAATATTGGATTCAACATGCAAATCGTCCGTTCCGTAAGGCGGCCTATGAGTGCCCTGAATAATACATGCGCTGCGTAACCTCGCAAAAAAAAAATGGAATTCCATAAGGTATGGATTCGTACTGAGCTGTACCTGAGGCAACGCTTTGTCCTGGTGCCTTCCCCGATGTTGTGTTCACCGATATTTGGGGAAAGATACGGTCTTGTCTATACTCAATAATACAAAACAAGTCTTAAACGAAAGACAAAATATTGGCGGTAGCGAAGCACGTTTAGCGCCGCCCTTTATTGAAAATACAGTAACGAGTTTTAAGCTCCTCCATGTTTAGGCAATGAACAATGTATGCATGTACTTAGATAATGAGTGCAGTCCAGAGTAGGCCTCCCAGAAGAGAACCTCGAGATCCTGTTTACTAAAAGCACAATTTAACAACTCCATTGAGCTCAAGTTGTCTCCATGCTATAAGCAATGAACAATATCTACATTGATAAAGACTGCGGTCTGCTTCTGTCAAGAGGATCCCTTCCAAAAACCAACATTCGACTGTTACTCTCTTCGTTTGCCACTGTTATTATCTCAACACTTATCTATAATAATATACTTCATACTAAATCAAAACTGTGTTCAATGTATAATAATTGGAGAGATACGACGTCCAGGAAAAACAAAACAGAGATAAAAACTCGTTTAAAAATTCTCTGGAAAACCTGTACCCAAAAGCAGTCAGCATTCTCCCATGAAGGTGTTGGGCTTCACCTTTACAGGAAGAAATTTAATGAACAATGAGGCGGCTTTCGTGAAGTGCTTGCTAGAACTGAATACCTTCTGTTCGCTTCTCCCGATCAGCGTCAAAATGTGCCTCGGCGCAAAAACTCATGAGCCACAGGATCCCCTTGCCTATACCCAAACTTCACTTTTGTTTCACGCTAAGTAAAGAAGAGTGGAATACAAGTCTAAAGCAATGGACATCACATCGCGGTGCAGTTTGTAAATCCACGACGAAGACTTTTTCTGCAGATTTTCACGCTTAAGTGGCTCTATGAAATTGGGCCCTGGCAACGTGTTGTGCGTTGTCCCAAACAACAAGACAATTATTTCCAGCTATGCTACGTACCGCTGGAAATAGTTATTCCGTGGCCTCCCCTGAATTGGGGTATTGCCACTCATCGAACCGTAGCCTGCCAACCTTGCATATGCAAAATCCCTTACTTACTCACTTTTACTCTACTTGTGGTATATATAATCGCCTGATGTGACATGTTATTCATGATGGAGGATCTCAAACTGCCTTTGTGTTGTGTGTGGTGTGAATATCGGAAGGTCAGTTGGGCCATAGAGGAATAAGGTTGGGAAAGCTGTGGAGCTGTCTCACACACATTGACCTTCTGTGAGTTTGGGCCCGAAACTTTTCATTATGATCTAAAGTGGTAATAATAATTGCGTGATAGGTCAACTCTCTATCGGACAATCATCAGTACGTTTAACACAGGGAAATTACTCTGGGTTTGTCAGATTTCATTGTTTCACATGCAGACGTGCTTACATAGCTCCCGTGGCTGCACCTCCGGCATGTAAACTAACCTCGCGAATAATAGCAGCGTTTGGCAGTATACTATTCAGAACGGTCTGGTGCTGTGTACCCTGACACACGACGCCAGTAATATAATCTGACGACCAGGCCTGCGTGTACAAATTTAGTTGCCTACTCTTTGATGCCGGCACTACAACCTTGCCTTGAATGGAGAGCAAACAAATGGCCGGGACTGCCACTTACCCAGAAGGAGGCTGGGGTTGGGTGATAGTGGGGTCGTGCTTCATCGTCGAGTTTATCGTGTTTGGTACCTTGAAGGCTCTGGGAGTCCTCATATCGCCTATGAAGGATGACTTCGGCAAAGATGTGTGGATCTTCGGCTCGATAGCTGCACTGCATTATGGAATGCAGTTTGTGCTCAGTAAGTATAGAGACAGTATTAGCGTGATCTGAACTTTCAACATGGCTGACAGTCGATCTTATAATTAAAGACGACGGTTTTCCATCAACCTTTTGGCACATACATATGGTTACACAAACATGGTTTTATCCTTTACATGCATAGGTCCCGTAGCTGCATTTCTGGCACGTAAACTAAGCTGCCGTGTTGTAGCAACGTTTGGCGGTATATTGTACGGGACCGGTCTGGTGCTGTCTGCCCTGACACATGACGTCACCGTTCTGGCCATAGGTCTTGTCGCGATTTCAGGTAAGAAGAAAAAATGAAACTGAATACAAGTAAAGATTTCTCGAGTGCTTTCATGTGTGCAATTAGAAGCTCTAAGTTCCCCTTCGTGCGGGGACCTTCGAAATCGCAGTGCCGTTTGTTTTACTATGCCCTGCGAAACCGGCCACCATTTTTGTCCACAATTTTAAACAAGACTCTTTTCAGCTTAGAACAAATCAATACGAAGCATGACAAAGACCCATTTTGACACAAGTTTCCATCTTGACACAAGATTAGCAGCAACAATAAAACAAATTGTGACATTGCGTGCGACCTTTACTTTGGATGATCGAGCGATAGCGCGCTGCCACTGGATAAGTGTTGGCACGTCACACAGCCCAACGGTCATCGGTCAGGCAGTGGAATTCCACCAACATTCTCCATTGCAATCTGTACGCTGGGTTGGGGCCGACCAACTCAAAGATTACACTGCTTGCAGTGGAGGCTAGTCTGTGGTCAGGACACCACTCACACCCCACGCTAAAGTCAAACGGATAATCTCTTGAAAAAAGCCACATCCATCTCCGAATATTGTACCCTTAAGGATATAATTATTTTTAACAGATTTTAATGTTCCTGATTGGTTTAGAGAGTTTTGACAAAGACGCATTGTTAAAAAAAAAACCGCATGGCGTTCATGTGCTCCAGTGCCGGCGCGAAGTTAACTAATTGGTTTGCAACTTTTGACATGAAACAGCGAGTAATAATATCCAAAAGGAAAGGTATGAATATCCGAATGTGAATTTAGTTCAAAAGGCTGTGACACATGTAAGATGTCTGCTAGTGCAGTGACCCAGTTTCGTGTATTTCGGGAAAAACAACTTTGTGCTGAAATTTCATTGACAAAAGAAGTGCAAATTCAGTTAATTCACTTAAGACGAAATGCCCGGGATTTCTAAAAAATTCCTCGGAGGTTTCGGTCTGTCTTTATTCACACTACCGAAGAAAAACCTGGGGGAAAGGCTTTTCCCCTGGGAATGTTTACCCCTGCTCGGGAGTAGGGTAAAAGAAGAAAACCCCGGGGTTTTACGATTTCCACGGGGAAATAGGGTCCCCGGGAGTTTCCAAATGGGTCCAGTGTGAATGGTTGCGGGGGTATTGTTGGGGTAAAAAAATCCACAGGAATTCCCCTGATATTTAATCCCCGGGTATTCATTCGCTCCTTAATGTGAAAAGGGCTTTGCGCTATTCACTATGAATGAAAACTGTACAAATTCCTTTATTCAACAGGGACCGGAGCGGCATTTTCAGTCTCAGTAATCAATGCAGAGATTGCATTCTACTTCCAAGAGAAATTCCCACTAGCAGTTTTAGTCGTCATGGTTGCAGCCCCGCTTGGTATGATGGTTTACGGCCCGGTGACACAGGTCCTCTTAGATACCTACGGTTGGCGAGGAGCGATGCTCCTTCTAGGTGCAGTCAGTTTTCACATCGTCGCTGCCGCTATGTTGACTAGGAAGCAGACAGGAATCCACACATATATGCATATACCAGATATAATTAGTCCTGTACAGGATGAAGACGATGGAGGTTCTGATGAACTCAAAACACAAAAGAGAAATCAGATTTGCAGGTCATGGATTTCATTTTCATCTGCACTAGGTCTAAATGTTTTCTCAAGTGTTGAATTTTTGACTTTGGCTTGTACGAAGATGTTAATAAACGTTGCCTACGGTGGAGTTGTTGTCTACATGGTGGCCAACGGTCTGTCTGTGGGATTGAGCGCCACAGAATCGTCCTTCTTGACTACGGCTTGGGGAATCGGCAACCTCGTCGGACTGTGTGTCAGTGGAATCATTTTACATAAGAAGCTCGTATCTAGCTACTTGATGGCAACACTGGGTTCAGCTACTGCTGCACTTTGCTTGATCTTTGCTCCCTTTGTATCAACATTCCTCGGTCAGATGGTCAATACTTTTATCATAGGCGCAGGAATTGATTTTGTCTTTGAAGTTGTATGCGTAATGACGAGGGATTTACCTTTCAGTGATGACAACTTCGTGGTCGTTTTGGGATGGCAAACCTTCTTAACTGGCGTTGCGTCATCCATTGGTGATACATTGTCAGGTTGGTATTATACATTTAATTTTAAATTTTTAACGTACGCTTTGAGTCTTCATTCGGATGCAGACAACGAAATTGTTCAAAAGTTCCCCGTCAGTTTTGCCTTGATTTTCTCTGACTTAATTGGGAAAGCAGAATTGGTGTGATCTCCGATCGCGAACTTCTATCAGGCCTATACAACAAACGGGACCTTGATTCCAGAAAATGTACGGCAGTTGATTTTTAAATTATTCTGAATCAAAGCGGCAAAAAGACTAGATGACTATGTTTATCGGCCGCCAGATGGTGAGAGCACTGGTACGCAAAACCAGAGGTATCCGGTTCAAGTCTCGGTCCAGTCAGCTTATTTCATCATTTTTCAAAATTGCCTGGAATATCAGCGAAATATCCAGAAGGTCGCCAACGCAGTAAAAATGTGATGCGTAGACCTGCCAGCAGGGTGTCAATCAGCCTTTATCAATTTTAGGTCTCACCAGAAGGTTTCGCCGAAGGAAATTCATCAGTGGAACGATTATTCATGAGACCAAAAGGAATTTTTTTTCAGCAAAGCTAAAATCCCTCTGACTGGCACGTCAACTCCATTAACGATCTGAGGAAGGGTGCAACAGGAAGGCTGAATAGCTCACCAGGTGGTTAGAGCTCATGTCGTTGGTTCATCTTTAGGTCAAAACAAATTTTCACTGCTATTTTCATGAAACGTGACCTAATGCAACTCCTTTAAAGTATTCATGTACAAGTCTTGATGAATAATACATACTGCTTATTAATTTCAGGTTGGCTTTATGGCTTGACGGGAACTTTCCACGCCACCTTCTTCTTGTACAGTGCTACCATGTTTGCTGTGATATTCCCCCTACTCGTCAATGCACTCCAAGTGCTTAAACTATCGCCTAAATACCGGGAGAGGATGGTTGTACTACCTCCCGTATTCAAGAGAGGCACAGGTTCCTATTCTCCATTATGTCAGACAGATCTTGTTCAGCCGCAATAGATTTCAATTTAAATAGCTGACAACTGAATATCAGTGACGCCAGAGTAATTGTTTTCGTTATTCAAGACAGGACCAGCGTCCTATTCTGCAGTAAGTCATCAGCTGCATTAGGTTTCAATTGAAACCCCAATCATTTTTTTATATTTTTTATATTTTTGTATATTAATTTTTTTAACCCCAATCATTTTTTTATATTATATATATATATATTTTTTTTATATTTTGTATGTTTTATTGGAGGAGGGTTGTATAAAGTTCAGTGGTAAAATAGCCAAAAGCACGTTAGTCTTTCCGTCATAGTTCAACAGTCATATATCAAATTACGTGTATTGAATTTGCCAATCATTCAATTCAATGTACTGTATACAATGAACATTATTTGCTAATTACTGAGATATTCTTAAAACAATGGAATCAGGGTTGCGATATTTCAATGCCACCTTCTTCTTATACAGTACTAGACAGATCTTGCTCATCCGCAATAGATTTTGATTAAATTGCTGACAACTGCATACCAGTGACGCCAGAAATAGGCCTATTAGACGTGCATTTTATGAGCATGAAAGTGTCCTTAATTGGAGTTTAATTCTGGATGGGCATTGAATTCAAATGCTTTTGCTGACAAACTGTTTTCATTAAAAAGAGTTTCTCTGTGTTTATAAAGTAAATGTTTTATTTTTTGAAACCATTAGGTTGCAATTGATATCCCAAGTCATCATGTATCCCAGTGAGTTGGGTTTTCTTTACATAGGTGGAAGGTTGTATGGAGTTTAGGGATGACATTGCGTAAAGAATCAAAGCCTTTACGTCATAGGTAAAACGTGGTTGACGTACATGGACTATCTGCCCTGTTCAGTTGCAATGGATTTCGATTCGAATTGCTGGCAAATGAATATCAGTGATGTCAGAGTAACTGTTTCAGTAGGAACAATTGTGTTCAGTGAACCAAGGGTATAAAAGACTTTTCTGACCAAACAGTGCGTGGATGGAAAGACGAAAAAGATTACGGGGTATACCATTTAGCAATCTTACCATTGGGAGGTCGACAAGCTTGATCTTCAAAATGAATTTGTAAGACCAATCATGGGGTACCTTGAAGGCTATGGGAGTCCTCATATCGCCTATGAAGGATGACTTCGGCAAAGATGTGTGGATCTTCGGCTCGATAGCTGCACTGCATTATGGGATCCAAAATGCTCTAAGTAAGTAAAGACAACCTTAGCGTCATCTTAACTTTCAACATGGCTGACACTTTTATTATTAAAGACAGTACGTGTTCTCCATCAACCTTTAGGCACATACATATCGTTTCAAAGACGTGGTTTTATCCTTTACATGCATAGGTCCCGTAGCTGCATCTCTAGCACGTAAACTAAGCTGCCGTGTTGTAGCAACGTTTGGCGGTATACTCTACGGGACCGGTCTGGTGCTGTCTGCCCTGACACATGACGTCACCATTCTGGCCATAGGTCTTGTTGTGATTTCAGGTGAGAAGTAAACAAGAAACTGAATACAAGAACATATTCCTTGAGTGCTCGTTGAGTGCAAATTGAAGCTCGCTTAAACCAACATGGTTAGCAACTTTTGACATGAAACAGTGCGTAGTAATGGAGGAACATTAATTTAGAGGGCTGTGACATGTCACGTCTGCTAGTTCCGTGACCAAGTTTCGTGTATTTCGGGGAAAACTACTTGTGCTGAAATTTCATTTACAGAGGAAGTGTAAGACTGCATTATTCACTATAAATGAAAACTGTGCAAATTCCTTTATTCAACAGGGACCGGAGCGGCATTCTCAGTCCCAGTAATCAATGCAGAGATTGCATTCTACTTCCGGGAACAATTCACAGTGGCGATCTTAGTCGTGTTGCTAGCACCTCCGCTTGGTATGATGGTTTACGGCCCGGTGACCCAGGTCCTCTTAGATACCTACGGTTGGCGAGGAGCGATGCTCCTTCTAGGTGGAGTCAGTTTTCATATCGTCGCTGCCGCTATGTTGACTAGGAAGCAGACAGGAATTCACACATATATGCATATACCAGGGATAATTAGTCCTGTACAGAATGAAGACGATGGAAGTTCTGATGAACTCAAACCACAAAAGAGAAATCAGATTTGCAGGTCATGGATTTCATTTTCATCTGCAATAGGTCTGAATGTTTTCTCAAGTGTTGAATTTATGACTTTAGCTTGTGTTAGGATGTTAATCACTATCGCCTACGGTGGAGTAGTTGTCTACATGGTGGCCAACGGTCTGTCTGTGGGATTGAGCACCACATAATCTTCCTTCTTGACTACGTCTTTTGGAGTCGGTAACCTGGTCGGACTGTGTGTCACTGGATTGATTTTACATAAGAAGCTCATATCTAGCCAATTGATGGTAACACTGGGTTCGGCTACCACTGCACTTTGCTTGATCTTTGCTCCCTTTGTGTCAACATTCCTCGGTCAGATGGTCAATACTTTTATCATAGGGGCAGGAATCGATTTCCTTTTCGAAGTTGTATGCGTAATGACGAGGGATTTACCTTTCAGTAATGACAACTTCGTTGTGGTTTTGGGATGGCAAACCTTCTTAGCTGGCGTTTCGTCATCCTTTGGTGATACACTGTCAGGTTGGTATAGTGTAGTTTTAATTTTTATGTCAAACATTACTTTAAATTTTAACTTTTTAATTTACGCTTTAAGTCTTCATTCGGATGCAGACAACTAATTTTTTCAAAAGTTCCCTGTCAGTTTAGTCTTGATTTTTCCGACTTACCCTGCGAGCAGCGGAGCGTTGAAATATACGCCGAGCTCCAGAGGTGCCGACGCAGAAGGCACTTTTGATTTCGCGTGTAAAATACTATTTTGTGGACACAATCGTTTCTCTAATGGTGTTGATATACATGAATGCAGGTCCCCAGAACATGCCCACACACGATTGAACTATTCTGGGTATTTATATATGCAGATTTAAAAAAAATAATAATAATAAAAAAAAAAGTCGTGTCCCTTATATATAGGTGCTCAGGCATGAGACATTTTTTGACAGATGTTAGTGTCATTGACTCTCCCCGGTCAGATTCAGATGCAGCTGATCAGTTCATGTATTCACATAACTCTCCAAACTCACTTCACTTCCATCCTCTAGACAAATTCTATGCAAGACGTCCTCACTCGAAATGTTACTTGTAGAAGCCATAATGCACTGCAGGCAGAGTGACCAATTGCATTAGCTTTTTCGTGCACAATTGAATGGGCTTGATGGAAGGCCCCACTTTCTCAGGGGGCTGACCCCCCATTGGCCCTCCTACAGGATAGACAATTGACACTTCCATCTCAAACTGCAGGGTTCATTCTATAGGAATATATGTAGTTTCAAGAAAATTGGGCGATAGCTTCACAAAAATAATAATAAAAGCAAACAAAAATGCCTTCCGAGTTGGCACCTCGGCAGCTCACAGGGTTAATTGGAAAAGCAGAATCCATTTTGTGTGATCCCCGAACTACTACCAGGCCTACAAGAATCGCTCGTTTCCATTTTGATGAAAGCGGGAACTTGATTCCTGGAGATATATGGCAGTTAATGCTTCTGATTGGTGCTACTAAAGCGGCATCAAGACTAGTTGACTATTATTTTGTGTAGGCCGTCATCTAAGGGCTGGATTGCCAAGATGGTGAGAGCACTGGTACGCAAAACCAGAAGTCTCAGGTTCAAGTACTAAGCCCGACGTCTTTGGTGCATCTTTCGGTCAAATCAAATTTTCACTGCTATTTTCATAAAACCCGACGTTATGCAAGTTCCTTCGAAGAATTCATGCACAAGTCTTCCTGAATAAAACGACATACTATTGATTCATTTCAGGTTGGCTTTATGGTTTGACGGGAACTTTCCACGCCACCTTCTTCTTGTACAGTGCTAGCATGTTTGCTGTGATAATCCCCCTACTCATGAATGGCCTACAAGCGCTTAAACTATCTCCTAAATACCGTGAGATGATGGTGGTACTACCTTCCTTATTCAAGAGAGGCACAGGTTCCTATTTTGCATCACGTACGTGAGACAGATCTTGATCAGCCGCAATAGATTTCAATTTAAATAGCTGACAACTGAATATCAGTGACGCCAGAGTAATTGTTTTCCTTATTCAAGACAGGACCAGCGTCCTATTCTGTAGAAAATCAGCAGTGCATTAAGTTTCAATTGAAACCCCAATCATTTTATTATATTTTTCATATTTTTTTATATTTTGTGTGTTTTATAGGTGGAGGGTTGTATAAAGTTCAGTGGTAAAATAGCCAAAAGTATGTGAGTCTTTCTGTCATAGTTCAACAGTCATTTCATATCAAATTACATGTATTGAATTTGCCAATCATTCAATTCAATGTACTCTATACAATGAAAATTATTTGCTTATTACTGAGATATTCTTAAAACAATGGAAACAGGGTTGCGATATTTCAATGCCACTTTCTTCTTATACGGTACTAGACAGATCTTGTTCATCCGCAATGGATTTAAATTGCTGACAACTGCATAGGCCTACCAGTGAAGGCCAGAAACCTAGGCTTAATAGAACTGCATTTTGTGAGCATGAAATTGTCCATAATTGGAGTTTAATTTTGGATGGGCATTGAATTCAAATGCTTTTCCTGATAAACTGTCTTCATTAAAAAGAGTTTCTCTTTGTTTGTGAAGTAAATGTTTTACTTTTTGAAACCATTAGGTTTCAATTGATATGCCAAGTCATTTTGTATCCCAGTGAGTTGGGTTTTCTTTATAGTTGGAGGGTTGTATAAAGTTCAGGGATGACATAGCGCAAAGCATCAAACCCTTTACGCCATAGGTAAAACGTGGTTGACGTACATGTACTATCTGCCCCGTTCAGTTGCAATGGATTTCGATTTAAATTGCTGACAACTGAATATCAGTGGTCAGAGTAATTGTTTTCAGTAGGTCCAAATCGTGTCAGTGAACCAAGGAGAAGACTTTTCTGACCAAACAGTGCGAGGATGGAAAGACGAAATAGATTACGGGGTATACATTTAGCAGTGCTCACCACGGAAGGTCGACAAACTTGAGCCTCAAAATGAATGTGTATGACCAATCATCACTTTAAGTCGTTAAATCTTGAATCGTTCATTTGTTTTTATTGGTGGAAGGTACCGTCATAATAAGTTGTACTGTGGTGAAATAGCCGAAGGCGTAGAAGCCTCGCAGTCATAGTTAAACAATTATGTATCAAAATATTGAATTATTGCATTAAATTAATTTAAAGTATACAATTAAACTAATTTCTTTGTCATTTCTGAACCGTTCAGCAAACGAAGTAAGCCAAATTGCGATTGTTTTCCTTATTTTTGGGCAATCGAATTCCAAATTGAAACTAATTAAGGGCCTAGACTTCTCTTTCAGGTGAAAACAAAAATTATATGAACGTGGTATTGGCTCCATCTCGCGGTGTCCTTTGTAGCATTCTGACATGACCCTGGATCACGAACGAATGAATTCGAGCCAACACAGAAATATAGTTTTATTCGCAATCAAATCCTAGGTCATATGATATTTGTCCTTAAAAGAAGTCGTTTCCTTCTCGAAGGATTTTTCTTTTCAATATTTAACGATGAATTCGAGACCACACAAACAATACACCTAGTTCCATGCGCAATCAATAGTAAGGCGTTAAATTTTGACTTTACCCGAGCTTGTTCTTCTCTCACATGCTCTCCGCAGAGTGTTGAACTGTCCCTTATATCGTTTATTTTCGTGTACTAATGTGAAGATTTACAAAATACACCGCATTTGAAACTACCCCATAGTCCATACAGGTCCATACAGACAAGTGGGATTGTCCCTGACAAAATAACACTCTTGCGCCCTCTCCCGACATGTGCAAGCGTGGCATCATCAGCTATTATGATAATAGCGTGTTGACGGCTTGCCGCCATGTTAGACGTATTTAGTGGTGTGCACGACCATTTGCGTCAGCGTTGCCATGGTTGGGTACGCTGGGCTTCTATTGACAGGTGATTTACGCGCTCAATGGGGAACTTGCCTGGATAATGCTCCCATTGAATTTAAAGGCCGCGGGTTGACCCTACCACAGAAAGAAAATAATAACATCGGGGCTAGGTTAGGTGTATAGTGCACGACCGACCGACACCACACACAAGTAAACTGGGGAATGTGAACATTTCACCTCAAAGTCGTTGTCAGAAAGTTTATCTCGATATACTATGGGACCGATTCGGGGCATGTCAAGCCTATAACTGAAATTTGTTCTACAAATCATGATGTAGACCTTTAAAAAGATATCTGCTGAGTCATATTTGTTGAGCTTAATTACTTTACAAGGATCAAGACAACAAGTGAAAAAAACTCGTCATGTACAGGAATCAATCGCATGAGGTAAGCTGCCAGCACTATAATGCCCTAAATCCCTCGTTTAATTACTACACAACATTGGTAAGATCGAAAAACAGAAATGTTCACATATTTACATGACACTTATACAGTTTGAAGATGGTTATAGTAGAAACCTCTCACTGAAATATTTCTGCCTAAAATGATGTATTTTGGAAGAAATGAGTAAAAGAAATAGTTTACGTCTCACCGAGATCTAAACTATTTTTCTGAACAGTAGGCTTCCTACGGCGTAGAATGCTGCATTTTCGCGAAACAAATGAAGCGGTTTTCACCATTTTCTCGAGACTCGGTTGGCGGATTCAGCAGAAATTTTCACAGGTGTGCTATTTCATCCATATGTTGGATCAGACATCGTATGGATGCTATTCTTTGACCACGACCAATGTTGTGTTAGGGCTATAAGTAATTACGTACGGCTTTTGCCGATTTTTGTGTTTGTGTGTGGTTCTCGAAATACTATGCAGCTCTTGAAGTAGCATGTATAATTATTGCAGAGTTTATGATTCTACTGGTCTCGTCGTTTTTCTACACGTTCAATAGAAACTTATTATCGCTGTGGAGCAAGGTGATTTGCCCAATGTTCACCTCGCCGTCAAGCAGGGTGCGAAGATCAATGAAATACCGGTGAGATTGTTTTCTTATTTCCTTCTATATCAATGAATGACTAGATAAATGATAAAATGGATGTTTCAACAAACCAAACATTTTATTAGCCCATTAGCATTTAACCATGCTGTTTGTCTACGTGCTACTTATCATTACTTCACCCTGGCACTGTGTTATGGATGATAATCGAATACTGTAGTGTAATTGATTTACGTGTCTAATAGGTGTCTGCTGTGGGCCTGACGTTTCGATCCTAGCAGGACCTTTCCCTGGACCTTCACTCTGCATGACCTTCAATCTGCCTTTGAGAAAGGTCCTGCTAGGATCGAAACGCCAGGCCCACCAAATTTTGAGATTTGCATTTTGGTTAATTTTAGTCAGTAAGCAGTTTGCAACATTTTTGTATATTACTCTAGCTGTCTATTGTAGGATTTCTATCAGTTAAGCGATAGCAGCAGCCTATTGATTTTCTTGTCTGATATCTGAAAAATTGGCAAAGAAAAGTTTAACTGGATTGGGACTTGAACCCGAGACCTCTGGATTAACGTACCAATGCTCTTCCACCTGAGCTATCCAGCCCTTAGATGGTGGCCTCCATAATAGTTACGTATATCGTTAGTCTTTGCCGGATTCGTATCGTTAGTCTTTGCCAGCCAGTCAGAAGCAATTGAATCATTGTTTGCTTGACTTTTTTGGATAGTGGGGGATGGAGTCTGTCTTAATGCGAGCCATACGATGTCGGCATTCGTCCGTAGCAGAGTATCTAATTGAAGAAGGCGTCGACCTTGGCTACCATTACGAGGTATTAAATGGCCCGTGCTTCTCTCTGTCATTTTTTTTGGGGGGGGGGGTTGTTTGTTGGGGGGATCCATTCAATGATTCATTTGGCAATTTGCATTCATGCTACATGCCCCTCTACTGCAACAACTACATGTACCCAATGTAAACGTGGAGGGGTTGAACGGTAAAAATGAGAATGGAGCTTGTGTCTTCTCTTTGATCATCGCAATAAAAGTGGCAATTAAGATAAATAATTATAAAGTAGCATGTTTTGTTGGCTGTTATAGTTATCGGGATGTTTTTGTCCATATCACATACAAAGACTACTGATGACCGACTAGACTCGTATAGTGAGTCGTTCGGGCACGAACTTCAATGTTTATAGTATTTGAAGTTCATTCTAAATTCTATCCTGCCCGCTCGGGCAAATCCCTTGACTACGCTTCCAATTTTACCCACCAGACTAGAGAAATCGGTGGTCAATCAGAACGGCAACCATATTATACATTTCCCTGACAGCCAGTGGACGTGTCACGCGTTGACCCCAAATTTCTCGTCCACACAAATCGAATGTCACGTGAGCACAGCGAAAGCGGCCTTGAAAAAGGCTTCGGAAAATTGTCGTTTTCTATGCCTCAGCGTATCAAATCCTTTCAAATCCAACTTTTCTAGGTAGTTGAAGATCTAATGCGTGCCTCCAATAAGGTTTTTCTTTTCCAAAAGGATGATTAATATGTATTTTGAGGGTTGTTATTTTACCGAAAAATCGACTGAAAAAGTGCGACGTAAATTCTTATTTTTCTCGACGAAAACAAAAGTCTCCTCTTAGCTGAGGTAATCATGGGAAAGAGTGTACCTTGATCTAGCAAAACCCCGTGAAGATGATGTCATAGGTGTTTTAAGAATGCGATGTACACCTGAAGTTCTCAACGAGTCCCCCACTTTTTAACGTAGGGGATCGGCCGCCATTATTCGAGCAGGAAAATCCGTGACCTTGTGACCTGAATGGAAAAGCGCGCGCCCTGATTGGACAATGCCAAGTTAGCCTGCTGAATATTAATAAGTCATTGCTTGGGCACACATGTACTGTACATGTACTGTGTACATATGTACAGTACACGTACATGTACATGTACTGTACATGTACACGAGCAGACCATGATTGTGTACGGAAATGGGCCTACTTCGGTGAAATCTCGCGAAAGTCGCCAATTTTCAGTTGGCGATTCGAGCCGAAAACGGAAAGGCTCCTCCTTGTATTATACATGTACATGAAGCATTCAATCTCCCCTTTCTCGTGAAATATGTGGTTTATTTCGACTGTTTTTAAGAATTCGATGTACACCTACGGAAAACTGGCCGTCGGATTTTGGTCCAGAAAGTATGCTTTTTTTGGTCGCGCTGTTACATGTCCAAAATATTAACGAAAGTGGACATAGCCTATTTGATATGAAAATAGAGAGCACGATGTCAGCTATCCACTTATCACGCCATCTTGGCAGCACCTATGCTACATCGGGGTATTTTCCTGTGTTGTCCGTAGTCTCGAATTCAGTCTCGCAAAACCTCGTGTAAGCCGCGGCGCAAATTCGTGCGTGACCCCGGACGAGAAAACTCGGCTATAAAGGCCCGTACGCGTGACACGTCCACTGGCTGTGAGCTTTGCATGCCAGTGACTCTAGCATGGCAAACCGTGGTTGAACGTTGTTGCCCAAATCCTGCCGTTAGAGGGCGCCTAACGATAACACAATCATTCGTTGGAGCGCAATTAAAAATTGCCCCTCCACAACTTGTGGAACAGTATTTCCTTAACTTTCTTTGATAAAGTGATCAATATTACTGCTTAACATAACCAGAGTGTTCACTGCTTCAACTCTTACGGAAACGCCAGAAAAAACACCAATTTCAATTTCAACTGAAGTTTCCTGCAAGTTGTTTGCAAAAGAAATTTGTGAAAGGAATCTAACATTCTGTCCGTTTGACTGTGTCTGTCAACTGTGTCCATAGAAAACCAGTTCTCCACGTGGTGGTCCGACGCGAACTATGAATGAAACTGCAAGAGATTACGCCGAATTCTACAATCTGCCAGACATAGTGGAGCTTATTGACAGGAAGATGGGACGTCGCTGAGACGAACATGGAAACCATCTACGATTTACGAGAAGGGGCCGATTTCATAGTGATGATTTAAGCACCATGCACCATTTAATGAAATACGAACAGCAATGGTTTATCGGATGACATTGCTGACCAAAAACTCGACTATTGTCCCATGGTAGGTCACGGATAGTGAAAATTTACAAGTACACATCAAATAGACTGATTGCGCGACCATTGTTTGCATGCCATCACTTGACTAAAAGTGGGTATTTTTGCATCTCATTTAGTGCAGAACAGAAGTGGAAGTGACCAAAGAATATTCTCCACATTATTCTTTGTACATTTCCATCGCTGCTCTGTGCCAAATGAGAAAAAAATACCCACTATACCGGTATGTCAAGTGTCAAGTATGTCAGAATAAGGCTTAAGCGGCTTTATGACATTACGCCCTGATGAGTGTGTAAAGGCTGCCGCACACGAGAGCTATCTGCTGGGCAAAAATTCTCTCGAGGTCGTTACGGTAGCTCAGCATGTATAGCTCACCGTGTGCGCTGAACTTTTGGTGAGATTTTTTTACCTCAAGAGGCCGTGAGACCAATATCTATCCTGTTTTATTTGTTTTCGCCTCGCGTGGATGAAAACTCATCGTGTACGGCAACTTCAGCTACGTGCTGAGCAAAAAAAATAGCAACTGCCAACTGGCCAATGAAAGCGCACGCCCTATTCGGTGGTTGCCAAAATCTAACAAGACAGATATTGGTCTCACGGCCTTTTGAGGCAGATATCTTAAAAAAAGTTCAGCGCACACGGTGAGCAACGTGCTGAGCTATACGACCTCGAGAGAATTTTTGCTCAGCAGATACATGTAGCTCTCGTGTGCGGCGGCATTAAAGCCCCTACACAACATTGGTAAGATCGAAAAACAGAAATGTTCAGAGATTTACATGAAACTTATACAGTTTGAAGATGGTTATAGTACAAACCTCTCACTGAAATATTTCTGCCTAAAATGTGGTATTTTGGGAGTTGAGTAAAAATAATTTTTTTCGTCTCACCGAGCTCTAAACTATTTTACCGAACAGTACGGCGTTGAATGCTGCATTTTCGCGAAACAAATGAAGCGGTTTTCACGATTTTCTCGAGACTCCTTTGGCGGATTGAGCTGAATTTTTTATAGGTGTCCTTTTGCATGCATATGTTGAATCAGACAACGTATGTGTGAAGGCTTGTGAGGCGAACGTTGAGTTGAACACAGGTTTTTACAGGAGTTCGTTTCGTTTAATCTTGTTTACTCCGTGAAAACTGTACATGAAAAGAATAACAGAAATTATAAGAATTACAGGAATCACAATTTTGACCTTCAAATCTCAATTTAGGGGCTAACTAAGGAGCTACACACGTACAATTAGTTTATCATTCTTAAATCAAAGGCAATGTCCAGTTCGGTGGTACACAATAGTACGTAATAATTGAGGTCAGATATTCCACCACAACATGAGCCCAAATTTTACCTGTGGTTCATAAAAGGATACTCAAATTTCTTATCAAATTAATTTGTCATTGTGTGAATTTTGATTTATATCATAAACCTTACTTTGATGTTTCTTTGGGTTTTAACAGGTAAGACATTGATTATGCAATAATTATGTTTGATACATTTAATGATGTATATACATTGCACTTTTCACTTGCTACAGTGCAGTGTCACTAGAACCTTCAAATTTAACCTTTTATACATTCAATTTTACACAATAATTAAATATATGTCATGACTAACCTCTGTGCCTCCATAAAACATAAGAAGGGGATCACAGGAACATAGGATGGTAGAAAATGTCCTGGATTTTCCTCACAAGTCAACAAAATGGTTTGGCTGCACCACCTTCTCATTTCAACCAACAACTGAGGCCGCTAAACAGGTCAAGAACTCCTAGAACATTATTGGACCAAACCCCCTCTATTGGCCAAATTTGAAAATTCAAAATAAGTTGTGGCTTTAAAACATATTAAATCAATTCAATTAAATTTTCCAAAAACAAAAAACCAAAATCAAGACTTACACCTTAACAGTATGGATGCTATTCTTTGACCTTGACCAATGTTGTGTAGGGGCTTTAAGAGGGAACAGAGGGAAACGGGAAGATTGTCATCATGCTCACCCTACATGTTGTTTTAGTACAAGACTCTGCATCTATGACGCGATATCTATATAATGGTTTAATGCTTTAATGTGCCAGCGCTCTTACCATTTGAGCTATACATCGATCTCTTTGAATGCGGCCTTCAAAAATAGTCATCTATCTTTGCCGAGGTGGAGGTGCCAATCTTTTAAACCATTTATCTATCATAATTATGATATTATATCCATTATTTTTGTATTACTTTTATCGTGACTTAGCTGTGATTCATTTCCAGTTAATCATTCCAATAATCCGCCAATTTATCATATTCTTTTAACTACCGGTATGCAATACATAATATTGTACACTGTAATTACAGTATTTCAAAGGACATTATTTGATTTTAAGTGTCAACAGATTATATCAATTATTTTGGTATTCACAGGAATGATGCATGTTAAAGAGGTTTCGCAATCCGCTATCCGCTTAATGTGCAGACGACACCCATATCTCGCTTGCCACACGTAATAATGAAACGAGTAGGAAAATTTGAATTTCTAGCAAATCGTCTTTACTGTTTTGTCAATATGGATGGTGTTGTCCAAAAATGAGTGTTGCTGATTAATGTTCCGACAATTTTGTGAGTATTAGAGACTTTGCAATACATAAGTCTCAACGTAGGGTATCAAAACGTGGGTGTATGGTGTCGGGAAAAGAATTAATTTTGGGATGGGATTAAGCGCTACTAATACCGTACGCCGGGATCGTTAAACGGTGGATCGGCAGAATAGCCACAAACTGGTATGTATATTATAGGATAGCTTAATTCTTAGGTTCTATGCGCGCGCGTATCCTTTCGCGTGTGTGACGGGTACGGTACCTTTCGGGATACTGTTTTAGTTTGCCTACAGAAACAGAGAGGAGCAGTGGTTTGCGTGCGTTAACACAGTTGATGATTGGAATAAATCTACATTCGTTCAAAATACAGTTTGGCATTGACTTGGTTTGTGTTCATTCGTTCATAAATATTCGTTTGCATGGTATTTCTTTTATATGAATGTTAATGTCTCCTATTGATTAGTTGGTGTCATTCTGCAGCTTTATAATTAACATGTAAAGGCCTAATTCAACGAAGGAAATTAAAAGAAACGGCACAAACAAAGGAAGCAAAAAAGCATTGGTAGTAGGCCTATCACAATATCTGAGAATAAATACCGGGTAGGCCTACCCCATTTTTAATAAACTGGCCATGTCCCCCTCATAATAATATCCAAATTATAAATGCTCTTAAAAGTACCCCGTCTGTCAGAATATGATTTGTCTTCAATGACGGAAAGATAGCGTATATCCTTTTTACATTTCAACTCAAGAACAGCGAACATTGTTTATCTAATCGAACTTGTATCGGGCTACTGAGAGTACCACACAGTAATGTCATAATGCCATAACATTCATGATGTTGTTGCTGTTGATGTAACTTTTGTTGTTGTTGATGCTGTTTTGTCGATTTTGTCGATGTTTGTTGTTGAACCGAAAATATCAACAAGAGCAGCAGTTTAGAAAGACTGCAATGAGAGTGTACCAACACTGTCGGGGTGTGAACAAACTAATCCAGTAAGATCTGACGTATTTTCCTTTTCTTCACTAAAAAAGTGGCCACCAACCCCCCCCCCCCCCATGGCTGAGTTGGAATAACTTCGCGTGGTTGACCAAGAATCGTTCGAATATCCCTCAGCATCCCTGCTAGAAAAAATGTGGACCCGCAGTGTTACGGGGAAATAGATTTACCGCCAGGCAATGAAGTTAATCGAACGAAATAATCCTATTTTACAGCGAAATTTACTTTCATTGCTATTTTCACCCAATTTCTAATCAGCAAAGTTAATGTAACATGCGACTGATTACAAATTTTTCCAGTTACTTTTACATGTACTGTCTCAATCTGCATCATCTAAAAGAACGTTAAAGTCGCTGTAGGCCTATACCCGCGTTATCCAACTCTGGCTAACGGTTTATGCAGAATGTATGCATGTGTGCCAGGGATACAAAATGGAATCGTCATACCGTCACCTCTCCGTTGGGAGATTTTCGCACAAGCCTCACCAGTTTGATCACAAATAAAGAATTATGTTCGGTTGAATGATCGAACAGATCAGAGCGCGCGAGTGTTTACCGAAGAAGAAAAAACGATCCAAGGATCCGAAACAGGGTCGTCTGTACGGTGAAAATAATTACAAACAAAATGGCCCACCCCCGCCTGAATTCGAATCATTACGTATAGTTTGGGATACAGGCTATTGTCTGGAAATTCTTGCAGGAATAAGAAGAACTTGATTTCCGTGATCGAATAAGTGTTGTTATCAACATTGTACACTACACATTGAACGTTACAACACAATAATTGTGACTGCGGTTACCATGACACACCCGTTGATTATGTGTATACAGCAAGGCATAATTTGTTTTTCGTCTGAAACGCGTACCACAAAGTTGACGGCTTCACGATCCGTTCGTGTCTTTTGTATACTTTCACTGCATCAGTGAATGTGCGATAAGCCGGTATTGGTGTCTGCAGAAATCAAATCAGCCGTCTTTGTGAAGCGATAGGCCGAACGTATTGTTGTGTGTTGTGGCAACTACACGACGGATCAATACATCGTGCTTTCCATTGGCATATTTATCTATCATTCCACCGTGGCTTTACCCGGCTTGCTGTGCCCTGCGGGGGTAAAAAAAAATGATTTACCGCGCACAATAGACACTTCATATTGCAAGGCAGCCAAGCTCTTCTGTGTTTGAAGAGGGATTTCTACGCATTATCGTTTTGTGCCAGACTTACCCCCCGGGTGTGCAGCTACTTGGGTCACTTGAAGCCTAGGTGTGTTCACGAATTGAGAGGTTTGGTCAGCGATGCCCGTCGTAATCAGTGTGGAATACTTGGTCGACTTACTGGTGAGTTTCAGTCACATATTCATAAGTTTTGTACTAAGAAGATAGCCGGCGTAGGAGTATTGGCATGTGTAGGCCTGTGCATTTTTGAGTTCGGTCCCTTCTTATTTTTTTGTCACATCATTGCAAAACAGTGTTGTTTACCTTATATAAGGCGCGCATGGGTAGATTCAGTTGAATATTGCTTACTGGCATTCGGATACCGGTGCGTGTTGGCCTGGGCTGCCATCAAAATATGCCATCAAAGTATATGCCTTCTAAGTCACTATGTGGCATATTATGTTACATTTACCCTTATCATGGAGGATTAAGGACGTATATTCCTCGCACTCATTTTATTATTATTCTTTTTTCATTCTGTTAAGTTATGCTACCAATTACCATCATTAGACGGCACAGGAATTCCCCTGATAGGCCTATAGAATTACAAGCCGAAATCCAAGTTGAGTTTGTGATCTCTAAGTTGTCTTAATTCATACAATTTTGCAGCAGAGTTTTAATTTGTCACGGCCTACTCTGATACTCGGCCGAAATGAAAACGTGGCCGTCCCGGGAAAGATAACATCACTAGTCTGCTATGACGAATTGGAAACTTGACCATAATTATTTTATAGGGACTCACTGCAAGGCCATGCAGGGTACTAGTACTGTAGCTCAGGTGGTAGAGCGCTTGTACGTAAAACTGGTCCAGTTGCAAATACATTTTCTTTCTTTTTTTCAGAATGTTTACAAATTTTCCAGTCAGTCGTCATGGTCTTCCTTTACTTTGTTTAGGCCTACTATTGAAAATCCATTATGCATAATTTATGAGAAAGCTAGGTCGTACCTGCAGTGTAGTTGACAAACAAGTAAAATCACGCTGAACATCATGATATATTTCAGAATAAAACAAATTCGCAATTTGGTTTTCTTGTTGTGACAGTTGTTTCTAGCCATGCATGCCAGCATAATATAAAAACCCGGAGAGACTTAGTTAAGTCTACTCATTGTCGTGTGGTCTGGTACCTTGATCGGTTCCTGGACGTTTGTTTGCAATGGCGCTCGTTTCTAAACAACGATTAAACAACAACTACGATACGGCATTGTTCGGCCGTGCTTGAGCAACCACCTTGTTCCTGCCACTGCAGTGCCAGTACTACTAGAGTAGTGACAGTAGACAGTAGGCTACCATTGTACCAAGCTGACGACGTGTCACCGACGTTTTTATTTCATATTTGAAGAGAGATCGACGATGTTTACTGATTCTATTATGCGAACTAGCTTGTGGTGGTTGTGCAAGTCATTCTTTGCTGTGTTTAGCACGTAACGACGTCAACATTGCAACTGCAAGTATTCCGAAACTAACTTCCAAAGTTCCATGAGCCTAGTTTAGTTGGACCTAGTTGACTTGTTCCTTGCTCTATGGTTGACACTACTCATGAGTCAGACTCAAGAGTCTGAGTCACTTCTACAGAAGTACAGTACTAGTAGTAGTACTAGTACTAGTACTACTACTAGTAGTAGTACTACTACTAGTAGTACTACTAGTAGTAGTAGTAGTACTAGTACTTGTAGTAGTACTAGTAGTGAGTAGTGGCACTGCTACTGATGAGTGGTACCAGTAGACTACTGCAGTAGTACTACTAGTACTACTACTAGTACTGTACTAGTAGTAGTAGTACTAGTAGTAGTACTACTCCTACAGTACTAGTACTATAGTACTACTAGTACTAGTACTAGAACTAGTATTACTACTACTACAGCTACAAGTACTAGTACTAGTAGTAGTAGTACTAGTAGTAGTACTACTTCTTACTTACTAATACTTACTAGATGAGAGCAACGTTAGCCAACTCTCAACAGTACTAATTAACGATTGGTAATCGCACTCGTGCTACTGCTAGGTAAACAGCAGTGACTTTCTGCCTATTCTCATGTAAATCAGTGTTACGCTGTGTATGGTTTTACACAAGTTACAAGTGACAGAGCTGGTAAGGGGTTTTTTCCCGATGCCACATGCACACCCTCATTTGCCATCCTATTTTGGACTCATGGACTGGAGGAGCTTACATCAAGCGAGCATGGCCACAATATCAGGCGTTCAGGCCTACTCCGAGCAAATTCACCAGCTGCCACCTCAGTCTCGTCAAACCCCAGAATGAAACCCTCCCACCAACCAATCTTTATGATAATAGAACTTTGCTTTACAAGATCCCAAGCCCATGAATTCATTCCCTGGCTCAACCAGTCATTGTTGAAGTATGGCTGATTAACTTTATGAACCCACATTTGTTTACTAGATTGATGACTAGAGCAAAGAGTACCTGGCCGTGATCATGAGTAAGTGGAGCTTACAACAGAAACTCCGAGAGGTGAGTAGCTTGTGACATTACGGCAGAATTAAAAAAAAAAATCCCCTGTCCTTTATTATTGCCAGTGATACAGAAAAGCTGCTAACTCCTTACTGACGGGAATCATTTGAAATATACAAATCTTGAAACAGTACTGAGTACAGGTCGGGACATTTCATCCAAGCTGGGCCTTTCTTAAAGGGAGATGACCCTCCAGGATCCAACTTTGGATGATTTCCATTTCTAGTGGTTCAGATGTAAATTGTTCAATTTTTTTTAACTCATCAAATCAACTGCATTTCAATCATACCTACACTGTATGTAGAATGACAAGTGCCCAAACACTCTGCAGATTCCCTCTATTGGTTGAAACAATTGATCCTTTGAGAAAAGTCTTGCTCGAATAGAATGTTTGGATAATGAAGGCATTATATCCAAAGACATTCGATTAAACAAAATGTGCTTGAAAGAAACACTACGTTGATCAATAGTTTGCCTTTTCCTCACTCACCGTTTTGTTTTTGTTATTTTGGCCAGTCCATCCTGGATGCGGTCGGCCGCGGCGACATGTTTCAGGTGGAGACTCTCCTCAATAAAGGAGCCAATGTGAATGAGACTGAAGGAGGCTACCTGTCCAAGCGCACTTTGCTGATAGTTGCCATAGAGAAGAACCATGTGGAAGTGGCCGGCCTACTCGTGGACAGAGGAGCTGACCTCGGGGCCACAGTTACGGTGGGTCTAAGTCTAAGAAGTGTCCTGGAATGGAGGAGTACAAGAATCAATTTATCAATGAAATGTGTCATTCAGATATATTGCTTCCTTCTCTTCCTGCTCCTTCATGTCCGATCTTCCTCCTCTTACTCCTCCACCACCTCCTGCTCACTCCCCTACCTTCAGTCCTCATTTGCCTCCTCCACCTTCTCTTCTTCCTCCTCCTTTTCCTCATCCACCTCCTCCACCTTCTCCCCTTCCTCCTCCAGCATCTCCTTCACCTTCTCTTCATCTCCTTTTCCTCATCAAACTCCTCCACCTTCTCCGTTTCACCCTTTTCTCCACAACCACCTCCTCCACCTTCTCTCTCATGTCCTCCACCACCTCTCCACTTCTTTCTCCTTTTCCTCCTGAATCACGTCCCACCATGGCCTCATACTGAATTTCCTTCTCCTCCCCCACCTTCCCCTCTTCCTCCACCACCTCCCAATCCACCTTTTCCACCTCGTCCATCTTGCCCTAATCTCCTCAGAACATTACCTGCTTGTGATGCAGCTAATGTGTTGGTTGACTTGCTCAATAACAAGCCTTCTGATCTTTGAGGAAGCGGGAGACAAAGTTTCTGTAAAGTGTACACAGAACCCACTGTAGTCCCTCTGATTGGTACAGGCTTTGTGTTTATGATAGGAACCCTGCTGCCGATTTTACCAAACTCATCGTAACTTGCAGTCAATCGCAAGACAATAAAGTGATGCACAAAAAACCATATGGCCTATCACAACGTATGATGAGTTATCAGTCATAAGCTGAGATACGATGCATCGTAAGGCTTTGTGAAATCTACCCCTGGGCTCAATAATCAGTGATCTCAAATACTGAAAGCCTATGGTCAGTTTTCTTGAACATTTCCTTGCCAAAGAAGATTTATTGAATGCGTTGTATTACATGTCTAGGTCAATAAGCGTGAGATGACACCTCTTGAAATGGCACGGGACAAGGGATTGGAGACTCTAGCTAAGATGATAGAGAGAAAAATGGAAGCAAATGAGGTACTGAGCCACAGCTTCTTAATGGTGAAGTGTAAGGCAGGGGCATATGGTTGGAAACAGCTGTGCTCTCTTCCTTCCAGCAGTGCAGGTAGCTCAGCTCCTGCCTTATCATGTGCCTTTTGCAAACAATTGTGAGAATATAAGCTCCCATAATACAAAAGATAAGGATAGACTCTGATTTTACTTGTATTGACTATTTGGCCTTTTAATTGAAGCTTTACTATTCTCATTACCGCAACACAATTTTCTACCTTTTGGAAGGCAAGGATTTCAAACGCATTTGCCTCGAGAGGTGAAAGTCTCACAAACAGTTTTGCTGCAAATGATAAGGAAAGAGTTTAGCTTTCTGCCTGATGAGGCACAGAGATCAGCCGTTGGATGCCGATAGTGGTATATGACACGAGAGATGTACTATTTGAGACTATCTTGTGGACATTTTTTAGATTTTCCGGTCTGATCCCACAGCATGTACTTAAAGGCACAATACAACATTTGGAAGATCGGAAAACATTGATGTCCACAGATTTCCTTCTAATATACACAGTTTGTAGATGGTCATGATAGAATTCTCATGTTGAAATCTTATTGTCTGAGATGCTGTACTTTCCAAGAAATCTTCACTCAAACATCGACAAATACTTTATTACTCGCGAGTAAGCAATTATTTCTTACACTACAGAACAATGCATAAACTGTGACGGTTTTTTGGCATTTTTCAACTTTCTCAGATTACCTTTTGAGCTAAAACCTTTGCAGTATTGCTTTTTTGGAATATTTAAATTAATGGTTTAACACACAAACTGTGGCTATCTTTTGACCTTTACCAATGTTGTATAGGGCCTTTAAGGAAGCACCTGGAAGCATCTCGACAATGTTTTTTTAGAACCCAACTTGCCAGCTTCAGACAAATTACCTACTATGAAATTAGAAGTTCTTATTTTATTCCTTCAGTTTATGGAGTTCTTATTTGCTTGTTTTTGTTCCCTTGTTACAGCGATTAATTATGGCAGTGAGGGCTGGCAACTCAGAATCAGTTCAAGAAGCATTGAATAATGGCGCAAATGTCAATGTCCAGCATACGGTATCAGAGCTTTCATTCTATTCTAATTTTGCTCCAATTTTGTTTTATCTTGCTTTGTTTCCTTTAATCTATTTCTAGTCTTGTTTCTGTCAAAGTACACACAGTTTTTCTATATTGAAATGCCTTTGAGAAAGGTCCTGCTAGGATCAAAATGTCAGGCCAACTAAATTTTGAGATTTGCATTTTGGTAATTTTAGTCAGTAATTAGCAGTTTGCAACATTTTTGTATGTTACTTGAAATGACTAGATCGGAATTAAACTTAGTCTCATTTCAAGAGGTGCAAACATTTTAGTGTATTTTCCCAGTCATCTTTATTTTTTATTCTGAATTATCCTGGTATACTTTTTTTCACTGAAAACTATTTTTTTTTGTCTTGGGTTTTCTTTTCCAGGATGATGATTCTATAGAAGTCAATCTCCTGTTCTTTGCACTGAGCAAAGGGTTCACAGACATAGCAAGTATCGTCATACAAAGAGGAATAGACTTGCATTGCACCATGGCTGTAAGTTTCAAAGGGAATTCGGCTTCACTTCAAAATGTTTGATGAACTGAGAGCTAGTGCAACTGCAAACCATCCCAACTATTGTTTGTTGGTGTATAAGAACATTTACCAGTGGGGGGATGAAAATCGGCGACCTTATAATAGCTAGTCTCATTATACAAAATCCCCTCGTGTAATTGAATATAGTTTTAATTTAAGCCTTAAATATATAAATTATTGCCTAAAATGTTGTGAAAGAATACTTGCTAGTATTTCAAGGACTCTGAATTACAGTAATTATTATTTTATCAGAATGGTCTGCAGTGCTTCTGCACTGAATGTAACTTGTATAAAATGCCTGATAGGTAATTTTTCCCCCATTTCAATTATCTGTATTACGAAAGTTTTACTTATTACCGGTAACCATCTGTTTTATGTTCAGTACCCAGACCAGCCGCAGGAAGAAACAGCACAAAGCTATGCAAGGCGCCTGCATCTTGACGATCTTGCCATCCAGATTGAGAAAGAGATTATCAAGCAAGACATGATGCCGGTAACACTGTGGGCCCTTTGTTAAAAAATAATGCCATTTGTCATTTGTATCTGATGAAACAAAAGTTCCTCACTGATAAATAACAGTTTTAATGCTTCTATTCCTCGACAAAGATAACTTTTTTGGAGGCCCCTACCTACGGCCAGGATAGCTTAAGTGGTAGAGTTATTGAAAACCAGAGGACTCAGTTCAAGTCCCATTCCACTCCATGTTTCTTTACTCTTTAATTGGAAAAACAACCCTGAATCCCAATCACATCGGAGATGCCTCAATCAATTTCTTGAGTAGTAAAAGTGCGTTTGAGCCCTTACCATTAGCATTCAGATATGCTGTTTACGGCAATACCCTCCAATTTCTCCTTTCTTAACAGAATGAGACTGCAAATGATGAAAACTCACAAGCCCGCCGACATACAACCAAGGTAAGAGCAGGCGTCAAGAAATCCCCCCAAGGTGTCCAAGGAGGACATTGAAGGCTCTCATGCAAAGCTTGATATTTGATTGTCACTGGACTGTACCTGTATTTTTCAGTGAGAGTCCCCAAGAGGAATTCCTCTTGTCCGATTATGGTTCACTGATTTTGGATTCATATACATGCACGAACGAACAAATGGTTGAATGGTTTGTTAATTAGGCCAAGTTAAAACAAAGAAAATTAATCAAAGTTGTTGTTTTTGTTATCGTAATTTTTTGGAATTGTGGAATTTAGGTATAGGATTTGTGTACATGTATTGCCAACATCTAAAACTTTGCTGTCATTTCGCCTCATCCTTGCAGAATTCCACATCAGTGGCATCAGGAGAGCTTGAAGATATTGAAGATGCTGATCTTGAGGTTTGTCACTGTGCACATTATTTCTCAGAACATTCATTTCAAAACAAGAATCCAACTACAGTGTACAAAAACCTCCATTAAATAACACATACAATGTGAATTTTGTGGTATATTGTTCATGTGAGCTCTTTGTTATAGTCATGACCATCAATCTGCTTGCTGTTTTAGTTGCTTCTCGAGATGATTAAGACCATGCTAAGTTGGAAGACAGATTTTATGAAGCAAGAGTCGATTGGTGCAATAAACATGATTAAGCTTTATGACATTGTCCTTAGATCTGTCAGAATTCTCCTCTGAAGTAATTCCCAAAAAATTGTTGCAAACTACTCACTGACTAAAATTACCTGCAGTACATGAATCTCAAAAGTTAGAGGGCCTGAGGTATCGATCCTAGCAGGACCTTTCTCAAAGGCAAAGAGAAAGGTCCTGCTACGATCAAAACGTCAGGCCCTCTTTTGAGAATGCTCCTATGAGGAAGTCGTGATGGCAGGTTTTGATTAAAAAAATGTCTGTTTGGCGTACAGGAGGATGCTCCAGTGGAGACGCAGTATGTTCAGCAGCGAGCAGTGAAAGGCAAAACGTGTGTCATCAGTTGACGACGACAACTCTTTCGGCAGATTATTGTGACTGCCAGTTTGCAATTTCCAAACAGGGTGTTGACCAGACAGAGGAGGCTAAATCACAGGCTGAAGTACATCAATGCACAGTGGGTTTTTTTGCAGAGTGCTGTTTTTGTATGAATGGTATTGTGTAACAAAGTGTTTTGGTTCAATGAATTTAAAATAACACAAGGATGTGTGCACCAACAGTGCCCCATGCACTAAGGCCAAGTAAAAAAAACCTATTTTCTGATCACTATTTTCTCTTACGAGTTTCTCATCCATGCCCGTATTTTTTATTTTATTTATTTTTTTAATAAGATGATAAAAAGACAAAATTTCAATTGATTTTCGCAGTTTCCAGCCGTTGAAACTCATATCGTACCGTGCGTAAAAGCGACTGGAAATTAGACTACCTGTCTTTAGGGGAAATTTTTCAGGCAAAAAATGCCTGCATCCTCCTTTTATTCTAAAAGTTTAGATGAGAAACAAATATTTTTTTTTTACTTGACCTAATTGTCCCAGTCTGACAAAACTCACCCCACAGCCAAATGTCATTCACGTTTTGGTGTGTTTTTATACACAGGTCATTCATTCATCACCTTAGTGATTCCTCCATGAACTTTGACTTGATTGGTTTAATCATAAAAAGCCATGGCACAAAAGGCACACCGTATGCCGTAAGTGCCATAAACCCCCCATACAACCATAAAAAGCCAGAAATTTCAAATGCTGTTATGAGCACCCAAAAAACTTCCACTTAAAATTATTATGTGACAAATACATATTTTTCAACAAATTTACAAAAAAGGGAAATTTTACTTGATTTATATATCATATTATATAAATATTCAAAATTCCATCCTATATGCTTGAATTATTTGAATTGTTTTTGTATGTAAGTTTTAATTGATATCTTGGTTTTGGAAATTACTTCAATTGTCTTTACAGTATCGGGTTGTGTGACCCTTTATGGTGTGACCATCCATGTATTCAACTTAAAGGTGAATTAAAAAGGTTTTTATTAAATAATTTGGCATTTCGGTATTTATGTATCATGTGTTGGTCATCTAGTAAACTAACCCCCAAAACAGAATGGATTCATGGGCCGAAAATTACAGCAGGAGAAAAAAGCGGCATTTTCTTTCATCCCCAAATCAGGCCCATTTCTGAAAAGCACGAGCTCGACACTTCACTTGTGTTTAGTTTACTTCGACGTCCGTGTCCAAAATTAATTTCATTTACATCCGAGGAAAAAAGAAATAATTCATGAATAATTCATGCAGATCATGAACGCGCTTACCTACGGGGAAACAAATCGCTGGCAGGTCGCCCTACTCCGATTGATACGAGGATCAAAATCCAAAATGAAGTTAAGAAGGGAGTAAAAGGCCTAGTACTAGTAGTACTTGGTAGTAGTAGTAGTAGTACTACTACTAATACATACTAGTAGTATAGTAGTAATACTAGTAATAGTACTAATTAATAGTAATACTACTAGTAGTAGTGAGTAGTACTACTAATAATAATTACTTTTACTAGTTAGTAATTAGCCACCACTGCTACCCAAATCTCGTGTTTGTGTATTCGGCCCGCATGGAAATAATTAATATTACTCATTAAATTGCCCATACCTGTGTTTGTACTCGGTCCTAGTCGACACTTCCGACTGAATTTCCAGGAAAAGGACAGTAATTCCACGGCTTATGCCTTATGGTGTTAACTGTTATGGTTCCAAGTGTGGTTTCTTAAACTTCCAATCCGTGAGACAGACGTACGTATGATTATCATTATGAAGGTTAATATCAACATGTACTTGTATCGTCTATGCCCATGTGCAATGGATGAATTGCGCATGTGCAATGTAGACCATACAAAGGCACCGGCTTTGTCTTTCTTTCTTTTGTCCGTTTTAAAGTACAAGGCTGAAAAGGAGGCTTTTGGCTTCGTTTCAGAATGTAATACTGCGTTTTGAAAAAGAATCCAAAGCTATAACTTCAACAAAGAACTCCAACCTGTGTTTTCAGCTTTTGGATAACAGAGACGAAGCCGGAGCCGAAGCCTAAGCCGGGCTTTAAAAAAAGGGCCTATGGTATCTTTGACTGTCGTTACATTCCTTGCATAATTACTGTTTTATACAAGATTATACAAAAATTGTGTTCCTCATAAAGTCAAATTATCTATAGAAAAATGTTCCCTTCGAAACACTGAATAACTAAATAAAAGAGATAGCAAACTAAGTTACATTTTATTTTTGATAAAGAAGTTTTTTGGTTCAAAACAAAATTAATACGATGGTTTGTATAAACTGACCTCCCCTTCTGCATAATGGTACGTTCCACTGGCTTGGGGACGTCTCTCAGTCTCACGCGATGCACACAGTGCCTCCCCAAAAAATGACCGAACATTTCTCTTTCTTGGGAGACATTAAGGAACTCGACAAATCAACAATGAAGTATAAACTAGAAAGATGAGACAATCGACAAAAAGTTATGCTTCTCTTGACGTTTCGGTTACAATATCATAAATGCATAATGAACGTTTCAGAAATAGGCGAAAAAGGGTTTCGCGACAGCCCATCTTTATGGCATTTTTATTACCATAAATGGTTGCGTAAATGGTAAACCTGTGTAAAGTTTCCATGTTGTTGTTTTTTCAACATGGTCATATCAGCCATTGTATAAATCTTGAAACTGGGAAAGTGAATTTGCTTTGTGATAGCTCTTTACTCTTTAAGAATAAAGACCTGAACCGCTAATGCCCGAACGTAGGCTAATTATTGGCTCATTTGGCTGCTGTAGTTGAATGTTAGGTGTTCCCTCAACCTGTTTAATTGTGGTTGAATTACCCAATGAATGAAGGAAAACTTTAATTACTCAACTCTTAAAATGACGCGAGGCAAAGTTATTATAAAAACTTAGTGGGTCTGATATTTTGATCCGGTGTCATAGCAAAAAGTTTCCATTGCCAAATGATAGTGTCCAAACACAGACTAGGCCTACGACGGTGCTTTTTCCAAAACCCGGCTTAGGCTTCGACTCGGGCTTCGTCTCTGTTTTCCAAAAGCTGAAAACACAGATTTGAATTCTTTCTTTAAATTTTTTTTTTTTAATGCAGTATTACGTTCAAAAACGAAGCCAAAGCCATTTCCATGCCTTGTACTCTGAGATGGATGAAAGAAGACTGGAAGCCGGAGCCTGAGCCTAAGCCGGGTTTTGGGAATTGGGCCCTAGGGATACGCTTAGTACATGCACTGCCCTCTTAATCTTACGTATAAGACACTCAAGCTGGCATAATTATGTGACGTCAACGACGCATAGGGGGGGGGGGCACGTTTTTCCAACGACAACTGAAGGAATGGTTCTTCAAGGGTCAAGCACGATGTTTGAAATAGCATGCAATTCAATTAGGGTTTGCCCTGCTTGACGTCGTAAGCATGCACTGAGTTTTCAGTACTTTGCCCGATTGTACCCGATCGAGTGTTTTTCCTACTTGACGTCTAAGCACTTGGTGCTCATCAGTGTTTTGCCTGATTGCCTGCTGAAAAAAATAGCATGCATTAAAAGATTGAATAGAATGCCAAACTATTTTAAGGTCTTATAATAGTAGCAGGACACTTTTATAAACGCAGTATTTTTATGAATTTCCTGCCAAGATCAAATCGTCAAGCCCTTGAACTTTTCAGATTTGCTGTTAGGTCATTCCAATCTGGAGGTAGCATTCATTTTTATTATTATCAGATAATCTCGAAATAAAGAAATGCCAAGTTCTGGAAGAATCACCCGGTTTGTACTGAATTTTTTTCTTCGGATAACATCACCTGAGATATGTTTTTTTCTCTCACAGATGAAATGCAACAATCTGTCTTGTAACTATTGAATGAGTTGAATATGAAGTTAGATGTAGATAATGTCATGCTATGCGAGCTGCGAGGAGAGACAGCTTCCGATCCTGTGGTATGCGTCCAGTCAGAGCAATGCATGGGCTGGGCCTGTTACAATCTTTGAAATTATTTTGTCTACAAATTCTTGTTTTCACGATGTCTGTTTGCAGAAACAGCAGAACGAGTTTGCCAATTGTGCTTGTGCCCTTGCATTGGTTTTTGGCCTGAGGGGATGTCTCTTCCAAATCTTTTCCGAGCAGAATTTGTGTTGATTTTCTTTGGGTGTCAGTAATTCAGTAAAAAAAGCTACCGATATTACTGGCAGTGGTTAAAAAAAACCGGAAGTCATGTAGTTCATTTTCTTGACGCTTGTTCCTCTTCTTTGTCACATCTACAGAATAACTGAACTTGTTGAAAGCCTGTTGCCGTGGAGAAGAACTAAAACGGAATCTGAATTATCCAGAACCATAAAAAGTGAAGGAAAAATATCACAGGTCTCAACTGCTTTTCTGTTTATTTCATTCAATTTACATATTTATTCACTTTCATCCCTTGGACATTTCCATACACATTTTGTTATGTATCTTATTATTACACATATTTCATTTTCTTTACAAGGTCTGCAACAAAGTTAAATAGATTTTGAGTATATTCTGTGTCTCCTATTGCAATACAACCCATCTTTGTCACGACTGCTTGTCCATCTACAATTTTTTCCGTGGTCTGTTCTACCACAAAATGATATTATCCAGCTTAGAACAAGACAGAAAACCTGATTTTGTGGAAATGTAACCAATGAACACATATGGATTAATTGCATACCATATTGATTAATCCGTTCAATTAACATCTCTCATTAATGAAAGCACTTTAAAAGGCTGGAATGATCACGTGATCGGCAACAAAACTTGAAAGAGTGAATCCAGTCATGTAAGACTGCAAAATCTACCGTCAAAATTGTTTACATAATATGTCTCTAGCAAGGGTCAAATAATTAGTTCATATAATCATGCATATTCATCATCTTAAGCTGAATACTATGAATAATACGAATAATCAAAACTAGTGTATATACACTCACAAATCTGCTTGCAAATTACAAAGTTTCCACAAGAAGACATGCTTTCATCCTTGAACATTTCGGAAAATTCGAACTTTTGGCATTATGACTTAATGAAAATTATCCCAATTTACCACAAGATGTTATCTGAAAAAAATGTTTTGTTGTGATTTATCAATTCATCAGATTACTTTTAGAAGTAGTTAATTTTCATGTCGGCGCAAATATTTTTTATTGCTTAGAGACCAGTCATATGACTCGGCAACTGAACACAGAAGAAAATGATAAATCTTCAATATAATATTTTTGTTATTTCATAAAATATTATATTTCATAAAATAACAGAAAAACCATCAGCTATTTCAAAAGTATTTGAAAAAAATGTGTTTGAGAGAAAATATGCTATTTTACTAATTCCAAAACTAAATACAAATACCATATTGATCAAACAAATGTTTGATTCAAGTTTATGTTCCTTGGTTTCAGAGTTTAAAAACAAAAGTAAAGGTTTGGCTTATGAGTTTGAAAAAATATCAACAAAATTCATGTCAATGAGAAAATGGATAAGTTTATCTCTCCAACTGTCCATCTACTCCATAGTTCTATCCACATTCCTCATGGATAGATGCAATAAAGACCTTTTGAAATCACCACTATGTATCAAGAATACAACAAATATCTTAAGAGTTTCTTCTCTAGTACATTCCATTGGTTTCCACCCCCTCCCCTGCTCGCTCTTTGAACCTGCAGTGAAAGCCCTTTTGCTGAAGTAAATAGATGCAACACATACTGAGGTCATGCATATTATTTATATACAGGTAATGTGTATACATGTATATCTAGCTCGGTGTGGCTATAGGCCTATATGTTAATATGTGATTGAACTATATAATCAGACAACAGGAAACTATTTTAGGTATGCTCATCATTGGTGGTGGCTATGTGCAGCTATATATTGGCAGGGAATACGAGCTTATGGCTGTATTTGTATATAAGGGGAACTTGGATTTCTACTGACATAAACCAGAGCTTTCAAGACATTTTGTTGGCCTTTCCAGCTGTGTTTAGCCTTCCTTTCTACTTCAACTGGCAACTTAGATGATAAGATCCCGTGACAGGACTTGTACACTGTAGCCGCTCACATATCCTAATATTGACAAAGCCTTACCACATGTTGACTGAGCTAGACGCATTATGCATTTGAAATTGCAAAATCTTAAGACATTAATTGTGAAACCTGTTCTTTCATGGCCTGGCAATATTGTGGGAAGAACATATCAATCACTGTGGTAGACAACATTATAAGCATATACCTGCGTAATTCAACCAAGACAATGGTACTATCCCTGTCTCATGTTTCATGCTGCATTTTTCTCATAGGAGATTTGACAGAGTCCAGCAGGTAAGCTTTCCATTGCTTGGACAAATTCCTAGGTATCCTTCACTGAGACTTTTAATTGGCCGATTCGCATTGTTCATCAGTGCCAATAGCAGTGTCACATTTGCCATTCCTGGTTATTTCTACTGGATCAGTGCAAAGGTCATCATGGCCGGCCACTTAACCAAGTTTAACCATTGCTCCAGTAACATTATCAAGTGTCCAAAGTCAAAATGCAGGCACCGATCAAACTGTCACCATCTCAATCCCCATCACCTCAGCAAACTATTTCCTCCTGAAAAAGTCCAGTGCAGACAGGGCTACAGCATAACTGCAGTGGCCACATATACATGTGAAAGTCTAAACCTGAAAAATCACCACTCAACACCAAGCACAGGGAACAGAGACCTAATACAAGAAAGCTTAATTTTAGCTAACTTAGAATAGATTTCATAATCTAGACTAAACATGACACAGACAAAGTGTCCAATGCCAGTGAATACAGCAATAGATACAAAGATATATTAAAGATGTTACAAAATAGAAAAATCAAAGTCAAACTTTAAAAAAGGTTCTGACAAGAAATAGTTTTCAGATATACACATGACTGCATAATTCATGAAATGGAGGGAATGGTCATGCAAGAAAGAAAAGACACCCCTCAAAGATTACAAGTTTAAAAATTATTTCTTTTCCATTTGAAGCTGCATTTTTATGAGCTTATATTTTATATAATTTATGCCAATGTACATTTGAAAATTGAAATGGTATTTTCTTTTAAAGAACTATTTTTCATACTTTTCTCTTGCACCTCTGCATCACAAAAGGTGATTAGGGAGTTTTACACTAATAAGGTCAAGCTGTAGGGTCATAATCAAGTCAAGGCCATAGGTCATAGGTCATGTCCTAGCTTGCTAGATGGGGATATAATGACTTTTGTTCAAGACAACAGTATTCTACACAGAAAGGGGAGGGAGTATTACAAATTAATAACCCATGCACGATCAAATCTAAGAAGAATTACTTGATAGCACAGTCCACTGATGAAAACGCTCATGTAAAGTACAACCAGGAATGTTTTCATGTTATAAATCTAATGTTACAAGCTGACATCATCATGATTCAAATCAAATCAGCCCCTGTGTATACAATAAAGGTCCATGTCTGAAACAGGCTTCCAGAGCTATGGCTAGGGCTACTGTCTTCGGATCTCCATGTATTTCCAACAGACTCTAGACACCCATTTCGGACACAGCCTGGGCCTATGTACTGGCATCAAAGTTGAAAACTAAGTCAAACCCATTTGAAATACTCCGCACTATGATGCTTCCTGTATGCACAAATTTCAAGACTTATGAACCAAAAAAGGGACACTGCCAGTCTGAAGTTGAATGAAAGACAATGTCAACGACATAGAAGAAAGACAAGGATGAGATTTACAATTGGAAACTATTTCCATGCACTGACTGATCTGAATTCAAAATAGCACCGTAGTTTTGTCAGCATGTTCATAAAGTCATATTACAAACTTGTCTGGATTTTGTTTTTCCCTGAACACATTCTAGTTTTCCCTAGGCCTATGTTTTATCTACTGACTCATTTTACCATATTAATTCATTTTTTTTTATCAAGATCAGAGACCCTGGCGAATCCAACATCCCAGATACAAAGAAAAAACAAAGTAGAAACATCCAACAAAGCTACACCCTATACCCTGATACAAAATAAATCTCAAGAAAATAACTTCTATAATGAAGAAATTTCATTCAGCTGTCCGTAACATCCGAAACATACCAGTACCTACATGATGACGTAGACATTATTAAGGAGTTGCTACACTTGCACAGTTCTATCTCACAGGGTGCCCAACATCTGAGAGAATTAGAGTAACCTTCGCAACCCTTGACTGGTCTGTGTTTAGAAAACAATGTTTCTCGACAATCTTGAGCTAAGGGTTTCCAGACAGACTTTGTCTGATGATATTGTGGCATGAGGCTCCTGTTCTCAGGAGATTCCGCTGATGGTGGAAATGTCTTAATATAAGTGTAGAACTACTGGTAATGAACTTGAAGCAGCTCTGGTAGCTATTCAGCACTGACGGAGTGTGTTCATGTGAATGATGAGTAGTCATGATGCTAACACCATATAGCTCCATGCTAACACAAACCCGGAAAGTATCACCACCAGTTCTTTACAACTAACAAAAGATGTTGACTACCAGGACATGCCCAACCAGTCCAAAGACAATTAAAGATGAATCATCCCATGAAACAAGAACTTTTGGAGAAACTCTTCAGGAAAATTAAATCCCCAAAATACGACTTCTTTCAGAGAAGAAAAGGACATTAATTGCTATTTCTCCCAAGCAACTAAGCCATAAACTGTTTCACTGAAGAAGAAAAAAAGACTAATGGCAAATGGGATTGCAAATGTCAGTCCCATCCTCCTGATGTTTCAACAATGTTTCAGCTTCAAACATCAAGAAATTTCTGCCGAGAATTAACATCTAGGCCTGTGTCACCTCTTCCATGTCATTGATGGGGATAGACACATCAACTTCTTGCTGCCCATCTGAAAATTAAACCAGAAGACAAATACAATTGTTTTTGCACAAAATCTGTTTCAATAATTATCCATGCCCCTTTTTTTCAAAGCCCAGCTTAGGCTTTGGCTCCGGCTTCGTCTCTGTTATCCAAAAGCTGAACTCACTGGTTGGAGTCCTTTGTTTTAAGTTGAAGCATTGGATTCTTGCTCAAAACGCAGTGTAACATTCAACAATGAAGACAAGGGTCCCCAATGTCATGCCTTGTATATTACTTTTTAATGAATGAAAGATCTAGAGACAAAGCTGGAGCCTGAGACTATGCCGGCTTTTGGAAAATGGCCCATATTATGTTAAATCAATGCTGATGACTTGGGATTAAAAAAAGAAAAGAAAAGAAAAAGAGGCACTAAATTAATGCTGAATATAGGTAAATGGATTTAAAATCTAAGCTTTATGAATTATGTAAAATGCTTTGTTTTATACTTGGAAGTCCTGGAACACATACAATGCCAATATAGATATAATCATATAGACCTAGTCCCTACATGATGAATCGATGGCGTGTGATATCAGCCTGGAGAGGAGTCTACCTGTCTCTTCATTCTTACCAAGGCCTGTCGCCAGTTCACCGTCATGGTAACCGAGTGACATCTCCAGAGTAGATATATGATGTTCATCTTTCCCCTTCAATCAGACAGAGGTAATCAAGGAAACATAGATTGGGTTATAGATAGAGAGTGGGCAGTGTTAAGATTTGGTTTCAGTGGAACAGACCAATTGCGCGAGCAATGTTTACATGTCCCCAGGTGACTTATAGTAGGTAATTCTGCATCTCATTTAGTGCAGAACAGGAGTGGAAATGAGCAGAGAAGACTATCATATTGTCCACATTGGCAACTATTGGCAACTCTTTGCTCAGTGTTAAATAAGTGGATGCTTTGCTGCAAACACTGCTTTTTGAGAAATGGTGTTTGGGCTCAATTTAAGCTTTCCTCCTTAAGCAGCTATATGGAATTGGCCCCAGGTGTGAACGCTGATAGTATTAGGTCAATGTGTGTATTTCAAAAAACTTAACTCCCCAAGAAAAAACAATTGTTCAATGGTAGGAAAAGGGTTAAAGATTTAGAATATAATTATACAAGAATAAATCCTGCATCACTTGAAAGCTAGACAAAAGCATCAAACTGTTCAATCTTTACAATAGTCAAATTTTCATCGATGAAATGTGTATTTGACAGCGGTAACTGGTCGTTCTGTCTCTTCCAGAAAATGTGCAAGGGCACGAGTCAAGAGTTGCACACTTACATCCATGTTGGACATGCTGTAGTGAGACTCAGCAAGGCCAGACTCTATCTTGGATCTTTTCTCTGTCGAGAGAACAAAGATGTCGTTAGTATCATCTTGTCATCTTTAACTGTTGCAAACTGCTCATAGACTAAAATGACCTGCAATACATCAATCTCAACAAAAGTTAGATGTTTCCATCCTAGCAGGACCTTTCTCAAAGACAAACCCTATTCCTATCATGATCAATCCTAGCAATCCCATTCCTATCAATGAACATGTTTGGTCATTTTGAGAAAGGTCCTGCTAGGATCAAAACTTTAGGCCCTCTAACTTTTGAGATCTTTAACGGTTGTGAACAATGCAGTTGATTGCTCTCTTATAATGTGCAAAGGTGTTAGGATTGCAGTGAAGGACGATCAACTGCTCCTTTGGTGCACCAGATGATGTGGTCTGTGTTGATGAACCACAGTGAAACCAAATCAAATTGTGGATCAGTATTTCGTAATGTCCAACAATGAATATGCTGATGGTGTAGTAATGATGACTTTCATACCAAGTTTGAAGGAAAAAGATTGGAAAGACTGTTTTCATAAGTAATGCAAAAATTTTACAATCTGCTTATTGACATTCAATGAGCAAAATCCAAAACTCAACAAATTGAGGATCTGTTTTATTCCAAGAAGTAAATACAAAAAACTGTTGCAGATGACCTGCAATACATAAATCTCAAAAGTTAGAGGGCCATACGTTTCGATCCTAGCAGGACCGTTCTCAAAGGCAAAGTGCCTTTGAGAACGGTCCTGCTGGCATGGCTGGGATCGAAACGCCAGGCACTCTAACTTTTGAGATTTATTCCAAGGACTTTTCACAAAGAGAAAGCTCCTGCAACAAAACGTGTGCAAAATGCTGTCTTCTTGGTTAGAAAATGTTAGTATCAAAATGTGAGTTATGAAAACCACTCCTGAATCACACCATGATAACTGTGATGATCCAGTCCATGCAAATGTGATGAAACCCATTGTGTTAACAATGACTGGGAAACTCGGTTATATAATTGTTTGTGTAGCCTTTGAGATACAAAAATCAATGAAAAAGGATAATTAAGAATTGAGATGGACATCCCCTACTACCTAGGTTAACCAGCCCTCAGTTTGGACAGTCCACCAAACTTTGTCCATTTTGAAAGTCTACTGGCCCTATAACCTGCTATACCGACCTCGGGCCAGCATTAGTGTAAATTAAAGCCCCATTAAAAGCTGAAACAAAAATGGTGAATAATGAATTGGGACAAATTTCATCTGAAAAATCTGTTCAAAATATGTCTCCAACAATTCAGACAGGACATCACTATGAACATCTAATCCACGAAAACTGGGTGAAAATGTCAATTAGCCATGAAAAGAAAATTCAGTGTTTTCACTAGTGGTCTCCAAGGCCACATTCCTGGTGGTAAATGGCTAGAGGCAGTTTCGAAGTCACTGGGAGTGACAGTTACAAGGACACTATACAGTACCTCTATGGAGGCTCAGGGGACATACTTGTAATTGAATTATCATAGTCCTCCCTCAAGGCTGGAGCTTGCCACCCTATATATTCAAGGTTTTTTCATGGTCTCTTAAGTGACCTGAAGATGTCCTCATCAGGTCAGAGAGAAGATTTTTGTTCAAGGTGAATTCACTGTAAAATGCACCGTGAAATGCACCGTGAAATTTAAGTTTTACGGTGAAATGACATTATAACCCCTTTTCATGGTTTAGATGTTCATGAATAAGTTTTCATAAGGGCCTAATCAATTCAAAGAGCAGAGGTAATTTGACCAGAAACTACTTGATTCATCGAACAAGAGAATGTGTCTTAAGAAATTTGGCTGCTTGACTTTCCAGTCTTAAAAGGACTTTTTTTTCAAATGCAGAAAACTATATGCTCTTTGCTCTTTGCAATGATTGTCAAGTGTCTTTGACGAATGACAGTGATCCTGTGAGAAAAAAAAGTAGAACAGTGGCTGTCTGATGAGATGCCAATGACTTGTATGCTGCGGTATAAAAAAAAGGCAGGCAAAGGTTAGTATCCATGATGTGAGTGTCTCGTGATGAGTGTGGATAAGGTGCAACCGATGGATGGGCCAACTCAGTCAGATCAATGCCCCCTCCCACCTCCGGCATGCTTTGAGCGCTTATTACGCGTGAATCGGAAGTCGGGCCACAGGCTGTCGTCGTCCCCTTCCTGGAGGTAGCGGACGATGACCGCCTTGATCGGCCGGAGTTCCACCGACACCTCGCATCGCTCCACGCCAAAGGACTCTGTCTGCCCGCCGTTGCACTCCACCGCGTCCTTGAGGATGCCCATCTCCAGCTCAATCTCCCGCCCTCCCTCCCAGTTCCCGTCCCCATCCTCATCTGGAGTGATCGCGTGATCATCAGCGGCCGTCTCCAGGACGACGTCGATGGGAGAGTCCACTCGCTCGCGGGGGATCTGTATCTGAACCGAGGAGCCGTAGCGGTAGGCATAGGGATCGTGGCGGGGCTCTGTTTCAAAATCAAAATCAAAACGCGTTCCCGAATCCCGCAAACACAAAAATCAAACCAAGGAAACTAACGGAGGGGGATCTGTGAACACAATTCATCCAAAACATATAGAAGTTGATTTCCTGGGGGGAAAAAGGAGGTACAATTTTGTTTTCACTTTGCTTTGCTTTTTGAAAATAATCATCAAATCTACCAATGAATCCATTTGAACTTTTACAGTTTCATAGGTTACTTTGTAAAAGCTTGTTACTGAAACTAAGCTGAAAATGCATTAGCCATGAGGAAATGGAAATAAACTTCTTATCGATAAAAACAAAGTCTAACTCAATAATATATACATGTACATGTATCATGTATTGCATGGAGTTTAAGACTGCAAAATAACCTTCGAAAACATAATTGATATGTCTATGAAGAGAACTTTTAGTTAATGTAAAACTCTCGGACACAATTGACATCAGGGTTGTCCAAATATCTGAAGTAGGGAGGTTGTTATCACACTGTTCAATGACAGGTAAGATACGCATGATGACAGTACTCCACTAGACAAGCACTTGATACGCTCATACAAAAGTGACAAGAACCTTTCTTTAGTTTTCTGTCTTTCCCTCTCTCCCTCTGTATTGTATTACCTGGGCTGGCTAGAGTGCACATTGCCACAGAGACATTGCCAAACTGTTCCGAGTCGCAGCCAAACATGTCCATGCCAGTCTGTCTCGACTGTTGCAAGGCAGCAATTTGAGCCTCCACGGCTGCAACCTAACCAAGACAAAAAATAGAAGGACATAGGTTTAAAGTGGTTATCATCAATAATGTGATTGAGGCTCTGGTAAAGAGACGGTAACTCAAAGTCTCCTGATGACAAGCGTACACACTACGGGTGCACAACCCGAACGTTGAGTTACCGGCTCTTTTCAGAGCGATACACCTTCTCTTAAGAGATGATGTACAATTGTACATGGTGTCACCACAAATTAAACCTCCTACTCTAGTCTGGTATTTCCACCATGCACACCTTATGTTCTTTAGAACATAGAACATTGCATACTCTACAGGAGATATGGAATATCATATTGAAGGGTTTACAATGAGACTTTGGACATTTAAACAGAATAATGTGTGATACTGTATGATTTCAGAGTGAATATCAAAGTAGGGAAATGTCTTCTTTATTCAAATTTTCCCATTCTGGAACACTTCTGCATTTTCCGAAGCATGAAGATTTCACTCAAGGTGTAAAAGCTTTTCTATACATATCACTCTCAAAAGTGCGTTCTCCCTTCTGTTAACATTTGGTGAATGGAAAAGATTTCCCAAAAATATTCTCATCTTTCTGCACTGAATTTGAACTGTACTTATTTCACAGCATGGTTCCCTGTCTTCTCTCCCTTCATTCCCCACACAGTTCACTCTGACTCTTGCAGCACATCCTTCATGAGAGGGCAAGGTAAAAATCATCTAGACTAATGGCCATCTCTTCACAAAATTCCCAAGTGAACCAGATGGTCCCCATAAAACGGTGAAAATTGCTGATCATTTAATTATGGACTCATTCTAATTCTAGTCACCACCAGTCACCACCACCCGTAGAAAAACATTCAGAATCAGGCCTTGCAGTTAAAGGCCGTATACAAATTTGGTAAAGGAAAATATATTGCCACAATCAGTCCAAAAAAACAATACTGGAAAGGTTTTAGCTCGAATGGTAATCTGAGAAAGAAGAAAAAAGGAAAAAAAAGTCAAATTTTATGCACCTTTCTATCTGCAATGTACAAAATGTAAGAAATAGTTGATTACTCGCGAGTAATAAACTTGTAGTCAATGTTTGAGTGAAGATTTCTTAAAAAGTACAGCATCCCAGACCGTAAGATTTCAACATGAGGATTCTATCATGACCATCTACAAACTGTGTAAATCAGAAGAAAATCTGTGGACATTGATGTTTTCCAATCTTCCTTATGTTGTATTGGGCCTTTAAGTTTAAAAGGACAAGAAAGCTAAGGGAAGTGTTCCGGAGCAGACTTTCCCCTTTCTTAATAGACAAATGTTAAGGCACCTCCACTGGTTTAGTAATTGAGTAACACACAGTTCCACTAATGACCAAAATGTCTCAGAAAAAAATCATGTAGTCAGATCACATAAGGGACTTGGGTCCAGGGAGAAAAATTGATACGTTCCTCATGTTCCCAAAACAGTAATTGCAATTTTCTTAGGCTTAATATTACATGATGTGTAGCAGCGTGACTGCGATAATTTGTTTTCATGCCCACTGTTTAGCTAGCACTGTATGTGTGTGTGCCTGATTGTGGGCATGAAAAACAAAATGACCGAAAACAAAGGTCCCGTCCGAATATTATTGGCTGCAGCAAGAAGTAACATGCAACCCTATGGGAACTGGCTGCAGCCGCTTGTTGGCATCTTCCATACACTCGTGTGTACTTTCAAGCCATAGCCAATGAAGTTGGATGCAGGGTAAGCTTTTAAGTTAAACATTAATGACAAGAAAATCCAGACATCAATCCACTTTCAAGACAAGAATTGTAATCCTTGTTGCAAGATTTGCGACCGCATTCCGATTAAAATATAGACGAATGGCATTAGTTCCCAAGTCAGTCAAGCAGCTGGGCAAGCTCTCTTGTGGGAAGGATGTGGATTGGGGAGGATGAAAAGACAGCTTGCTACATTTTTTGGGGGTGGAGGGTGCGTGGGAAGTATTAATTTTAACTAACATTTGCATCCAGGCCCTAACATTTGCATCAAATTGGTGTAAAAACTTGACTTTAAGTCAAGCAACTGGGAAAATTCTTGTGGGAAGAATCGAAATTGGACTGCTTTCTACGACAATCCCGAAAAATGGGAAATGAAAGATGATCCAGCTTGCAGTTTCGCATTTTGGGGCAAGTGTTAAACAAAGCTTTGAGGGGCATTTTACCGGTAAGTCAACTTACAAACCCATTGCAACTTGGAATTGGCCGTATGGTTTTTGTGCGTCGCTCATCGTCTTGCAACTGATCTTAAGTTACAACGGATTTGATGACTGGAAATCTTCCCTCAAGGCAGCTGGCTCTTCCACAAAGGTGGAATTCACTGTGTGTCTGGTGGGGGAGGGCAGGGCATCGAGCACTCGGAAGACATTGTTTCGGTTACAAGACATGGGTTTCCACACCTCACCTGGCTCTCACTCTGAGCTACCTGGGCCATGGTCAGGGCCAGTTTGTCCTCTAAGTCTACGATGCTCTCTTCGGGCGAGGTGCGGTCAACCTGGTTGACACTCTCCTGCAGCCTCTGTAGCCGCTCCTCCAGGGTGAAGACCTTCCCCGCAGACAGGTAGACCTGTCCACCCACCATGCAACCAATCGGGGAGGAGGAATCGGGTCAGGTGGGCGTCAATCGGCCAATCGGAATGCAAAGGTTGATAGGTCATGGCAGCCATCAGTGATAGAGCAATTTTTATTTTTAAGGCAGCATCAACGTTCACATTAAACCAGGGCTCGACACAAAATGCTGGCCATTTGGTCATGTGCCGCTAAAAGAATGATATCGGACCAATAACATTTCAACAAAAATAATGTGGTGGCCTGATGCTAAAAGAAAAGCTTGATAGCAGAAAAATTGCCGATTTGTGTTTGTGTTTCAATGAATTTGGACCAATGATTTGCCTTTAATTTGGCCAGCAAACACTGGGGCTCTTTTGTGTAGAGCCACGGATTAAGCAAAAACACAATGTTATTTTTACAGCCAAATAAAACAAAGTCACAAAGCACAACAATCCACCCATGCTGTGGTTTAATAAAGGAGAAACACTTTTGCACAATGTTCACATTCAACATCCTCTAACTCTAGACAATCAGGCAATCTGATGAGCTGATCTTGTAACGTTTACAATACAAACAGTGCTGACAGCAGCGTCTCAAAAACATTACAAGGGGAGGCAAATACATTAATCCATACTCACAGATAACAGCATAGCACATTGGCAGTTTTATTTGCAATCTGATGATAGCAAAGCAAAATCTCAATATCTGATATCAAAACAAAGCTCAGGGTAAAAACAGCAGCACAGACACGCTAGCCATAGATAAGCACTATTACATCAAAGTATACCGTTAAGCATTACTTTACAACAAATGCAAGCTGAGACATTTCTCTCAAACCCAGTGCACATAATTGGGCAATAGCTTATTATTAGCTATCTGGCTGAGATGCTTCATCACTGTGTGGGCCTATGGCAATTGGAAGTTTTCATGAGATTTTCACCCCACAAGGCTGAGGTGAATGTCCAAAATATTTGATCGGGTTTTTGTTCAAGAGGCAAAAAAATCTGGGCTAAGCCAAATTAATCAACTAGCCCCCAAACAAGTGTGGGGTGTGTTTAAAGGGCAGCTCTTACTTCTCGATACTTTTGATATTAAAGATGCAACAGTGATCTGAAACTTCCTGAATTACAAGATGGTGAAAACAGATTCTGTACGCTGTGAGGAAATAGCTGAGCTGATTTGTTTTGTGCACAAGGCTTACATGCAATATGCAAACAGAAATTAACAAAAAAAATCAACACTAAACACTGAATAAAATCAACAGAGTAAATCAACCAGAAACATCAGAGCAAATTGATGCATTAAATGTCAGCCATGGCAGTTAGTTTCTTTAGATGATGTCTTCCAAGGCAATGCTTCATTACTGACTCAAATGATGAGTCAGTCTATCTGCCAGGCTTCAAGAAGCTGCGGACTGGTTACCTTTTCTTCAAGGCCGGCCATCTCATTATACAGCAAGAGGTTCATCTCCTCGGCCCTGCTCCCTGCGCTCTTGTGGCTGCTCGACTTCCTCAGTTTCCTCTCCTTGCGACGCCTCCTCTCCGCCTGCCTCTCCTGGCCGGCACCCCCCTCCTCCGGGTCAAAGACCAGCTCCGAGCCGTCCCCAGACTGCAGCCTCGTCGGCGACGGGGAGGAGATAAAGCCGCACACGTCGTCGTGCAGCATGTCGCCGTCGCCGTTCTGGTACGGGCTATCGGCGGCGCTGAAATTGTTGCCGTTGCGGATGTCCTCGTCCGTCTCGTACATCAGCGTGGCTATGAGCTGCGGCGAGTCCTGATCGCTGCCAGAGTGGTGCAGATGCAGGAAGGACACGCCGTTGCCAGCCTGATGATGATGATCGAGGTCGTCGGTCTCGCCCAGCAGGTCAGAGTCCGGACCCACGTCCAGCTTCTGGTGGTGAGAGCCTCCTCCGCTCCTCCCGTCGTCCAGACTCAAGGAGCTGGGCCGGCTGCCGTCCGTCGAGGAGCCGGCGCACATCTCCTCCACCTCCTCCTCATCCTCCTCCTCCTCCTCCTCGTCCGCCTCCGAGTTCCTTCTGTTGCCTCCCCCGGCGACCGCCTCACCGTCGCCGGTCTCAACCTCTCGGTCTGCAACCTCTTCCAGCAGCCTGCCTGTCTCCTCCTCCCCCTGGCCATGCCTGACCTCGCTGTCCATGTTGGCACTGTGAGTCTTCATGGCGTCCTCCGTCGTGCTCAGGAGTTTCAGGGCGGTGGTGGTGATCATACGGACGGCCGTGGCGGCATTGGTCTATGGCAACAGCAATGGAGAAGACAAATTAGTGTGAGGCATCGTAGACAAGTGATGGACATCATGACACCTTGTCATTGTCATGGCCATGACACCTTGTCATAGTCATGGACATGACACATTGTCATTGTCATGGACATGATACCTTGTCATAGTCATGGACTGATCTGCATTACGTACTGCAGAGTGGTCGTGATTATGCCAGCATTAATCCTTGTGGTATTGTCCGAAATTAATTTGAGGCCCAATTTTATGGAGTTGCTTATAAGCACCAAAATACAAAAGTACAAAATGTCAAGATTCATAAGATCATCTTACCGACTCAAATTTGTTTCATACAACAAAAAGGAAGGTTGAATACAAGTCCAAAACAACTAAAATCACTCAACAATTCGATCTGCTTACACAAGGAAGACTTTTCATGCTAAACAGAATTTTACACTCCATGAAAATGGCCCCAAATCTTGTCCTATCATTCTTCCAGCCATTCCAAAAATCCTCATCACTAGGATGAGGCATAGAGCAAGGACACAGTACTGCTCTGAGGATCTGACCAGGCGCCATAAGCACACTGACTGGACTGTCTTACCTCGGAAGGATTCTCGTCCTCTGTGTGTGAGCAGGCAAGCTGCTGCTCCAACAGTTGCATGTCTTCCACCACTTGCTCCTGTTGCCCAGAGACACAAAGCAAGACGCATTCAGCAAGAAGGTTTTTTTCAAAACCATGGCTTTGCCTCAGGCTTCAGCCAATCATCAAACGACAAAAAAAACACCCTGATGAATTTTTCTTTTAGTTGAAGTGTTGGCACTATCATTCCAAACGGAATAGGATACATGCATAAGGTTCTGTCTGCATCCAACAGGTAATAGATAGGGCTCAAGGATGAGCCTCTGGAAATTATCCACTACCTACCACGGCCAATTCTAATAATTTTGGGTTACCTGTCCAGTACTTCTGGCCTATTGAAATCTATGTGGCCAATAGATTTTGGAATATGCTAATGCCAGGGTCTCAAGATCAAATCTCCATTGATACCCATTTTCTTTGCTCATTTGTAACAACTAAATTACATTCAAATGAACTTTTAGCAGTAGTTCTGAGAGAGATAATATGTTCTAAATAATAAAAATTTAATCGGTAAATCCTGAGCCAAAACCCCAACATTTGATTCTGGGCGGCCTAGAGAATTATACCAGCTGCCCCTTAGAATAAAACTAAATGTTGCTTTGTGATTTTTCAAACTTCTAGAAAAGATTGATAACATGATGAAGGCCACTTGTAATAGCCATGAGTGATTATATTACTAAACGATGATCAACCTACATGGGGTCCAACTACAGAGTCTTCATTCTCACTGCTGCTGCCGAACAACGATGACGACTCGCCGATAACTGTCCTCTCTAGGGAGTCCAAGACATCCTCCAATTCCTCCACTTGTGTCTGAATGCTGGACATCTGGAAGAACAAAGTTGTTGGCAGATGGTCAATAAGAAGAGTAGCAATACTGGCCTTATTTACACGAACATCTTCAATTTTGAGAGACTGGTGGTTTTCCTTTATAAACAACTCAAATATAACTACACATAGGAATATCTGTACAATATACTGTCACCATATCATTCATGTTTATGTAGGCCTATTGATCTTTCCCACTGGTGGCATGATTAAACTTTCATCTTGATGATGCCACAGTAGTGGCAGGGAATAATTACCCGACAAACAAGAGGAAACTGCATTGCTGTTGTATGTATGAGATTGGATGGGCCCACTGGAATAACCGGAGAGAAAGGCAAAGAGGCAACAGTATATGGATGACAGACAAAGGACGAAGTAGTAGAGGAAAGCCGGCGGACAGACTAGGGCAAGATCTAAGGGAAAGGCAGGGAAGAGTGGGGAAGGGATGGTCCTTGCCTTGTGAGCGGAGGTGAGCACCTCCTCAGCAGACTGCAGCATCTCCTCCTGAGTGATGGAGACTTTCTTGGTCAGGTTGGCAAGCTCCTGGATGTCCTTGCGCAGGGCAGCCATCCTGCTGGGAGTCGTGATGGGGGAAGCTCCTGGAGAGTGCGGTGCTGGCGGCGAGGATGGAGAGGGCAGATGGAGGGAGTCTTTGGATGGGAGTCCTGATGATGACAGCAGAGGGACGGGGGACTGGCTGGGAGCAGAGACAGGCGAGTCCCGCGTGAGGGATTCCTGACGCCGGGACACTGTTCTGGAGAACTGACTCTCCGGGGAGTAGTCTGCTCTATAACTTGGTGCTCCACGCTGCTCGTTGTTCTTGCTTTTGTTGCTGCCTCTGGTGTGTGCGGTCTCTCTCATAGAGTCAATGTCATGGATGTCGTCGTCTTTGATGATAGGATCTTCAAAGTCCATGCTTGAGAGATTCGTCCTGGAAGGTGGATGGCTGTGTCTCGGCTGTCTGCTATTGCTTTGATCCACAGGGGAGTAGTGGAGGGGGTGATCGGGCGACCGCTGCTCTTGGCTGCTGTCCTCTAGATCGGACGACAACCCCGCCATCTGGCTGTCCCGACGGGACTCCGGCGTGGTCGGCCCCGACGACTGGGATGTGCTCTTTGGCATCGTGTCCTCCGTGGTATTGGACTCCACTGAGAGCTGCCTGGACTGGCTGGGGTCCTCCTCGTAGGAGGACTTGGGCGAGAGGTGAGGCGCCCGGACCAACTTGGCCCCGGACCGGCTCGGCTTGGAGGCGACTTGGCTGGAAGGCTCGCTGTCGTTGCTGTCGGACTCGCGGGAGAACTGCCTGAAGTCCCGATGGCTGTGGTGATGCCAGTGGTAGTTTCCCTCTGCCTCGAAGACTTCGACCACCAGCGGAAGAGAATCGTAGCGGATGAACCGATTGGATGGAGACCTCTCGTGATGCTTGCCGTGGTGATGGGATTCCTTGGTGCACTTGGTGGCCGGCTCTCCATCTCTGCGGTGACCCTTGCTGCCGTTGGACTTGGACCTCACATCCCCGGACCTCCCAGACAGCATGAAGTCGTCATTGGACTTGGACCTCTTGTACGGGTTCTTACTCCGTGTGGCAGGATCGTGGACGTGCGACCTACTGGAATGATGATGGTGACTCTTGGTGCATCTGGAATGCTTCTCTTCGGGCTCCACGACTCTCCCATGATGTCTCACTTCCTGGACCGAAGCCTTCCACTGTCTATCCGCCGACGCAACCAGGTTGGTGTTGCGCAGCGGGTGTCCCTTTGTCACCTCGAGGTCCTCCTGGTCCTCAGCCAGTAAGGGCTGCCTCTCCTCGGCGATCTTCATTCTGTGGTTCAGGTTCTCAAACTCCTCTTGCTTGAGATCCTCGATGGAGGACAAGCTCGTCTCCTCGGTCAGAGACGGACTGATGATGTCCTCCTCAATCTCGAAAATGCCCAAGTCTCTGGCATTCTCATCGGCACTCTCACTGGTGACCGACAGTGACAGGCTGGTGAGCTGATCCAGGAACTCCTCCATCGTCAGGTCGCCGACTCTTCCCTCAATGTCGTCATCATCGTCGTCGTCAGTCTTGAGAGTCTCCTCGCTGGAGCTCCGCGAGAGCGTCAGCTGCTCTATCTCGATCCCCATGCTGCTCATGCTGCCCTCGTTCTCCTCCGCCGCCGTCCGGGTCTCGACGACCGTGCTGCTGCTGGACACAAACTCGTCGCTGATGTCCGGCGTGTTCATGTCGCTGTGGATGGAGTTGTAGTGGGTCTCGAGACTATCCAGAGTGTCGTTGGCGTCCAGACTGGCCAGGCTCATGCTGGCAAAGCTGTCCATTGACCCCGAGTGCGCATCATGCAGCGCACTGCCGCCGCCGAACTTGGCCGCTGCAAAGTCCCCGGCCTGATGATGATGAGGAGGAGGAGGAGGAGGATCAAGAGGACTCTCGGCGTGATCCATCCCCGAGGCGCTGCCGGGAGCCACCTCCCATCCGCCGTCCTGGGACAGACAGAGAGACATGTGGATGCCCGAGTCCCAGTCATGCGGGGATATGGTGCTGGAGGAGTCGGCCCGCACCCTCTTTTCCTCGTCGCCCAAGGAGAGCCTGTCCACGCTGGCCCGGTCCATCAGGGAGTCGCCGCTGGACGACGAGCCGCCGTCCAGGCTGTTCCTGTTGGAGTCCGAGTGCTTGTCCGCCGCCTCGGGCGAGGACAGGACCTCCTCGATCGGGGAGAGGACGTGGTAGGCCGCCCCCGTGGCGGAGGTCAGGGAGGACTCCTTGGATTTGGTCGGAGTGGGCATCTCGCCAAAGTGGACCTTGCGACTGGAGTCGGCCCCCTTGGCGACAGGCTCCCCCTCCGGATCTAAGACCACTACCTCGGGACCAGAATTCCTGCGTTCTATTTGTCTCTCCGAACGTTTACTTTTACCCTGAGGGGAAAACAATACGTAATATCATGTCAGACATGTACAAAAAAATATGCGGGAAAAAAACCCACACAATTCATTAATGAGAACATAAACAAAATAAGATAAAGCACTTTTTTTTAAATCATGCCATTAACATAAGACAAAAACAGGCCTTTTCAAACCCACAACAAAATTCCTGGGATATACGCCTGACCCTTTGCTCTCTACAATCGCCTACCCTGAAAAGCCCCTGTAAATTGCAATATCACGGGACAATACCAATCTGTTGTGCCCCATAGAATTGAGAGCAAAAATAACTGTGTACTCAATGCATAACCCTGTATGCTCAGTGCTTTGCCAGATTGCCTGCAGAGAGAGTACAAGCAGCTCAGGCAGGATTCAAACCCATGAGTCTCTGGTGCAGATGTTAATCAATTGACAACACAGCTGGTCAAGGTCATGCGATGGATTCAAATCTGTATAGCAGCGGGTTATGCAGTTCATTATGCAATAATTATATAACCAATGAACCTGCAAAAGGTTAGCCAGTCATTCACTCTCTGGTAAAATGACCGATGGTGTGTAGAGCATTCCTTGGAAACAGCTATGTAGTCTGAAAAGGCCTTTAATTGGTGACTCATGCAAATTCTAAAGCACAAATACACAATGAGGTGTGATGCATAACTTATTCATTAAAGGAGAATAAAAACTACAACACATGCCTATTGCTGCAGAAAATACTTCATACCAGTACCTTTGACCTCACCAACCATAGAATGCATTATATCAGACAATTTCCGAGACTGCGCAAACTTCTAGACCAATCCGTGGCCCTGATGCCACGGCACGCTTTTACACATAGAGGCCGCATGTTCCCGCCTATGCCCTCGAGATCAATGTATCTCATCCCATCACACGTATGAGGAAGATAGACAAAGGCAACATGAGCCTGCTCTGCCTTATCTCAGGGGGCAATGTGGGAGGATGCAAGCCAGCATCAATTTGCTCTAACTCCTCCTGATTGATAGCCACAGCTAATGCATCTCCAAAGCCAGAAGAGAAAACCTGGCTCAGGGAGAGCAATTGGTCAATACCTAGGCAAGGCTTTCTTTTTAAGTCGGGGGAATGAAGACTGTATTTACTGATTTACATCAATGACAGCTCCGTCAAAGATACCCTTTAGAAGAAAACCGAACGACTTCACGGTACACATTAGGGTGAGATCTGATGCTAGCCACCAGTTTTGACACAATGAATACATCATGGCTTCTCTAATGTTCTAGAATAATTTATAATAAGGATCCCTCAACTAAAATGAAAGCCAAGGATTATCATTGATTTCTTAATACTCTGTTTGCCATGGCAACATTCTATCCAATTTCCTCTAAGGACTTCATCAATTCTTAGGAAAACCTCTTTGGGTCGCTGCGGCACGTGACATTATTTTTATAAATTGCCAATTGCCAAGATTTGACAAATGGCATTTTCTTCAATCTTCAGTTTATGCCCTCTTAACAGTCAACAGACAATTTGTGCGGGATCTGAAGCAAAGTTAGGACCAAATTTATCACAGATGTCATGAAGGGGTTAATCTTCATGGTCCTTAGGGTTAAAAATTGGTGAAAATGAAAACTTTGTCAGTGAGGTGGAATTTTGGATATGGATGTATTGGACAGTGGAGAGAATCTTCATTTCTAGCCAGTTTTGACTAAAGTGACCTAATACATCAAATTGAAAAAAAAAAGTTTTTCATCAGCTGGACAGTGTAATGTTTTATACCTATATGTAGCAGGACCTTTCTCAAAGGCAGAAAGTTCCTGCTAGGATCCAAATGCCAGGCTCTCTCACTATTTGTTACATTTATATCAACATGATTTTATTGTTTATTACGATACGTTATGACCGGATTCAAGTGATGAAAACTGCGATGATTTTTGGCATATGGATAATTTATATCAAAATGGGAAGGAATTTCTTAAATGTATCAGCCATTTTTAATCAGAGTGCGAAATATTCCGTGTCAGTTTGCTTTGCTTTGAATCTGCCCGGAGGCAATTTCCATCCACTCTTGCTGGACAATCCTTCTACCTCTGATGATGGGTGTCACCTCGCTCCGAGTGAGGCAAGCCGCTGTCTTGCCTCCTCCAATTACTCCAATCTAGGACAGGAATCGGCACTGGGGCTGCTCCTTCACACCCCCCCCTTCCCTCCCCCCTCCCCCTCCCACCAATGCGGGCAGAGTGAGGGATGGACCAGGCTACAGATTAACAGCAGAAGCGAAATGAGGCCAATGACTATCGCAATGGAGATAGCACACACACAGCACCCCGGATAACTTTGCCGTGATCCTGAAACAAACTCAGGTTCAGGTTTTCAGAATTTCCATACTGTGCAAAATATATAAATAATATAAATTAAAGAAAAAACTAAAAAAAACGTTTGGAGGGAGGTCAGACAAAAAGCTGAAGCTTGCAAACCTCATCCAGCACAAACCTCATCCAAATAGGTCTGTGTTCAATGCAACTAGGCTGAAATCTAAACTCCTTTTTTTTTTTTGAGTAATAAACAAACATGTTGCAAATTGCTTATTTGACTAAAAAAAATGACCAAATCTTATCAATTTAGTATGCCTGATGTTTCATTCCTAACAGGACCATTCTCAAAGGCTTCTAAAAAAGGGCAAAAGGCTAGAATTCTGAGACGAAAACAAATTGTGAAGAGAAAATGATGTGAAGAGTTCCTTTTTGAATTAGAATGGTAGTGCCACTATATATGTGCTAAATTTGGGTGCATTGTGATAATATCACAGGAATAAATATGTTAATCTAAATAAATGTTCACTTCTTTCAGAAAAGTATAACCAACATCCAAGAAAGGTCCCCTTTTCAAGGATTAATTGATTAATCTGCTTCAAATAGCACAACAGTGGTGCAATTTGAATTAGCTGACACACAAAGGGGCACTTGATTGAAAAGGGAAACCCTCCATTTTTCTTGAATTTCATCTCATTCAGCCAAGAAAAAATGCTATTTCAATGAATTCTGTTATTTAAAAAAAATCATTTTTTGGTTCATAATTTCCTTGTTGGTCACATAATTGTGACAAGTGATTAGAAATGGTGGCACAGTTGCCATAGATACATACAAATGACCTTGACACAGGAGATGGACACCCAAATAGAATGGTCTATGCACTATCCAGGAGAAAAAAAATTCAAGGAGGACTGTATGATGACAGAGGAATTAATTTTGCACTGACACGCATTCAGGTGTACCTTATGTCATTTTGATTATTTTTTTTTTTTATGAAAGATCGCCAAGCACAAGGCCACTTAAGGTGATGGCTACGGGGAAAAAATAGAAGAGGAATAGACAGAGAAAGAAAGAAAACTGAGTCAAAGGGAACGGACGGAGGTATCTATTCACGATTAGTGAGCAGTGTGGCTGTACATGTGTGTATGGACCAGGCTGGATGGGCTAGCTAGCATGGTGGTGCATGGATGTGTGCAGTCAAGATGCTGCACGCCGTCCGATAATGACCTCCAGAGATGCGTCTGCGTGTGTGTCTAAGCCAAGCCACTCATCCGCAAACTGCTTGACAGGCTGCAAATGACCGTTGTCATGACGAGCAGGCGGAGGGAAGTGCACGGGGGGGGGGGGGGGAGTATCCAGTCTGCCAGGTATCATATAGGCAACCCTGTCGCACAGCAAGCTTTGCACTGCCTTGTGATTCATCATGATTGTGAGATATTATCTGAAGGGTCTTGGCCAATTAAAACAACCAGCTGTAAGGGACTTTCGAAACATTTACATCTGATAACCAAACCATCCTCTGAGAATGCCTTTATCTGCTACCATTGATACTTCATGTTCAGGCCCCCTGATGAGTCAGACATATAGAAATGATGTATGTAGACACTCTGCCCTTTCACTCACAATCTTCCAAGTCACCTATTCATATTCGGATCGTTTTGGTTGATCAAAAAGAATGAAAAAATGATGAACGTCCATGAATTGAGGTTGCATACATCAGGAACATCGCGGAGCAATTAAGCTACAATAGACCGATTGTGCGACCACTGTTTAAATGCCATCAATCGACTTACAGTTGGTATTTTTCCATCTCATTTGGCACAGAGCAGCAATGGAAATGTACAAAGAAGAAAGTGGACAATATGATAGTCTTCTTTGCTCATTTCAACTCCTGTTCACCACATGAGATGCAAAAGTACCCGCTATAGGTCACATGAAGGCATGTAAAAGGTGGTCTCGCAATCAGTCTATTACTTTCAATCTGAATGCAGCATGCACAAGAATGCTTCATAGTGCAGTACATATAGCGTCATAATTTTCAGAGGAATCTTTCAAATTGTGATACAAGCGCCAACTCATTGAGATCGGGACACTGGTTTTCCTAGAACCCAAGAATTTTTGGTCACAAAAACCATACACAGAATATAGTACATGTACAATGTTCATCCCAACAGCCTGACACTCTGGTTCCACGGTGTAGATTCATCATCGACTTCCAATTTGTCTTCATGATCCAAAAGTGCGTGGGTGACTGGATCAATATTTGGCACAATTTTTGTCCTTATTTTTTTCTGGGTGAAACAAATGAAGCAGTAGCAGTGCACGACAATAGCAAGAAATGATGACATTATTCTGCATAGGTCAGGTAGAAAGGGCATTGTTGGGGGTGTCTAGCTGTGTATGTATTTAGTTATTGTGCAGGGCCGGATATAGAAGATAGCGAGATAGTAGCCTAAATGAAGATATTCAAATTGTACATGTATTTATATTCATGTAAAACTGTATACAGTGCATCTGTATGTAAGATGGGGTGAAGGTTTGTTTGTCGTACAGTGTAGGGAGTTTGGTGACTAGTTATTTGCTCCCTTGCTTTTCTGTCTGTCTGTCTGTCTGTCTGTCTGCCTGCCTGTCTGTCTACCTGTCTATCTGCACTCCCACCTGTCTGCCTGCCTGTCTGTCCGCCCGCCTGTCTGTCTGCTGCCTTTCTGTTTGTTTGTTTGTCTGTCTGTCTAGCTGTCAGTACCGGTAGGTCTGTCTGTTTGTCTGCATGTCTGCCTGTCTGCACATCTGTGTGCCTGTTTGTCTGTCTGCCTGTCTGCTTGCCTGTCTGTCTGTCTATCTGTCTGCCTGCCTGCCTGCCTGCCTGCCTGCCTGTCTGTCTGTCTGTCTGTCTGCCTGCCTGCCTGCCTTTCTGCCTGCCTGTCTGTCTGACTGCCTGCCTGTCTGCCTGCCTGCCTGCCTGTCTGTCTGTCTGTCTGCCTGCCTACCTACCAGTCTGTCTGCCTGAGTGCCTGTCTGCCTGCCTGCCTGCCTGCCTCACTTTCTGCTTGCCTGTCTGTCTGCCTGTCTGTTTGTCTGTCTGTTTGCTGGGTTTCTTTTTTTGCTCATGTACTTGTTTGAGTTTTGTATTTACACTTTTCACAACTATTTGTTTGTGTGTGTCTATACAGTAATGTGGTCTTGGAGAGGTGCCAGTTTCAATTTTCTTTTTCATAACTGGTCCACAAAACGACATTTATCAAACTTGGCTGTCAATCTGGAATCCAGAGGGGTGTCCATCTAAACAGACTAGTAGAGTGCCACATGTAAACCCTATAGGCAAGAAGTCCTTCATCCATAACCTACATGTATATCAAGATGTTGCCATGGCATTTTTTGCAACAAATATTTCTAACTTAACTTAACTGCAAATTTCCCTGCTACAAATTCATAATAAGGTTGGCTGCAGAAACAAAAATAAAGTCAACTTACCACGGCACAAAAACAGCATTCGAGAGACACTGATTACTCAGCCACACGAACAAACAGAAGCCACTATAACACTGCATGCAGCTGCCAACAGACACTTGGAACCAAATACAACGTCAACACAAAGCTGTGAAAACTTAATCAGGATAATGATTATTAAAAACTGAAGCAGATGAGCCCCAAGCCAAAGATCATTTAGCGTGAGCGTAGAATCCTTGCCCGTGCCACTGCCAGGCAGACAGAGTCTGTTGCTTCTGTTCAATTCATTTCAAAGGGTGGAACCAATATTGGGGTTTCCTTCTCTCTAGTGGCTTACAGTCTACTGTTGACACCAGGAGACGGATGGAGTGGTTAGACACCACTTCATCAGTCTTTCTGTCTCGTTCCATTTCTGAGTCTTCCGCGCACAGAGTCACTCCGTCACCAGAATATGATGCCGTCCATCTCATCAACGGGGTAGAGAATGGTGTCGGTGCCTCGACATGCAGTAAAGGAATGGCTAATGCTGCGCTCTATTCCGCTGGCAGTGTTCATCACCTTCCATCCCTTTTTTCATCTTCCCTTCTCTGATAATCCCCTCCTGACTTCCCGTCCTCTCCAATTTCCCTGTGCTCTTTAATCACGATGAGCCATATACTCCGTCTCGACAGAGATGACTTACATGGTGTCACCACCGCAAACTATCCACATTGTGCTTCCACCGAGCAAACCATCTCATTTCTTCAAATGAAAAAATGATGAAACATTTTCTTTCCTCTGATGAAAATTGTAATTTACGGAAAATCATTACCATTCTATCGCCTATCCTTGTTGAGCCCGTGAATCATAAACTGCATTGGAATAGTCTGGCGAGCTTCTTCAAGGCTATTCACAGTTATTTCTGGCTTCTGGTACTTTTTACAAAATAGTTTTGTGCATGGGATGATTATATAGAGTGGGTTCAGGGAATCAAATGAAAAAAAAAACACAGCCAATTCTCAGAAAGCAAACACAAAGGCGACTTCAATAGACCTCATCACGGGTGACGCACGTGAAGTCATTTGACTGAAACACTCTATTTCAGAGGTCAAACAAATTGCTGGGCAATGATTGGTCCACCGTGCAAGGCCAGGTGTCCAAATATACTTGCGTGCTTCAAACATGGCGGCGCAATAACGCACATGCACGGGGGATCACAAATAAACTCACTCAATAAGCACACAAAAAAACATCACACACTCGACAATCACGATGGAAACAGCTCATGCACTGAAACACCCACAGACATCAACACTCAAAAAGACACAGATGAAAGAGATGTCATTTTAAGAGAGGGTCAAAGCCATTAGAATTTTTCAGTCTGAATTTGTCACAAAAACATTGCAAAGCAATTTCAGGGCAAAAATGGCCACAGCCCCATCATCATCATCCACCCCCGCCTCCCTTTCTTTGATGCACTCCTGCGTCACGACTTACCAGCTCTTCCTCTTCCGGAGGGAGGTTGAAGACGAAATCCTCCAGCGCCTGCCTGCTGTCTAGAGCATCGGGGAGGACGTCCTCTGGGGCTTGAACAGCCACCGACAGCATCCTGGGTTTCATGAGTGGCAGCCAGTCTTGATCTGTAGACAGGTATATCAGGAACGGATCAGAGCTAATTTGTATCAGCTACTGAATACTCGGACGGAATCAAAGCGGTGTTTCCGGCTCTCGTGAACCAGCTACCGATTTCAAGAAACTTCAATCGTTGCCGGCGTATGCAACATTTTGTTTCGTAACTTACACTACATTTGGCTGCCTTTGCTAGATATTGCTGAAAAGAAGTCGTTGTGGCGCAAGAATTATGCAACATTTGTAAGTTGCAAAAACTTGCACAACTTTTCATGAAATCTACTGCTAGAGAGTACCTCACTTAACTGCAAAACTGCAATCGTCACTGTATATGTGGTCTAAAATTCATCCCAGGCTTTGGGCACAAGCAGTGAGGTGTTTGTGACATGTAAATGGAAAGTGCCCCACTAGGATTCATCTTCATACACAGACCGTAAAGAGTTACTTTTGCCATTTGAAAACATGACAGAAACCACTGGATAGTGGTTTCTGTCGTGGATCATATCCCTGAAGGATCATATCCCTGCAGTCCGCACAAAATAGACCTCATCATATACACGGGTGAATATTGTTTCACGTATTTGGGTTCTAGGTAAAGGCAGTCTTTTGAGAATTTGGGCAATCATGGTGGAGGTACATTGTAGCAAGTCAGGAGTGGTTTGCAGATGGAATCAATGCACTTGAAAAGCAGTCTTGTACCCTACTTCCTGTTCATCACTCTAACAGCACGTATAGATTCTAGGTAACCAGACTTTTGTCAGCAGCATGAACTCTGTTGTATCAACTGTCTATGTTCATGTAACATGCTCATGTCTACATCACCCGGCCATCGCAGATGATAGATGATAAACCAGGCACTCCTATTAATTTGTCAAAAATGCTAGACAAAATAAAATGCCAATACATGTATTTGACTCATCTCAATAAGTATGTACACAACCAACAACAAGAAGTAAAATAACCAAAAAATACAAATGATCTTATCAAAGAAAACTAGAACATGAAATTTGACACACGTTGCCCAAGGAATTGAATATAAATGGGAAATGACATTTCATTTTGTTCAACGAAAACAAAATAACAGCATTAAACTCACTCTCAAGCAGTAGTTTATATGGGACACCAAGCTTGTCTGTGTCAGCTGTACAGTATGGTAGAAACGGCAACAAAATCATGAATTGCAAAAATGAATGCAAGGCACAAATCAATGGCATACAGGTTTGGATAAGAAGGCGAGCATGGCCAGATGTCACCCTTAACAACATGCAGATTATACATGCATGTAAATCTACATATATGTAGATGCTTGCATAGCACAAACAAAGGTTTAAGGAATGGACTTCATTCATGATGTACAGGTCCACTCATGAGGTAATTATCAAACACTGAGAATTGCATGACGGGCAAGTTACTCCTCACAAACACCACAGATGTATTGTGGGAGGATCACGTCACCATGGAAACAGTTTTATGAGTTCCGACTCCCATGGGTTAGCAGCTAGCAGTTAGGCCAGCAATTATGAGCAATTGGTCCCTAATTAAGCAGGACATTTGATGGTGCACAGACTGGACATTCAAAATAGTGCAATCATGATGGGGTACACTTTATCTGATCAAACACTCATCAAAGCTATTCAGAATGCCGTCTTCGGAAAGGAGCATGCCTATTTTTCCCATTATTATTTTCAAGGGGAATGTGTGCAGAACAGAAACAAATTGGATTACCTCCAATGCAACAGACAGGAACATTATCAAGCACATAGCATTTTAGAAAACAACTCCAGTAGTCCTTTTTCATGGCAGATGTCAGAACGAAAACTCTGATCATTCTTGAACATTGAACATTGGATTTGGATCTGATTAGTGTATATAAAAGTGTATCATTCTTCTGTTCACATCATAAGTTTCATCCAGGCATCATAATAAAAGAAACAAAATTATAAGAAGAAAGTAATTTGAATTTCAAAAACAAGTTTAGCTGAGAAAATAACATGCAGAAGTCAAGAGAGCTATACACAGAATAGATAATAGAACTGAATGAGTAAAATAGAGGACTTGTTGATGACTTCAAATGGTTTCAGTGACGAGAGAAAGTTTTTCTTCAGTTCTATTGTACACACAGTGAGGCAACGAGGCTTTGTGGCAGTTAGTCCGGGGTATACTAGGATATACAGTAGCATTCTAGTGATTCTTCACAGCTTTTGACGACACGACGAAGACTGGCTCGAAACCATACGATCCAGCCCTAGATAATACAACTATATGGTTTACATATATACCGGTACTAGGCGCACTCCGCACCCCAGACTCCAAATTCCATGCAAATTAAGCGATCGTAAAGAAAAAAAATCCATTGAAAAAAGCAAAGACGTGTGCAACTTAAAATTCCGTCAAGAATAAACTCTGCTGGATAGGGCACTTCCGTGCAAATCAAGTCTAACTGAATAGTGGCAAGGCAAGCTTATGGACGACGAACTTAGCGGCAATGATAACAACGCGAATCAGTTAATAATTCATGAAGATTCTGGCCTAAACATTGACAGAGTGGTGAAAGAAGTGGGTGAGATGTCTGCAGAACTCTGTTGACCCCAAAGCCCCGATCATTTCCACAGGATGCGGAAGTAGGTGCCTCCTTAACGCTGTGGGATTCAACCGACACAAACTCTGCTGCACTCATTAGCACGATGCAAAGGCGATGTAAGCCAACCGTTAATTATTCTGTCGAATACAGTAGGTTGGTGCGAGAACTCATTGGATCGGATCTTGTCGCACCGTGTGCAGGATGAAAAGTCAGAATACTAGAATGGGCTGTAGAAACTGCTGGGGGAGGGAGGGGAAGGAGGTGAGTCATGCTCCCTGGTTTCAGGTCCTACCTGTACCGGTCTGCTTCTCGAGGGTCTTCAAGAAGGCCTGAGAGGCTTCCTTGGAGAGGAGGTCTTGGCACGAGGGGCTGAAATCCTGCTCCCCTTCCGACTCCTTGCCGTCAGCTGAGGTGGAGGATGGTGATGGAGAGTACGCATTAACACCAAGGACCAACATGACTTATTGAATGTGGAGGCATGGCTGAATTTACTTTCAACACCTGCCTGGCCCTTCATCCGTTTCCCTCTGGAAGCGTGTAGGGGCAATAGTCACAGCTATTGAATCTAATTTCTAAGACGGTTTTGTCTGTGGCAAGGCCTAAAAATCTATTGGAAAACACTGACAATTCTCTGGGAAATCATTTTAGACAAAACAGTATCATACACCAGTACTGTCACACACTCCCTTGACCTGAAACTCCAATTTAAGTGAAAATATGGGGGAAATCTAGAGCTCTCGTGGCAGAAAGTGATGTTTGCACCTTTATCAGGAAATTGCTGTATACTTATTCTACAGAGTTCCCAGGATGGGTTAAAGGAAATGTCTACATTTGCCAACATTTTGAGTCGAGTCCAAGTTGTTTGGAAGGTGACAAATTTTCATGGGTGGGGACCCCCCCCCCCAACCTCCCCCCCCACCTCCCAACCCCCCCCCCCCCCTCCCTGATGAAAATCTCAGACCCAATACTTACACGACTGACTTCCACGCTTGTAGAGGGATCGGACAACCTTGGCACTACCAAAGCGGCGGAATCTACTACGGATTTGACCATAAAACCACTCACAGATCTGTACCTGTAACTCCCTGAAAATGCAGAAAACCCAGAGAGAGAGAGAGCAAACAGTGGTTTAAAGACTGAAATTAATCCAAAGTCTGACACCAAAGGGCCTGATCAAGGCACACTCATTTTGATTTGGGAGGGGGTTTTGGAAGGAGAGTATATGATGCTAAAACCGCCTGAAATTCTATTCAATTTTCAAATTTGATTTACTCGACCGACTGCCTTATAAGGATTTAAAATGTAACCCTTGAATATGGTAGTATTCCACAGGAATTTTCAATCATGTTAAGAATGAACAAAACCATACAACATTAGAGAGATAGAAATGTCATGAATATGAAGATAAGGATTTCAATGATCAATTTCATTAAACTCATCGTACAATGACCGATGAGCGATGCACAGAAACCATACAAACTATCTGAACTTACAAAGGGTTATACAGCGTAAGCTGAGTTACCGTACGATGCATCGGAAGGGTTTATGAAACCCACCCCTGCTCAGCTTTTAGATTCTAAGGAAAGCACATGGCTTCACATAGACAGAGGAAGCCATGCAGTTGGAGATTTAAGATTGAAGCACCTTATTGGTCTCCTCATTCGATATTCGGCAAGCTGCAATAGCATGACATTTTGCAAGAGTTCCCGGGCAAGGGTATGTGGGTGGTAAGAACCGGAGACAAGTCCAACAACATCCTGTGTTCTACGTAAATGTGACTCTATCCAATCACAGGATATTACTATTGCCTGGGGATTTGTGTGTTTCTAAAGTGCTATTTTCCTCCTTAGGATTGCCTAATAGAACATGACAGCATGACACAAATTGCACTTCTGGTATGTTGGCAATAAGTAAATGAAAGTATCACAGAAAACCAGTGACTTTATTATTTCAAACGAAAAAATAATTACGGAATCTCATGTGTGTGTGTGTGGTGAAATCCATTGCCTGTTTTGAATTTTGAAGAGAGACTTTTATAAAACAAACTGTCCAAGTCAACTAAAGCACTTCTCATCTTTCAGTTTTGCATAGCTCAAACATTGCTGAACCAAGGATCCAAAGCTGGTGATTTCAAGACCTGCAGTTGATTTCTCCAAACCCATCGTAACTCACGATCAGTCGCAAGGCGATGAGCGATGCACAGAAACCATACGGTGTATCACAACTTACGATGGGTCATCCATCGTAAGTTGAGTTACAATACATGGTAAGGCTTTGTGAAATCCATCCCAGGTGAGTAAACATCTAAACAAACAAGTAACCTTTGAATGGAATAAATTGAATACACATTGTGTAGAGCCTCTGGTATATACATGTAAATCTCTTTTGTGGATAATTATATTTGTTTCTTTTGATTTATCTGTCTCCAATGGAAGCTCACATTTGCAACTGCTGACTTGCTTGGAGCAATTCAGTTCACTTGGGTTTATTTATTCCATCCATGCAACAATTCTAAGGTAAATCTGCATGTACATGTACAAACCCAGTGGTTCTGTGAATATTCATCCTGAATTTCAGGCCTAGTGTGCTAAATCCCACGACCAATCTGCTGGCTTACAATCGTCCATTGGCCAGATCATGAAAAACAGTCATTCTGCCATCATAACAGCCCTGTGATTCATACTGACGACTGTTCCAGGAATGTGACGTCACGGGTGAACAACCCACGCTAGCCCGTAGGCCTGCGCATACAGAGACCAGTAAGCACGCACGCACTAATGAACTACATCTAGATCACATGCAAGCCAATGCTCTAATTGCTGGCAGGCCATCGATAACTGTCCTGCCGTCTCTGGCTACACGTAATGAAGGAATCAATCTTGTGTATGGCGAAGGCAAAGACTGACTGTATGAGGAGTAGAGGTCTCCCTTATAATGCCTCAAGCATGACAGTGGCCCTTTAAGGTCTATGCCACACCCCTGCTTGACCATAGAGACCAAGGAACAGTTTTGTATACCTGTGCTGTAGTGTGGGAAATTGTGCACTGTATATCCTCCCCAAAAAACTATGTTTTTCTACTACTGTATGGACATTTTCAGTATTGAAAGATTTTGTTCCGTAAAAGGAATTTGTTTCCACAATTGCCTGTTTATCTAGACCTGATCTAACTTGTAAAAGCCATTCGCAAAGCTGTCACATTACTTTTTTTCAAGGGTATCTGAAAGATCTACATTCAAGCAACTCTCTCTATCGCTCTCTCTCTCTCTCTCTCTCTATAACCATTTCCTTTGGTCCATATTGTAGGTCCATTAAAAAACCTGTTTCACCTAATCACCCATGGGAATCTTTCCCAGACCAGGCCATGGCCTGTGGCATATTGTACCCACCAATGACAACAACTGTACAGTGTTAGGCACTGCCAAATATCCACAACTTTGATATAAGATATCCCACATGATTTTAACAAACAAATAAGCACTCTGCCTTTCAGAAAGGTCCTGCTAGGATCGAAACGTCAGGCCCACATAATTTTGAAATAAATAAGTAGAGATATTTACCCCATTGAAGTGACATCACTAAATGTAAAAAGCAGTCTCGGGCAAGATTAATCTGGAATCGTCCAAGTGCACTTGACCGCAAAAAGAACGAAATGGAGAATACATAAATTTGCACCGCAATCCCCACATTATTATCTACAGTTCTCACTGTATGTTACAAGGAGTTGTCTACAGCCAGTCCAACCTGTCTGGCCACAAAATACTCTAGGCAAAGGAAAGTGCACTGGACACTGCTATCCCTATCAACATGTTTTGCTGTATGTTACAAGCAGTTGACTATCCATGCAGTCACACCTGTTTGGCCACAAAAAATGCAAGGACAATATAGCCTCAAATTAAAGCACCCCATAAATGTCAGCACTTGATTTATAGGGGGTGGGGGTCAATATACCACAAAAATAAGCACTCTTTGAGTTCAAATTAAGTTCAGTGTGGACGATCTCAATAACGGTCTGATTTGAATTAGCTTAAAACCAAATGGGAAGTGCATTGAAAAGTGTTGTAATCAATGGTGTCCATCTCATCTTGGAAACAGCATTTCTCAATTGAAAGTTGTAGAATGCAGTAAATTATATTGGTGGTGACACCACATTGGCCATGAAGTGTCCATCATCCAACACTACATGCATATGCTGAATCGCACCGGCTAGATGTACATACTTTGCATGCACACATTCTGTAGAAAATAGAGATGCACACTATCTCCATACACCACTGCCTCGTGCACACGCGTACAGGTAATGTAATTTACAGCGGCGTACATGTGGGTTGTGCTGACGAGCAATCCGCATGTTACGGCATAAAGACAGCACCACCGGGCCGCTGTCTCCAGACACACACCAGTGTTGCCCGCATTATCTGCCACACGTCACGTTCTCCCGCTCCCAACGTGCCAGTAATTAGCAAGCGTGTCGTCGGCTTAAGCAATGGCTCCGCAGGATTTCCACAGGTGCAATGGGTAATTCAGTTATTAAGTCTGTGCCTTGGTGCAGGGTTGGGTGTGGGGGAAGGGGGGGGGCAACGGTGATGAGCCTTCTCTAGGGGGTAACACCTGACAGGATTGTGCCCTAGGCACAATGGGTTGGGGGTCGGGTGTGCGTGACATGTATATATACGCACTGTCATCAGCAGTGCAAGTACACAGATGCGTACATCTTACAGCATCCTCTTCAGCGGATGCATCTTTAGACATCTCGTCGGAAATGAATAAAAAAAAAAGATGATGAGAATTTAATGAAAATTTAATGTTCGCTGATGTTCGCGAAAATGACAATGAGTAATGCTAGCAATTTTCTCTATTTTTTATTGTCTCTAGCAAATGTTCTGCCTGGCCTGACACATTCTCGTAATCATTGTCAATAAGCAGTTGTTTTTATATCAATTTTATATAAGATTTTTTTTTTCATGACGATGGGTTTAGGGGGTGTCATCAGGGACAGGGAGGGGTAAAGATAACATCTTAATCCTGCCTTATTTGTATAAAAGAAGAAGGAAAAAAGCAGACACTTGTGCTTTTACATATCATTTGGTGTCACAGTGGCGTGCGAGCAAGATGCAGAGGGTTGAGTCCCTGTGCTGCAGTGTGAGCATCTGATTGCAATTGATAAATGCAGCCCCCTGGGGTCATGCAGACTCTCCATCGGAATCAATTCCACCTTCCTCCATCCACCCACATCCCTTCCTCCCTGTAGCACGGAACATTGCCCGCCCTGAACACCACCTCCGAGTTGTCATCACACCCCACGTACAAGCTCCACCTACAACGTGTCGCTACATGCTCTCTTTTTTTTTATCCTTTTCCCCCTCTTTCTGCCGGCCTCAGTCTGCTTCTGTCTCTTTCTTTTTCGTAACGTCTCTCTGCTTCTATTTCTGTCTCTCTAAATCAGTGTCTCTCTATACTTTGTCTCTCTGTTACTGTCTGTCTCTGTCTGTTGCTGTCTGTTTGTCTGTCTCTATCTGTCTCTGACTGTCTGTCACTGTGTCTCTGCCTGTCTGTCTCTTTTTAATCCTTTCTCCCTCTTTCTGTCTCTCTGTCTCTCTCTCGATCTGACTGTCTGTCTGTCTCTCTCTGTAGCTGTGTCTCTGTCTGTCTGCCTGTCTCTGCCTGTGTGTTTCTGTCTGTCTCTGTCTGTTTATGTCCCTCTATATCTCTGTCCCAGCCTGTCTCTTTCTCTGTCTCTGTCTGTCTTCGGTCTGTCTATCTCTGTCTGTCTATTTCTGTCTGTCTTTTCTTTTACTCTCTGTCTCTGTCTTTTGCTGTCTGTGCTTCTGTCTCACTGTCTCTCTCTCTCTCTCTCTCTATCTGTCTCTCTCTGTTGTCTCTCTGTCACTGTCTCACTGTCTCTCTCTATTATCTCTCTCTTTCTCTTTCCTAAACAAAAGTAGCATGTAAAGGATGCTGACTGACTGAGAGTGAAATTTGACGCAGGTGGGAGCCAGCCACCAGTGCTATTCCACCCATGCACTGGCATTCATGTTATTATAAGGTGTGACGACCTATTGATGATATCTAACTAAGCAACAACTCCACTCAGTTCAAAGTACTTTATCCCTGTGTCTTTTCATTCAGCCAGGAGATTAAACAAATTTCTGTCACTAGTGACACCAGTGATCAATTATTCTTTTTTCCCAAAAGGATTTTTTTGTAGAATCATTTTTTCCCCTAAAGGATTTTTTGGTTGATAACCTGTTGAACTATAAACAGGACAGCAAGGAGTAAGAACACAATTTGCACATCTTCTTTTTAATTAAGCCAAAAGACCAGCTGAAAAGGTATTCTGGCCTTGAAGAAATCACTCGGAAATCAATTGCCCTTCAATGTCTGTTCAGAAATTGGCCAATCAGGCGTCTCCGGGTCAATTTCCACGCATTGCAGGGGAAGAACTAAGAACTAAGCCATCACTGAAATAAGAAAGCTCGTCTCCTCACCATGGAACAGAGGTCAGGATGAGTACCTACCGGTATAAAGATGCAGTTTTCACTCCCCAGTTCTTCCACAGGACCACATGTCGACTCAAACAACCATTTCACACGGTGTAGCCACAACCAACTCTCCCCCCCCCCCCAACTTACTTATGCAATTTTCAGGGAGGAAATAGAAATCAAATTGAAATAATAGTGGCAGTCTTTTCCCCAAGGAATTAAATGAATAAGGTGGTCAAGAGTACCTTAGGCCTATATCCTGATGCTAGTTACCGTGGCTTACCTATTGACTTTACACTACTGCCAAAATGGATCCACCATGGCAATGTATGGTCAGGATATGAGGTACAGGGCAGGCTATGGTAGGTGTATACATGTAAATGGAAGCTGGCATGGTGGTAGTGGTATTGCTTTGTTGAACCCCAGAGGTAAAAGAGCCAGGCGGAGATTGTGCGACCACCTTTTATTCAGACCAAACCTCATCCAGTGCCATGGTGTTATGCAATCAACAGAGCGCAGGTAGCTGCTCATCCAACTGACACAAAAGAAACGCAGGCGACAAAAGAAAGTCACTTTAACAAGTAATGAAGGGACTGCCGCAATTTCTTCCGGACCAACCTTTGCTGGGAGCAGCCGAGGCACATCATGACCTTGGATCCCTCCGGTCTCACGAAGCAGTCGCGGCAGACGAAGAAGCCGCAGGTCTTGCACTCGCTACGCTTGTTGAAGATGCGCCCGAAGGAGGAGAAGCAGCAGATGCAGTACTTCTCGTTGAACTGTTTCTGGCGTGACAGGACCAGTCGCTTCTGCTCCTCGTCCTTGACACTCTTTTGGAGCTTCCTGGAGAGGTTAAAAGTGAGAGAAAAACCAAATCCAGATAGAGTAGTCATTAGGAGTGTGCCTACTCATAGAATATCCCAAAGGATAATTATTCAATAGACCGATTGCACGACCACTGTTTACATGCCATCGTGTGACTTAAAGTGGGTATTTTTTGCATTTCATTTAGTGCCGAACAGGAGTGGAAATGAGCAAAGAAGACTATGAGATTGGAATCATGGTGAGAATAGCAGGAGTTATAGGTTTGCGGCGATACTATGCTAATTGTTCTCTTTTGTGAGTATATGTGGTTCTCAAAAGAACCGCACATTCATAAAGAAGACTATAATATTGTCCACATTCTCCTTCTTTGTACATTTCCATCACTGCTCTGTGCCACGTGATGGCATGTAAACAGTGGCCGCGCAATCGGTCTATTGGCATAAGTGTCCCTACCTCAAGTTTCGACCCGGATATTCCAAACCTTGCCATTGTGCCTAATTGCATTAGAATTTATCTAATGGCATTATATATGTCACCTTCAAATTTGCTTCGGCATGATCACATGTTCCGGCAGCATTTTAAATACACAGCATTTTAACTAAAAATTGTGGCAATTTCTTTTTTCTAAGTAGGTCTGTTCAGTCATGGGATCACCCTGTATGAAAAGGCAAGAGGCCAATGGAGGGCTATCTTTGAAGGAAGATGGGAAAGCCACCATATAGAATGGAAATTCACAATTTGAAAAGAGTTGGGACTGATGACTAATCTTGAGTATGGCGTGACAAGCCTCAATCCAGCTGATTGGTGGTAGACCGCCAGCCAAGGCTGAAAAATAGAACATGGAGGGAAGACTGGTTTGCTCCCATCCCAACTAGCTATAGTGGTAGACTGCCACCCAATGCTCTCAAATAAGACAGGGAGTGGTGACGAGTCTGAAGCAGTGAACCTCCACCCCAATCATCAGTGGTAGGCTGACAGCCAAGGCTAAGAGAAAAAAAAATGTGAGGGATGACTTGAGGTTAAAGCCTCCACCCCTTGATGATTAGTAGTAGTAGCCTGAGCTGAAGATAAAAATAAGAAAACTTATAATGCGCACATATCCACCTTAATTACTGGGTGTTCAAGGCGCAGCAAGCTTGAAGACAAGAAGTATAGTATAGGAGTAATAGAGAAGAAATGAGTCATTGAAAAACTAGTGTCATTAGTTTATGTTTGTAGTAGTGATTTAGATTTTGTAGTACAAGAATAATATCTAAGGTGGAGAGGTGCCACAGAAAAGACTGTCACCCCAGGATTGAGTGCCAAGACATTGTGTTCCTTTGGAAGTAGCATGTTTCTGGATCGTACATTTCTTTCGGGACTATAGCCTAAGCCTGAAGTAAATGTAGGCCGGAGCTCTGCCCTGCCCTGCCCTGGTGTCTAGTCTGAAGCAAGGCATTACCCCACCCCTACCCTATTGATAATCTAGAGAGAGAGAGAGAGAGAGAGAGTAAGAGAGAGAGAGAGAGAGAGAGAGAGTAAGAGAGAGAGAGAGAGAGAAAGAGAGAGAGAGAGAGAAAGAGAGAGAGAGAGAGAGAGAGAGAGAGAGAGAGAGAGAGAGAGAGAGAGAGAGAGAGAGAGAGAGAGAGAGAGAGAGAGAGAGAGAGAGTTTACCGGTAAACCCAATCCACATGCTTGTACTTGGGACTGATGATAGGACTGGCTGGGCACCATGCAATGTCATTGTGGTGGAAGATGAGGGATATCATCATGATCACAATGCTCCAACCAGCTCCATCACGCTGATGCCCCAGAGGCGCCGACCACCAGATCGGATCCCAAATCAAAATCTAACCCCAATAATTAACCCATCCCAGAAAAAAACATCCAGACATCCCATCAAACACTCCCCAATCCTGGAGCTAGGCTCGTGGTCTGAGGAGCCAAAGCAATACAAGGCACTTGCCACGACATATCCCACCACAGTACATGTGTAATATTATTGAACACAACATCCTTGAGCAGCTTCCAGCCGTAACGATGTAATTACAGATAGCCTGTACACTGTCTAGTGATGAAAGTAGGGTAAACAACCACTCCCTACATGTAAAGGAACTACAGTATATGGACTGTGGCGTTTGTACGCAGAAACGACAATATTATGACAAAGTAGAGGGAAGCAGGGAACAGCAGTAATTGCAACAGAAAAGAAAGGGTCCATTACCTCAAACTGTAAGACTGACCAAGCCTTGAGGTACATATGTCTGGTGTTTGAAAGGAAAACATGACCTGGCATTACCAACTGGGTCTTTTTATTATTGTAATTTTTTTCGGTCATGACAGACTGGTCACTTTAAGGCCTTTAAATGGCATGGTAACGAAGGAAGAACGACCATACTGATTCCATCTGATGCAACAACGTCAATTCAAAGAACTCCCAGCATTTTTATGCAAGCAGTAAAAATCCTTTATCAATAGTAACCATTACCCTAAGCCAAATAATAATCCCCCAATTAACTCCAACCCTAAACAATTCTGCCATTGCTAGAAGCAAAATGTTAGACCCTTTTTCTTATGAAAACCTTTGTATATCATTTCATCCTAGTGCTCATTGTACACATTGTTTCTCTTTTCATATCAAATCATCCATATGGTGGACTATCTAGGTCACTGGCTATTCCCTATTCATTGGATTTTTTTTTCCTGCACGGATTGACAAAATATAAAGATGTGGTTTTTTTTTTAAACTTGTATGTTTTTTCATCTACGGTAATGGGAAAAGAAGATATAGCCTTCAATTTGAACTGCACTAGCAAAGGAAAAGGATCAATAATGTCACGATCATTTTGTAGAAATACAGAGGACAAGATCGATGTTAAGATGCTAAGAAGGCTCATGTCGATTTTTTGTTTATAATTGATATTTATCAGGTCATTCTAAATAAGATTTGAAGGCTTGCATGGTGGAAGTACAAAGTGGAAAAGGTCCGTGGTGAAACCATCAAAATCATCTCTTGTGAGATGGAGTAGTAATTGTGGCTCAGAAAAGAGCCGGTAACTCAACATTTCTGGCAGTGTGTACTCTGCTCGTCATTAGGATACTGAGACTGTACTCTGCCCATCTCAGTCTCCTGACAACGGGCCGAGTACACACTGTCTGAAACATTGAGCTAGCAGCTCTTTTCAGAGCCACACTCCATCTCACAAGAGATGGTTTACATGATGTCACTGCGAACCATCCAGGCCCTCCTAGCTAGTGTTAGCAACATTTTCAAAATGCTTTGTTTACAACCATGTCACATAAAATAATTGTGGAAATGATTAGTTCCAGTCATTTGACGGGACCAGTATGCTTGAAAATGCAATAGAAAAAAACATATGGCCTACCCGGTACCTGGATATCTACAAGACACAATGGACAATGGACAAGTTCACAATGGACCCACGACATTATTACATTTGTCTGACTTGATCAATACAGACGTGTAGTGCGGCACAATGCTACAGCTAATTTGTATGTGGGGTAGTTCAGGTACCATGTCATATTTTATTCACTGGATGCAGTAGTCCCTCCATCTGAGGACAAATTTCCTTCTCCTCAATTGGTTTCCATGATGAGCCCCTTTTTTTCCATGAGCCCCTTTTGCCTCACTGTGCAGACAGGCAGCAAGCAGACTAAAGACCAAGGGCTGTTGATTGTCGGGTTCATGGTTTTGTGATCCAGCACAGCCTGCTCCCTGTCAATGAGCTACCCTAACTACCAGGAGAATGTGGATGCCGTGAATCTGTCACACACAGAGGTCAAGGGGCAGCCAGCCACGAGTGGACGCGATGACAGCCGCATTTGACCTTGAGGGAAAGACTACATCTTCATTAATTATCTCGTTAATGTATTCAGTCCCAAGATGGCTTCCGAACTTACAAACGGCTTATTGTTATTTAATGAGGGTTTGCCCTGCTCGATGAAATAAGCACTGAGTGCCCAGTGCTTTTCCCAATGCCTGATGAAAATTTTTTCAGGCAGGCAGCTTGAGCGGGATTCGAACCCGCGACTCATGCCTTCTTGTGCAGACGTTTTGACCACCGAGCTGGCCAGGGTCATGTGGCAGATTTTATTCATGTATAGCGGCGGGTACCACATTGCAACATGATGCTTTGTGTCAAGGAGAATACGTCATGATCTATGATGCTTATTAATTGTTTTCTTTTAACTGATGAGAAAAAACGTCACCAAAGGAGGAGCATCGTAGAATGGATGGTACTAAGAATTAGGGACAGAAAAAAATGTCAACAATTTGCTCCAATCGGGTTAGATTGACATGCTACACATATGCATGACATTGGCTGCAAATTTATGCATAGAATGATCTCTCAATCTCACCAGTGATTTTTTGTATCCCTAGCTGCGTGAGTGTGCTCATTGCTGGAAATTATCCATGGGTAAGGCATTGGTAAGTTTTGATAAAAATTTTGATAAAAATTAATATAGTCTGATTTTACAAGAATTTGAATCCATGCACGCAACTGGTTTGACATACAGTATGGCTTACCCGATGTGAGCTCTACCACCTCGTGAGCTGTTCACCTTTTACATGTGACCTCCAAGTCCTAGAAAACTATCATTAATATACTGTAGTCACTAAATCGCTCCTACTGGGTAAACAACTTTCTGTTATTTTTGGATCTGGGGAATAGGGGCATGTGATCCTTGAAGATCATCTTGACATTTACTGGTAGTTGTTTACCACTTCACATTGCAAGACAGTTGACCATTTGGGAGGCTTCAGCCATGAGGGTTATAGATAGCTCAGGTACTAATGAACCATTGCGTTCCATTTGAACAGAAGCTTAAGGTCAAACCCTTGCCTTGTCACGTTTTCTTTGCTCATTAATAAGATGATAAATTATAACCTTCATCCAGCACAAGATATTCAAATCAGGACCATGCACAGCTGAGATCGGTGATGAGCAATTATCATCCACAATGTAGTGTTCTTGGTTTTATGGCTAAACTGTACACGTACCGAGTTGGAGCCCTGCCACAAGGTAATTTCCCAGGCCATGATCAGATGAGACCCTGGCAAGTCTTGGGTAGGCCGTCTTCAGTTTGCCCTGAATTTTTAATGCCCTGAGTTGCCTCCAAGTTGCTCACACAATTACCTCATTTGACAAGGGCCATTTGTCTTTAGTCTGGAGGAGTGTAGGTCCTTATAGATAGCAGTATCACGTACAGCAGTGCTGAAGAAGTCACAGAGACTGAGATCATAGGGAGCTGTACCGTAGCTCCATGCTGAGATCGAGATCTCAATACTTGAGCCCGAAATCGCGACTGAGATCCCGATGCCTGAGGCTGGGACCCCGATCTCAGTGATCTCATCAGTGAGTCCAAACTGAGTCTCATCAATGCCCAAGAGCGAGACTGATCGGTCCAAGCATAACAGAACCACACATTCACCAAAAGAGCTATTTGTAACCAACCCAAATTATATCTTTTGACTTCAGGGTTGTTCACACATGCACAAAAAAGCATGATTCACCGTTAGTTTTTTTAATCGTATGTGAACGTTAAAATCTCGCTATAAATTGCAATCGATTTCAGAAACAACACTCCTATTTGCCAGGTGCTGTGTGTGATGAAGGCTACCGAAAGGAGGAAATTGGTAAGTTGCATCCCACAACTCAATGCGAGAAGATAAACATCCGACTTCACCGTCATATAGTTTTGTTTCCTTGTGGATACATTGCTTTGCTATTATGCATTATACAACCGAGTGAGAAACAGTGTTTTAAAAATGCTCCCATTTCATCAACCACATTCACTTTCCTGGGTAGAAGTTTGGACTGTATGTCCCTTAATACATATAACACTTCAATTTGCGATGGATTCTTAGGCTACCCATCACAAATTTTCCGTTTTTGAATCATTTCCAATTTTGTGGAGACCTATATATATGTAGGCCTATATATATATACACCTTTACAATTTCCCTGTGGAGACCTACTGGTCGGTATGCAACCTATTGTCTTAGGTCTCCACAAGGCATGAGATTTGCACCCACACACCAGTGCAATTATGTCAAGAGAGATGTGTACATACATGTACATGTACATATTATACCTGTTACCTGATGGCATGTACATGTACCCTAGTCTGATAGCACATGGCCCTGTCCACATTAAAACTAATAGTAATGCATGCGTACCACGGGCCTGCCATGTCCCCACAAGCAATATTCAAGCCTGTCCAAGTCTTCCTACATACATTGATCTGCTGACAAAGATATGCACAACCTGTTCTACACCACTCTACATGTTCATGTACATACTGTAGCCTGCCCGTACGCTATGTGTACATTAATGTAATGAGTAAGCGATTCAAGACCTCTACATCATCTGACATGCATTCACGTAATATCATCATGTCATATCGTGCATAGTACATCCCCATCTGAATCGTCATTAAATGCAGCATCAATTATTCATAATCTCGTAAAATTCATTCACAGGATGACTAAAAATAGACAGGCAGATGCACAAACAGGGACGGGCCCAAGTCTCTGACAGAGGGAGAAAGAAAATCATCATTAAATCCACAGCTGACTATCCAAACAGGGAGGCACAGGGCAAGAGATGCGCTCTTTAAGATAACATATCGGATGTTGATAAGGCTCCTCCTCCTGAGATGTCAAGAGGAAATCGCCTTCTATAAATTTCAACACCACTGACTGACTCACGTGAGGGCCGTGCAGAATTTCAGCCGAGAAGTATAAGACAGTGCCCGGCCCTTGTCAAACATGATACAGTGCGTTCACCCAAACGACTTTTCAAAAGATTGGTTCAACGTTTACAAAACCTCAACCCAATCGCAGATCTTGAAAACCACCACGAGCATCCTTGATCACGGAAGTGTCACGGCCATTTCTCACATGTTCACACATAGAAATGGATTCGCTAATGAGAAGAGAATAATTTTTCATTCACATTTTTTTAACAATTAAACTTTAACCATTCCAATTTCCAGAAAAAAAGGGGTCTTTGGACTCCTTTGACCAGACCTCTCAGGATAAGATTGATCTTTTTGATTATTTCACACATCATTTTTTTTAAGGATACTACAAGTACACACAAATATGCCATGATGCCGGGATAACAAGACCAAAAGAGTGGTTCATACTTATTGTGATCTAGAGATGAAAATAGCTGTCTGATAACTAACTGATAAGCCTGGGGATAACTATGTCAAAATTATTTAAGATCAAACAAAGATTCATCAAGATTTTAGCTGAAATTGGCCATAAATTGGGACACATGTTAATAATTAGACATGTCAGTGAAAAAAAAACCAGTTTTGTAAAATTAGATAAAAAGATGTTCCCATCATGAATCACTGACTATTCTTTTTGAAAGATTTGAACAATTTTGCATCAATGATAGGTGTGTGCTTGTATTAGACACAAAAATCCATGATTTTAAATCACCATCATAGACAGATGCATTGAGTAACAGATTTGTATTGCGATTTTCAGGGCATCAAATTTACAGGAAGTCATTCTGAAAATCCTCGTAAAAGCAAAAGACCATTTCTAATGCCCGTGCCGCATGACTGCAACTTGTTTTTTTCTGGACTACCGGTACATGTTAATGGACATTAAAAATGTGCAGAAAAATGCAGGTACCGGTACAAACTGTACTGTAGGCGATGCACATGTACATGTGCACATACATTACCAATTTATTGAGGCGACTTGTTTTTCTGTGCATTTATTATGCAGATCATTCATCTAAACTCAACTGCGTAAGGACCTCTATATAAACCACCTAAATATGCAAGGGTGCTAAACGGACAGGCTCGGGTAATATATGCACATACACGTCAACCGTAGTCTGTGATCCAGCTTTAAATGTTCCTATTTAAATATTTTTCTTTATTCTGAAAGTGTTTGCTCCAAAAATATAAAATAAATTGACTACTCAGGTAATTATTAGTGGGTTAGCAAATACACTGCATCAAATCATCCGTTAAATATACTACATATACCGGTAGGCCTTTGCATGTTTCCTTTTTTTAGCATGGGGGTGGGTTCTACGTACAAACTTTAATTGATTTCTCCTGGCTGATTCTTTGGGTTCCTATCGACACTGAAGTGTGTTAAAAATGTCAGAAACATAGGCACCTTTATGTATTTGTTGGACCACCCCAATGCGTTACCATGGGAAATGTCAATTAAGAAGTGTACCAAGCATACAGATATTTCCTGCAGCCGTAGCATTGCATAGAAACATCAAGGCCATATGTACACGTACCGGTACTTCTGGATGACCAACCAAATTGATAAGTCTCCTCTCAGTTTACCTTATAAAGAATGCCAGAGTGCACACTTCATGGTTCATGCTGCGCTATCTTTAACAAGACATAAAAAGACGTCTGTGCTAGAAAGCAAAAGTCGCTGGTTCAAATCCAACCCGAGCTGCCTGAAATTTTTTTCATCATGCATCGAGCAAAGCAGTTCCCCCACCCCTCCATTTTTTAGTCAGCAAAATTTTTGTACCACTTTCTGCAGAAAACAAATACCGGTAATAACACTCATGAATTTGGGTGATATTAAGGATTATCGCTTGGCAAAATTATACCGTAGGTCCTACCTGATAAAAATAACCATTTGGGCATTTTAAGTTGTTTTTTTATGCTGTGCTTGGCCTGAAGCATTGGTAACGTATCTTTGTGATCTCACTGTCTCGTCTTCCACATCTGCAGGGCTGCAAGAGGGAGTAATGCGAGTCTCACTTAATTCACTCAGCATCCAGCCAGCGCGGGGATCAATTAAGAGCAGTTCCTATCAGCGTCTCAAGCCTTGGGTCTCAGTATCCCACTGCCTCTCTCATCTCTCCCATTTGTTGGGGCAGATCAATGCTGAGGAAGGGGGAGGGGGGGAAGCCTGTACCGAAACTTGATACTTGTGCGATTCAGTGCCTGCTAATGACTCATTAGTCTGTAATACGATATGCATGAGTACATTGCTCATCTGTGTGAAGGTTCTAACTGCATGCAAATTGTGGACAATCAAATCATGTATCCCTTGTGGGGTGTCCACGGGCACACATGCACGTGCATGTATATTACAACAGAGGTTGTTGGGCACTTTGCATGCAGGCAAGACCCCCCGTGTACATGGCGAGCAGGTTTATCTTTTTGATCAATGGTTGAGCGGTTAGTCGGTTACCAGCCTCCGCCATTTCTCCGAGGTGTCTAATTGCTTTTATTGACGGCTCGGGGACCCGGCCGATGCAAACCGCGCCCGGTTTGAAACCGAGTCTACAAATCGAATCAATGATTCACAGCCGGGTGGCGTGAATCATTGGCAGTGCTGCCTGCACTAGCTGATGGCTTCCGTGTGCATGCGCATATCCTCTCGGCACTCGTCGGAAGGGGGGAGGGGGCCGACTGTTTGACAAGACGGCTAATAGCCCTGAATGCAAAGCAGGGTGCAAGCTCATGAGATCTGTCCAAAGTAATCCTGGACTGCATCTGCATAATAGTCAGAGATCCAGGGAGTTCTTTGCAGTCAACTCTGATGCTATTTTGTACAAATTTATTTGACTGTTTTGTGCTCCATGCATGTTAATACGAACAAACTTTAAGATATCCATTCTCCACTGATGTTCAGATAAAAAACCACTATCTAGGCGTTCATTTAAAAATTAAAAAGAAATTACATACAATAAACGCGAAATGTGGTGAGTGTATGCGAATAGGCACAAAAGAAAAGGAATATTCCGATCGCAATTCAAACATTCACGAATGTTTTCTGTGCAATGGTGCATGCAAAACAGATGTGAACGCACCATGCTCGTATTGTTCTCTTAATGGCAGTGCCTTTTCCAAATTAACCTTTGTTGAGAATTTCTTAGAATTGTACATGCCTGCACACTGTTTAAACAATGACAACTCAATTCACATGGAAGTATAGAGCAGCTGTAGGCCTAGCCTGGCATGTTGGATTCGTTTCTAGTATCATATGCTCCCCCCGACCCCCCCCCCTCCCGCAGGCCGAACTTAGAAGACATGTACACTACATGCTCTATGCTACAGTAACCACTGCCTACACTATAAATGTAGGCTACATGTGAATAGAGTGGTTATAAAAGAAATAGGAGATTACATCACTTCGTGTACACTGATCAAATTGCACTACTTCGGAGATCCGTTATTTGACAAGGGTTGACAAAAGAATGATTTTCAAAGGAAAACATGATGGCGAGGCTGTATCAAGATGGCGAGGCTATATCAAGTACCACGTTGGGATTCTTTCCACTGATTTAGGCCTACTAAGAGGCCTGTGCAACACAGTTCTGTTCTTAGAAAATGATTGACAGGGGTGGTGTGTTATGAACCATATCGGTTACATTATGCCAGCTATTAATCTTGTGAGAAAAAGTGCCCTGCCTCTTTTTTGCATCCAAGTATCTAGTGGGGATTGCTACCGTTTCAGGAGTGTATGTTTATAATGTTGCAAATGCCCCCTTTTCTCTGTAATGGTACTTGAAATTGTTCATATTTTTCGATAAAATGTACAAACTGTGGCACAGGAAGCCTTTCCATTTCTTCACTTGTGTAATTGACAAGTTTTTGTTGAATTTGACAACAAATAAGAAGGCGCCAAAGTGAAAAATGAGAAAAAGGAAGTCATCTCATTTCAGAAATAAATTCTTCATACATAATGTACCGGTATGTATTGAGCAACAAAATTGGGGGGGAAATGTTTGAATGATTTATCAAAATGTGCAGAGCAAAGTTTATCTACAGTAGATATTGGAGAAAAATTGAATGTAACATTATTGTATTTTTTTGGCATGTGACAGTACTTGTTATCAAAATTTTTTCCTATCATTAAATTTTAAGTAATGCATATCTTAGAACTTCCATCTTCACAAAAAGGTGATTTAAAAAAAATTTCTTCCTCAAAAAGGTGATAGTTTTGATAATTTGATTTGATTTTAAAAGGTTGGGTGGACAATTGAAAGGAAAGATACATCTTGATTTCCCATTTTCAGGGAACACTGAAAATTCTACTTGATTATAGAGGATGAATGTGTCGGTGCATTGTGCGCGTGCATAAAATATGTGCAGACGTAATGGCTGTTCAGAGCAATATCCAAGCCCATACGGCTGCTGAACTAGCCGCGCTGTCGTAAGAATCAACCGTTACAAATTTGCCGGTTGCATGTCAATGGAAACCTTGTCATTTTACTACTCAGCCTTAACCTTGGCATATGGCCATGCAATCACGTCATAGTGCCTGCGCTCAGGGTGTGATGCATGCATTGCACATACCGGTACATGTGTGCATGCGATAGACGCTACAGACAATCCCTATATACCGCCGGTACCATTGCCCAGAACACAAAACAACGCAAAGAAACCAGCAAAATAAAACTGAATCTCGGTTGTCGCAAATGTCAAATTTTGTGACTCTTCAAAATTGATTTCCACCCCAGAAATTATGCACAAATGTTTGACTTCTACGTAGTAATTTTTATTTTCAAGACATTATGATGAAGGCTCACCTATTTTTTTTCAATCAGATTCATGTATTTGAGGGAAATTTTGATATTTTTAAATCAAATCTTGTAGAGCGGCATTGGTTTTGTAAAGTAGTCAGCCTCATGTATTTATAAGTTTTTTTTTTTCTTGGAGCACTTAAAAATGGTGCTTTGAAGACAGCACAAGTCTGGCATTGATAATTATCTATGCGCTATAATTATCTTGGGCACAAATCATTCATGTTGTCTTGTGAAAAAAAAACTTTCCTGTATAATCCCTTAGTTCTTCATATCTCCAGTAAGCATGCACAAAAAGGTTGGTATTTAACCGATATTCAGTTGCATTACGTGTGCAATTACCTAGTATTCTGAAACGCTCTTTAATTCCAAAGGACTAATGGAGAGGACCCAACGTGTTCCTTCCAGAATTTGGGAGATTTGACAACTGCACATGGAGTCAAGCAGATGCACTATTAAAGTAAATCGATTCTCCACAGTCCAGACTGTCTTGAATTTCACTTAATTTTGAATGACATGGGTCTTCAAAATGCTACAGCTTGCCAGTTTAAATGATTTAAATGATTCGGACTACACAGGGCCTGATGTTTTGATCCAAGCAAAACCCTTCTGAAAGGTACAATTTCTCCCTTTGGCAATTTTTTTTTTTATACTGGTCATGCTGTTTAGTAAGCCTTTGTAACAATTTTGTACTAATTATCAAGATGCATCATGGAGCACTAAATACATGACTTAGACCTGATGTCAATTTTAGAAAATGCAGCCTCAAGGAATGATAGCAGCTGCAGCATGAATGTATTCAGTGCGTCTATGAAAAACGGAATGTAAATGCCACTAGCCACATCCCTCTTTAAAGATATCTTGGATCAATTCTTCTTTTTTCTTCGAAAGATTTTTCAAATATTTTTTTTTTAAATGTGAAAATAGCGGCAAAGACAGGGCCAGGACTTGAATCTGGGAGTTGTTGAACGTACAAAATGATGCTCTATCCAGCTGAGCTATCCAGCCCATGCTAGGTGGCAGGTTTATAAAATAGTCAGCTATCTTTGCCAGGGTGGGGGTGCTGGTCAGAAACATTTTTACCAAATCTTGAGAAAAATTAGAGTGTCCAGTGCTTCGATCATTGCAGGACTTTTCGCAAAGACAGGAAGTAGGCCTATAGTAAATTATTGAAAGAATTACTTGCTGAGAACTGATAGGATGGGTTCAGAGCGACAGACCGACAAGACAAGACTTCCAATAATTCATGCAGGGTTGCATCGGAGGCAGGGACAAATCATCCATTTCTAAGCCTCGATAAGAGTCTATAGCCATTTTGCAGATTTGAGTAATCATCTATGGCCGGCATACTTCGGCCCCTGATTGCAGTCCATTAGTCTTGTGCTCAAGTCTCTCGGACAGGAGACATGCTCGGAATGGATTCCACTTACACTAAGCGCTCCTTCTCCTTCTGCCGGATGCTGAAATCCCGCTGAATGACATCCAGAATCTGCCGACACTCCCCCTCCGAGAGGTGAGATAGATTCAGCTTCCGACCCATCCTGCAGCGCTGGGAGTGCACGGTGACTTCTTCCACACAAAATAAAAGGGTATTCCTGACGTATAGGCCACTAGATGGAATCTCTATCTATGCATTTTCCCCGCTGCAAGAAAAAAAGGGAGAAAAATTTGATGAGAATCTGACAAACCGTACTGCCGAATGAACTGTTGCTGGAATATGCGCACTTGATTATATATGGGGCACGGCTGCGTGTGTTGTGGGTATGAGCATTCTGTCAATTACCAGCACAGTTATTCTAATCTGATCTTTTTATTGCTGGCTCGGTGGCTATGTAGTCAAGCCATGCAGTCGCTGCTCATCAAATGCCATCAACCCATGACCCTAGTATTTGTGATGAACGGATAACTAAAGACCAAAAGAAATATGGGGGGGGGGACCTGTCATGAAGTGTTGTGCAAACAGTTCACATAAAGCAAATAAATGCTGCACTACCGGTATGTGTGCAGGGAAGTCTAGAGGTTAGACTGACATCCCATGGCTAAGAAAAAAAAAACACGGTCACACGGTCACACGTTGTGTCATTCTGCTAATTCTGAGTCTGACATTCCAATCTTGCCTTTGGAGGAGGTAAGGATGAAAATGTATCAAAGCCTCTACATTTTCTAAGATTTTTTCCTGGATTTCAGACCAAGCAGCTCTTGGGCTGCACATTGCTCCATTTTGGACCAAAATCAAATATGCAATATTTCATTATTAAACCAATGATATCTGTTATGATGAATAGTTATTTGATGACAACCTCATTACATGTATCTATATGCAATAAGAAATTGAAGTTCCGTAACCCTGCAAAACAAGCATCTAAAAAATTATCATATTCAGTCCTCATCACGTACGAATGGCTAATTTGGATAATTTATCTGCCTTGATGATTCAACAAATATCTCCTTTCAATTTGCACAGAAAACGGGAGAGCGAGAAAATGAGAAAATGGCATTTATCTCCCCCATGGGAATATGAATGACATTATTCCTGATTCGTCCTGATATCAGGATGGTATTGGCTTAGCAAACACGTTTCCAGCAGGGCAAACATTGGCTCCATTGAATTATTGAAATCCCACCCACATGAGCAGACCAGTCCATTAGAATCATGCATGAATATTTTTTCCAGCTGGGACTGAAAACTCCCCCCCCCCCAAAAAAAAAAAAAAAAAAAAAAAAAAAAGGTTTGCAATGACACCAAGTATATCTTTTTCAAGAAATGTGGCTCTGAAAAGAGCCGGTAACTCAACATTTCGGGTAGTGTGTACCGTACTCTGCCCATCAGCAGGAGACTCAGAACCTAAAGATGACTAATGCCTAGAGTTCAGCCTAAACACTGCCAGGGCTTCACATACTGGGAGTTCTTGATTAATCAAAGTAATTTGCAGTCAAATCAATGGTAGCCAATTCCATTTGTGTTTAAATAAAGCTAATTTCATTAGGGCAGTTGCCATTAACTGCCTCATTGTCGATTGCTTTTGCTTCTAGATCTCATTGGTATATAACCACCAGACCTGTATATACATGTACAGTACAATTACAGTGCATCCATTGAGATATGCACTGATGTCCATGTGCATTACCTGAATGGATGCACAAATTCTGCACTAAATCTACATGCACATTTTATAAACAAGTCTCTAAGATGAGGTTAACAATATGCAGTGCTCTTTTGTGCTTCGGCAAATTCCAATTAGACCATGTGGAGCTTTTCCTTCAAATCAAGAAATCATTCGACAGAAAGTAACCTTCCTCATAGACATATTATACTTCTTACAGCAATGGATAGGTTCTAATGAAATAAATATAATTTTGAAAATTCCCTCTTCCTAATACGCTCTTCATAATATTTCAATACAAGCAGTGTTTTTTCATGGTTATTTCTCTGGAATGGTTTCATTCAAGAAGGAGTCCTTCATCAATGGTGAATTGATTGCAATCAATTCACCATTTTCCGACAAAATTTAGACCGTGCCTTTGAGAAAGGTCCTGCCAGGATCGAAACGTCAGGCCCACTAAATTTTTTTTTTAGACCCATGCAGGAACCAAATTCTTTGTACCTTATTGTCTTACAACGGATGCCTTCTACATGATTTTCAAGGTGGATGCTTGCCAGAACAGAGACAAGATTCAAGAAAAGAAATAGGCCAATGATATATCCTAGTGTATAAGGGAAGCAACACTACCAATGCATGAATTTGCTGTAATACTTAACATTTGATTCCTGGAAAACTGGGTAAAATGACACATTTCCTACTAAATATGATTTCTTACTGACAATATTTTAATACTGTTTAAAAATAAAAAATGATAAAAAATCATGAAGAACACAAAGCTAATAGCAACCAACAGACTACCCATATGAGTCATACAACCATCATCATAGAACTTTCATTCAGATGACATTTTCATTGTTTCGGACAAACAAATGGGGAAGATTGTGTTTCTTCATTCACGCCTGTACAACTTAAAGTACCTTTTCCCTTACCGTGAGGAAAAACTAGAAGAAAGCACCTAGGCAGCAGAACAGCAGCTGTGGATGGAAGGATCTCACGGGCATGTCTACACAGCCAAGCATCCGCGGGAGAGTGAGAGAGTGACTGATAGAGACAGAGAGAGATAGAGGCAGACGAGTAGTATTCCCAATCACTCGTCACGCTACATTCCCCGTAACAGATCTCAGGGTTCAGCCGGCAAGCGTTCAGACAAGGCAGACAATGAAGCCCAGGCTGATTGTCGGCATTGTCGCAGGAGCTGCGTCTTGATGAGGTAGAGAGGAGGCGGAGGAGGATGGGGAGGAGGGGGGTCAAAGCACACACGGAGGCAGCGCTCGTTGCAGTGACAGCACTGAGCAGCGGCGGTGCTGTGCGCACTGCCTGCCAGACAGGTTGTAACGCTCACAGGGATGTACCACATGTTGAATAGGGATGGTCATCTGTGCTGTGGGAGGGGTGCGGCTGTAAATCCCAATTGACCTGCCCTTTTTTTCTCCCCCCCCCCCTTCAAACGTCACTCAGCCATTCTCGCCCTGCATACATAATACAAAAATCCCCTCCCGTCTCATTGGAGTCAACAAACAAACCCCTGTGCGCTCACATGAACATTTTCTCCTGAAACTGACGGCAAGTCATTCAATATACACAAGCTTGAACTACAAACCGTGACCAGCTGAGAATAAATAGATAATTTTAATATCATGCATGCGGAATTCCATAAATTGTAATAATACAGACTTATCCTGGGGAAAATGGTGAAAGTAAATGTGCAATGAACACTGAATAATAAATTCAGCAATAAATGTGTAGATCATGCATAATGCTGCTGTGGTTTTAATTGTTTGAGTCACTTTGTCACTTCTCCCAAACATAAAGACTATGGTTCAACAGTAAAATATAAAATACCGTGTGATCGTGTAATCATTTTCTGCTGACTATTGAAGAGCCATGAATCTCTTCACTCTGGTTTTCTAAGACGCTACCTCTAATAATACATGTACATGTAGTTAAGCACTTTTACTATTTTATCATATGAATTACAGGTTGCATCTACAGTCTTAAATCAGTGTTGTCAGTTGAGGTCAAGCACCACCACCCCCCCCCCCAGGTCAAGCACCACCACCCCCCCCACCACCCTTAATCCACTCATGATTTTAAGTCTTAAGGGCCATTCACACTGTGCATATAATCCCCCATTTGAATAGCGATTCAAAACCCGTTTTTTTGCTCGAGTTCACACACAGCAAGGGTTGCCAAATACAGGGAGTAACAGACAAGTACATCACTTCCTGTCAGTCAGAGTGTGAGCAGTGCATTGTGGGATTAAAGAAAACAAATTATGTGAAGTGTTCACACACACTTCCTGCTTGGCAAATAATCTTGTTTATTTAGAAAAGTCGCACTAATAGTGGAGTGATTCAAATCCCACTAATAATAGCGATCATTGCATCCATGCATACCAAAAAAGAGTCTTGCGTCGCAATTCATATCGCAATCCAAATAATAGTGATTTTCTTTGTAGCAGTGTAAACAGTCCTTTATAGAAGCAATCTTGACATAAATTGATTTGTTTGTTTCAAGCTCAGTAGCCTGTATTTCCTCACCGTCATGCCTGGATCTACATCCACTTCCTATCTCCATTCCACTCACGGTTTCGGCATTCTCATCTGCGTGGGTGTCAAAGCTTGCTACACCTATACATACGCCCTTTACCGGCTATAGCCAAGGCAAGACATGCCTCCTGCCTGCCTCCCTTCCTGCCTGCCTGCCTGCCTGCCTTCCTCCCCGGCCTCCGCTAAATGCCCATCTTTGTTCTCATCCCAGTAATCAAATAAGAGATATATCCTTCCCTCAATAAATGTCAGTACCTCGTGACCCCCGTCTGAGTAGCCTGGATTCAGCGTGCCAGGATTCATCTACGAGCAGAGGCCAGGCAAGATGCCTTCCAACCCCTCTTCGGAAGAAAAAAAGGGGGATGAAGGGGGACGAGAGGGAGAGATCGCTCAGCCTCGGAAAGGGAAAAAAAAAAACAGGAAAAAAAAAGGCGCAACTAGCATGGACCGGGATTAGGAAGGGCAGTTTCTGCATTGCCTGCGGGTGTTAGAGGGGGAGAAATTTAGCAGGGAAAAGCAAAGCCTGAATCTAATTAGATTCCTACCAGACCCCAACGCAGGCTACCAACCACTACTCTCATCTTCACAAAATTAGAATGACATTAGTCTGGCTGCATTGCTCTAGGGTATACGCTGTCCTGGTCTGCTTATATTACAACAGGTTTCTCTCCTTTCCCCCCCCCCCCCCTCCCTGTTTTTTTTTCTTCTAAGTGCTACATGTATTTATCACGATATCCTGTCTGTTTTGTCACGTTACGCAGTGGGCCCATTGCAATCATGCGGTGTCGGTGTAATCAAATGATATTATGCAGATACAAATGACATGTTGGGTTCAGTGTAGGGTAGATATAAACACACATCAGATCAGTTGGGATGCATTCTCACGATCAAGCAATGATGCTGGTTCACCAGACTAAATATGCTCATCAAAAACCTGCGTTTTATTTCATTCATTTGTTTAATTAATTTCATTCATTTAGAGCCTAGTTTGTGATGTTACAAAAATTATTAGTCAGACTACACTTTCAATAATGGCACCAATGTAGATAGTTTGAAGATAACAATCAAAAGCATCTGAAAATTTTAAAATCAACATATTCATCAACACTCACAGCAGGTAAATTGGTTGATAATGTAATTTGCATATGAACGTGTATACAATAATTTCATTGATTCTAACCTGGTGCATCTAATATGTTTCGTCCACCACTTTCAACCAAATGACGTATCATCCATTTACAAAATGCCACTTTTCCAATAGACATGAGGCAATCTAAGACAAAGAGTAGTGTGTGATACACAAGTCTTCCCTGGTTAAAATATTTCCAGTATTTTTTTAAAGCAAATTTTATGTCTAATTCTAGGAGTGTTGTATTTGTAAAGGCCCATCATAACTTTCCAACTGACTTCTGGCTGGGTGAGTTCATGACACAGCTTTTAGTCAGCAACATTCTTGAGGTCAATCAAAATTATTTTGTCTGGAAGTTAATTTGTAATGGTAATGACAGCCACTGTAGACAATGCGTAATTAAAGGCCCTATACAACATTGGTAAAGGTCAAAAGATTGCCACAGTTTGTGTGTTAAAAAAAGCAATACTGTGAAGGTTAGCTCAAATGGTAATGAGAGAAAGTAGACAAAGGCAAAAAAAACATCACAGTTTACACACAGTTCTGTAGTGTAAGAAATACACGTGTAGTTTATTACTTATTACTCGCAAGTAATAAACTATTTGTTGATGTTTGAGTGAAGATTTCTTGAAGTCAGCATCCCAGGCCATAAGATTAAAACATGAGGATTATATTATGACCATCTACAAACTGTGTAAATTAGAAGGAAATCTGTGGACATCAATGTTTCCCGATCTTCCCAATGTTGTATTGTATTGGGTATACACTGCAGTATTAACAGATTTTAAATCATCTGGGATGACATCTGTAAAGAGTGGATTTAGTACATTAAATTATGGAAACAGTCCATTCATTCATCAAGCATCTACATCTCCATCTGAAGATGGAGACAATGATGAAACAAAGATGCAGACCTAAGTTTTACTGAGACAGGACAACATAAAATTAAGGACAACCTAGTAAATTTAACAGACCGAGACGAATGTCTTCCTGATAGTAAGACTTCCGTCCGCACATGTTCATACGGTGGTGCATGTCGTAATGTGCATACGGTTTAACGCACGTCATAATTGAAGGATAACCTCTATGCACTTTTCAAATGTCATCCATGGGCACTGGATGGGCCACTTTTGAAATAATCCCCCTTCAATCAATGTGAAGGAGATTGCAAGACGAGACAACTGGTCATCTTCAAAAAAAAAAAGGTAGGAAAAAATAAACAGACAGTGTCATGTCATATGACTGTGAGTCTGGCTTCCGATTTGAGCAATGAGACAACATCGGGGCAGGTGCCTGACCAACGGAATCTCGGGTCGCTCTCTTCAGACGGCACTTTATCATCACCACGTTCCACAGCCGCATAGATGCAGTGTCTTGAGGCACATTATACACATGCAGCCAGACGGCCGCCGGTCTGTGCAGCTCGCTACAAGCAGCCCCTCTATCTCTCCCCTTTACTCCATGCAAACTACACACAGCTTGTACAGGTACATGCAGATATTGATCCAATCCTCATTGCATAAAACACGCGCACAGGATGGAGGCTACCGTGTGCACGAGCATAATACACCCCCTAACACAGACCCATGTCTTGTTTCCACATCAATCAACCGTACCTGACACGGAAAACAAAAATAGCCAAGGTTCAACATGCCAGACTTGACCAAATGATATCGTTAAATGAGGGAAGGATTTACCGTGGTTATTTGTCTTCTCTTTTCAAAAAACTAGCAGGACACAATTGCAAATAACCATCACCGACCAACCTGTTTTGTGAATTTGAGTATGAGTGTGCCAATTATAAAATGACATTTCTTGTCGGGAAATTATCATAGATGCTCATCCTTCTATTGCATCTCCGTTCGAGGTCATCTTTTGTACATTTCCATCCAACATTAGGCGGCGTGTTAAATGATCCTCACGTTAGAGACAAGTAACTGACAGTCAAGTTTTCACATAAAAAGAAGTCGGTTAGCAGTCTCAGAATCATTATTCATGAATAAGAAGCACATTTCCTGTTATGATAATGGCTGATCATAAATAATAGATATAATCTATCATAAATCATGAACACCAGAGCAATTCAGTGAGGCTTTGCCCTGCTCGACAAAATAAGCACCGAATGCTCAGTGCTTTGCCCGATGCCCGATGAACAAATTTCAGGCAGCTCGGGCGGGATTTGAACCCACGATTCCTCCTTTCTAGAGCAGACGTCTTAACCACTTGACCGCCGAGCTGGTAGAGGTCATGTGGCAGATTCGAATAAAATGTATAGCAGCAGGTACAACACTCCCTGAATTTGTTTCATCAGGCATTGGGCAAAGCACCGAGCATTCAGTGCTTATAACGTCGAGCAGGGCAAACCCTCATTGAATTACATTCTCGTCGATGTAAACATCATGTTATATCTATGAAACAACAGAGTAGGTAATATACCAAAATTGTGCAAACTGCTTGCCGACTAAAATGACCAAAATGTAAATCTCAAAAAAAATTGAGGGCCTGACGTTTCGGTCTTAGCAGGACCGCTCAAAGGATGATAAATAACAAACGGAAAATTATTTAAAAGTGAGACAGGAAATTTCAGACAGGCGACTCTGAAGACAAATGAGTTCTTCATTTTGTCATCCAAACAGTCATATTGCTGCAGAGTTGATCATTTAAACTGAGATACATCAATCTACAGACATGATAAATCTGCGACCATCTTGTGAACGATTTAAGGCACAGAAGCTGCAATGTAGTCGTCCCGTGAAATTATTCTGAGCATTCGTCACCCAGGCACTCATGACAGACCACATAACACTGTGAAAATCTTAGCAGTGAAAATTGGGTTAATATGTCATGTTGCCATGAAAAATCAAATTCATGGTGATTTCATGGACCCTTTTGAAGTGAATTCACCCTGAACATTTCACCTCATCTGATGACCTGCTCTAAAAATCATCACACAACTTGTCTGCCAGGCAGTTGCGGTGTAGTCTGCGCAATAATTGTACACCATAGGCTTGTGCATTGCAACCATTTACATGTACCACCAATTGCAAGAATGCGGCATTGAATAGTACGTAGACCACAGTTGAAATCACCGTGAAAAGCTGGTGAATAGCATTTGAGGATGAAAAGGTGGTGAAACTGTACATTTTCATTTCACGGCAACATGACCAATTTATAATTTCCACCCTATTTTCAGGGTTTGGATGTTCACAGTGTGAGTGGCCAGGGATAATGCAAACACTAGGGCCATTCCCACTGTGCAATTAATTGCAATTTAAATCGCGATTTGGATCACGATTGTAAAACCAGGGATTTGTGGGGCTCGCATCCACACACGGCAAAAACATTGAGACGCGAAAAATCGCAAGGCCTTACAGTATGTTGTTAGCGAACTTTGTGGTCAAATGTTGGGTGTGTCATTGAGGGTGGCCCACGCAAGGATATATAAGCAAGCATGGCACTTCCTCTCAGTCAGAGTGATGTATTGTGGGATTAAGCAAAACAAAAACGGTGCAATTTGTAGGGGCATTCCCACATGCACTGCATGGCAAATAAATGCGATTATCTTTAAAAAGTCGCACTCATAGAGGAGTCCGAATCGCGATTCAAATCCCACTAATAATCGTGATTATTGTGCCCACACATACCGAAAAAGGGGAGTTTGATTTGCGATTCAAATCATGATCCAAATAATCCCGTTTTTGGGCGGAGTGTGTGCAGACATCCCTTAAATCTACATTTCCGGAGATATTACCCTGTCTACATGTCCGATTAAAAATGGAATACATAGTAGTATACTAACCCTGCTTGCAAGGCTGTAAATAATTGAACACTGGGAATTTCCTTGCAACGTGGACCGTTGCAAAACCAAGGTTGAGATCATTTCCAAATGAATAAATAATGAGATGATCGTCACTTTTTCTGGGTTTGTTTTTCTGAGAGGGGCCATATAATTATTTTAGTCTTAAATGAATTAAAGCTTTTTTATCAGATCATGCATTTTACAGATTTAGGAACTGTTAGTAGTTTTAACATGAGACATGATTCAATATAAGGAGTGTCAGATTGTACCTAATTGTATCTGTGAATGAGCAGGGAACCATTTTTTGAATCATATCACTTCTCATGGTTAAAATTACGAATAATTATAAATGTGTGGTCCTGCGTAATAGATGTATAGTTGTCAGATTCAGTTTAAAAGTAGGATGTAGCGAAATATAATTAATCTCAAAATTTAGTGGGCCTAACGTTTTGATCCTAATGACGGGAAACAAATGACGGGAAAACAAACAGGATGAAAGACGGACAAACAAATCAATCAATCAATGAACAAAGGAATTAATTGATGGGTAAATGATTAACAAACCAATAGAGTGCTTGAACAAAACAATAGACAAATGAAATGGACAAGACAAGCAAACAAATAGAATACCCCTACCCCTCACCAAAAAATAAAAACCAAAGTAATCAACATCAAATCAAAATCAAATGCAAATTAATGCAAAATGACCAAATACATAGACTGGCAAACTTTGGATGTGGACAAAAACTGCATTCTGCACACAATTCTAGACCTGTCTTCAAATCTCATAATAAGTTATTGAATTGATGTACAGTAGATATACTGAGGACAGACCCCAAAACCAGACTAAACCAAACATCTCATCCTCAGTTGATGAGCTCCTGGACTTTTTAAGAGGACAGGAGTCATAATGAGGATCTACATAACCCCCCCCCCCTCCCATGGACTTTAGCAAGCATCTTGGCTAAATTTCATGGAGTTGCTTAAGCACCAACATCTGCTTAAGCACAAAGTGTCATGATTCATAAGGTCAGCTTGCCAGCTCAAATTTAAATTTTGTTTCAAACAATTAAAAGGAACTAAGGTGGAGTACAAATCCAAAGCAACTAACCTCACTCAACAATTCGATCTGTAATCCTGCTTATACAAGGAAGACTTTTCATGCTAAACAAAATTTTACGCTTAAAATAAGTGGCTCCATGAAATTGGCCCCAGGTGACCAACCAAGCCATGTGATAGCCATGTGATACCCATATGATAGGTCATTTGATAACCATGTGATACCAATATGATAGGTCATGTTCTATAATCATGTGTAGATATCGGACCACCGTGCGATATCCCCCTCCACCAAACAGTAGAAATTTGACTGTTGAATGGAATCCTCAACCTTTCCAACTAATCTCCTATCCCCACAAATTTTGCCCTCTAGAAAGTTTGAGAAACTTTGGATTAGATTATTATGAAGACATTCAAGTCACACCACCCAGACCCCTGTATCCAGGACCCAAATTGAAAAGCAGAATTCATTTCACGTCTCCAAGGTAACAGGAGTCAGCAGTCTCAGCACAATGGTTGAGGATTTCAAATGTTAGTGTGTAGGGGGAGGGGTATTTTCCGTGCTAATTACTGTGTGAGGTATGTTTTTGATTTTATGTATATATGCAAGTGTATTATGCAAGTGCATGTATATGCATCCAGGGTGCGCATGCATGTACATGTACAAGTCCACCCAGGCCTACCGGTATGTGAACTTCATACATAACAGGGCCATCTTGTACTGAGCTTATGTTGCATTTATGAATAAAATCGTGGGCTGAATTATTAGTGAATACAAACAGACGGCCAGACAGAGGCCTTGTGTGACTTGTGAGGCAGTTCAAGTTACATTTCCAAGAGGCTCATGTAGGATGTTTTAAACAGTGTTAAAAGGTACATTTTGTACAGAGCGGAATACACAGAGGATCTTGATAATTGATTGTGCCGATTGTATAAAGCTTAGTTTGAATTCATATGGGGATAAGGGTGGGAATGGGGATGGGAATGGGTATGGGGATTGGGGTGGGATGGAGATGGGGATGGGGATAGAGATGGGGATGGGGAAGGGGATAGGGGATAGGGGTGGGAATGGAAATGGGGATGGGGATGGCAATGGCAATGGGGATGGCAATGGTGGATGGAGATGGGGATGGGGATGGGGTGGGGATGGGGATGGGGATGGGGGTGTGGATGGGGATGGGGATGGGGAAGGGGATGGGGATGGGGATGGGGAAGGGGATGGGGATGGGGAATGGGATGGGGATGGGGATGGGGATGGGGATGGGGATGGGGATGGGGATGGGGATGGGGATGGGGATGGGGAAGGGGATGGGGAAGGGGAAGGGGATGGGGATGGGGATGGGGATGGGGATGGGGATGGGGATGGGGATGGGGATGGGGATGGGGATGGGGGTGTGGATGGGGATGGGGATGGGGAAGGGGAAGGGGATGGGGATGGGGATGGGGATGGGGATGGGGATGGGGATGAGGATGGGGATGGGGATGGGGATGGGGATGGGGATGGGGGTGTGGATGGGGATGGGGAAGGGGATGGGGATGGGGATGGGGAATGGGATGGGGATGGGGATGGGGATGGGGATGGGGATGGGGATGGGGATGGGGATGGGGGTGGGGATGGGGATGGGGATGGGGATGGGGATGGGGATGGGGATGGGGATGGGGTGGGGATGGGGATGGGGATGGGGATGGGGATGGGGATGGGGATGGGGATGGGGATGGGGATGGGGATGGGGATGGGGATGGGGATGGGGATGGGGATGGGGGTGGGGATGGGGATGGGGATGGGATGGGGTGGGGATGGGGATGGGGATGGGGATGTGGATGGGGATGGGGATGGGGATGGGGATGGGGATGGAGATGGAGATGGAGATGGAGATGGAGATGGAGATGGAGATGGAGATGGAGACGGAGTTGGGGATGGGAGAAGACAACAATACATGAAACACACACATATAGCCCCTTAAAACACACAAAAAAGGTTCCCTCCTTTCTCACAGGCATAATCTGACACTTTTATTGATCCAAGTCCTTCTAGACATCTTAAACCGATGACTCAAAGTGCAGGGCCTCAAAGACACACCAACAAGATTGCTGGTTATTTCAAATGTATCATGAGATTGCACAACCTTTAATTACCTTCTTCCACCTAAACTCATTCCGTGTCCAATCCTAAACTCATTTAACCCGGACCATGAGTATTTGACCCATTCCCTCAAATTCTGGCCGCTTTCACAATTGATTCATAAAATAAACCATGACTGATAATAATAATTCTATCGTGTCATCTTAGACATCTACATAATCATCTAGTCATTCTAGTCATCTTAGACATCTACATAATCATCTAGTCATTCTAGTCATCTTAGACATCTACATAATCATCTAGTCATTCTAGTCATCTTAGACATCTACATAATTATCTAGTCATTCTAGTCATCTTAGACATCTACATATTCATCTAGTCATTCTAGTCATCTTAGTCATCTACATAATCATCTAGTCATTCTAGTCATCTTAGACATCTACATATTCATCTAGTCATTCTAGTCATCTTAGACATCTACATATTCATCTAGTCATTCTAGTCATCTTAGACATCTACATATTCATCTAGTCGTTCTAGATTCATCTTAGACATCTACATATTCATCTAGTCATTCTAGTCATCTTAGACATCTACATATTCATCTAGTCATTCTAGTCATCTTAGACATCTACATATTCATCTAGTCATTCTAGTCATCTTAGACATCTACATAATCAGCTAGTCATTCTAGTCATCTTAGACATCTACATATTCATCTAGTCATTCTAGTCATCTTAGACATCTACATAATCATCTAGTCGTTCTAGTCATCTTAGACATCTACATAATCATCTAGTCATTCTAGTCATCTTAGACATCTACATTTAATCATCTAGTCGTTCTAGTCATCTTAGACATCTACATAATCATCTAGTTGTTCTATCGATCTAGTCATCTTATAGACATCAACATATTCATCTAGTCGTTCTAGATTCATCTAAGACATCTACATATTCATCAAGTCATTCTAGATTCATCTTAGACATCTACATATTCATCGAGTCGTTCTAGATTCATCTTAGACATCTACATATTCATCGAGTCGTTCTAGATTCATCTTAGACATAATTTTGTGTATATGAAACACACCCACGAGGAATACAATGTCAGCTTCCAATAACCGTCAATCCATATTGCGAAACTCCATCTTACCTCTAGGATGACAGAGTGAAGTGAATTGCTGCTCTCGTTCAGAGATCATCTGTGTGAAATGCACTCTGCGCCCACCCATGCCTAGGTCATGATATTGGACAGATGGCCTCTATGTTATATGACCCATGGGCGCTCATCCATGAGTGCTGAGCACATGTACGTGCTATCTTGCTCATAATGGCTGTTATTATATTCCGCCCATAATTAACACTCCAGCTGGCCCGTGCTTCGGGTATCTAAAATCTCTTGAGTTTACCTTCTTTCCCCCTTGCAATGATTTGCAATATTATCACTATGACAATCTCTAACATTTCACAAAGGACATTCAATGAGGACATATCACAAATATGTGATGTGCCTTATGAAATATTCACTTTTTTCCCCTTTTAATAATGTTTAAAGGGGAACATGTTTGGTGTTCATGGTTGGTACATTTAATCAATATACCATTCTACAGTATACACGGCTATCTGTGATTTCAATATTAGTTAAAGGTGAATACAACTTTTGAGGTAATACAACTGATAATTATGCATGAAGTCATTATTGTAACTATTGTCAACATTATTCATACGAATAATTGGCTCGTGACTTACTCGTGAATACACTCTCGTTACACTTGAGTATCTCATTCAAGTCTTAAAATAATTTGTAGATATTCCCTGAAAACAGGTGTATCTTGCAAACAAAATATACATTGGTCCATCTTAAACCGCTAAATATAACCTGTCATTAGAATCATGCTTAAAAGTGGGAATATCGGGATTCAGAGTTTGTGTAATAGGATACATTTCTGTTTATTTCGAAGAGATTCCCTGCATGTAAGTATCGCCAGTTTACAACCCAAATGGCAGCAAGTCAGAATTCTGGTCATCGGTGGGTTGAAAGACCTGGCAAGGGACACTGTCACCAAGGCCTAGTGCATCGAGTTCTGTGTTTGAATTGTGGTTGACTAAATATTGACAAAACTGAAGGAGTGGTCCACTAACAGCCACAAACCCCGGTAATGCCTGGACACGGTGGCTGAAAAATCAATAGAGTAGATATTGCTATCAGATAGGGTAGGGGAAGGGGTAGAGGTATTGGACACTCTCAGAAATTCACCCGGGATAGCCGTAGCAATAGTGCGGACAAACTTGTTGAATATGTAGCTGGTGTGATGGATGGCTTGTTTCTGCATAATGCCACAGCTTGTATACCTGGCAATGCAAATCCTTGCCAATTCACTTTTCAGCAGGTGTACTTTTAATTTAGCCTAATTGCCATTATCAAATAACGATCTCTCGCTAACACCCACTCCATCCGCACTAATTAATCCTGAAGGCTTGCCGGCGCTTTTGTCCTTGAAATTGCTGAATCACCCAAACATGTGTGGGGCAAATTAGGTGCTGCCAAAAGTTCTAAAACTTGTTTTGAATCGTCCTCATGATCACAAGGGATAACTACTCCAGGACATGCACCAACTTTAAAATAGAGGTCTTGTCCTGACCTGTCCTGTGCTCTGTCCTTACCTGCCTTGCCCTGCCCTGCCCTGCAGTGCCTGCCCCGCCCTGTCCAGCTCTGCCCTGGTGTGCCTGCCCCGCCCTGCCCTGCCCCGCCCCGCCCTGCCCCGCCCCGTCATGCCCTCTCCTAATAAGTGTTAGTGTTTTAATCTGTTTTCTTTCTTTATCAGCACATACTGTACAAAATTCAACGCCCTCAGCAGTCCTTGAATGAACCCTACTGCCGTAATATGTGCAAGAAGGGCAAACACTCATTAAAGCTTAGCACATTCTCACTGACTTGTATCCTCAACCAGTCCTTACCTAAAGGCATCTTCACAGTATTTCCTATTATAACCTCATGTCATGAGGTAAGATTGTGTCTACTCTTCAACTGATCCAACTGATGAATCAAGGTGCTGGATCGGACTACCACGAGCTAATGCTCAGTGCTGATAAGAACCTTGTTAAGATGGAAGCAGGGTTGCCATATACACCAAGACATCTTACTGCATCTCATGAATGACGGTCAGCACCGACATCCACGACTGACTCAGGCTCTGATGCATCGGGTAGCATCTTGACCTCTTCCTTGGATTAGTGGTCACGTCTTGGTGAGCGGTCAGTATCCTAGAATGCCTATATATAGAGCACTGTGCTCTGTGCATGTCAAAAACCACGTTCGCCGAATCTTATCCAGACTGGTAATGTAGGCGTGTAGGTGCTAACTCCATTACATATGCCTGGACTGACGCAGTAGGGAAAAAAAGCTCAGATGTAAATGTCAGTTGCCAATGCTCCTGATGGTAGTCCTTGTGAATTGTTGCTTGAATTTTGTTTCTGGGTTGGTTTGTAGCAGGCTAGCAGCCATAGGCCGTGCATTGGAATACACATGCAGACTGGATCCATCTTAACCTCAGGTGCTCTGCAAAAAACACATCATCATCAGGTTCTAAAATATAATCTAGGGATAGACAATAACCTAAAAACATCTTTGAGAGGATTTTCAAGAGTTGGATTTAAAAAAGTGCCAGGGTACCAATTGGCTACTAAAAAGTTCTCAGTCCATCTTACATTACAGGAGGCCTATAGCTTACTATTACTAGCTAAATTTTGACGCTTGTTTCAATTGCAAAAGCTTTTTTCAGCCATTAAAAGGTAAAATTCTAGAGCCAACTGAAAATTGGCTCTGGTGTCCCATCAGCTGCCCACCGAAGACAAGAGTGAGTCATCTGATCGGTTTACCTGAACTCTACCTTTGCTATTATATGCCTGCTTCTATTACATGTGAACATTACTGTGCCCAAAACAACTAATTGACCTAAAGTGGATCAGAAACAAATGGACTGGCTCCGATCCAATTATTCCCAGTGCTACGTTCGGCATGTTGTTTTGATCTGCCCAATTCCCTCGGTGTGGATACACACTGATACACTAATAAGCTGTTTCCACTCCGCAGGACCATCAATGATTGATACCAAGGCTGCTCAATTATCAAGTACATTCTCAGAGAGGTGTTCTTATAATGTTAAGCTGTGGGTGGACAGCTCCTGATGAAACCTTATCCGCGTACACATCGGCCTCTTAGATTTCTTCGAACCCATAATCATCAACGTGGGAAGTTACGGGGGTATTAGAGTGCTGTTAAATCAAATCAGTGGTTCCTGGTTCAAACTCTAGTCAAGTGAGATTGTCGTGGCTCTTTAATAATGAAAGAGCCTGTCATTTCCATGACATTTTTCTCAACTGACAGAATGACAGATACAAGTAGGAATGGAATGGAGAGGTGTGGATGCAAAGATGTTGATGACAGAGGGAGGACAGAGGGAATAGATCGAAGGGGGCATCATCAAGTAGTCGGAAGCAGACTAAAGACAGGAAAAATCAAAAGGAATCAAGTAAAGGAGTTTGGATTTGATTTAACCACGATGTTAATTTATTGTGAATGCTGAGGCTATGGGGCTATGTCAGTAGATTTGAAATCCACAGCTCACAACACCATTCAAGTACCCAAGTGACTTTATGTCCAGTGCAATCAAATCACACACAAAACTTTCCTATACCTATGGTGATAAACAGATATCCTTTTTCTAGTCATCAAGGGATGCAGAATCTATCAAAGTCAGAAAAAATACTCTATTTCACAGTGCCAAGAAGGTCTGATGAATTACCTCTTGGAGGTAAATGGCCTTTCATTGGCTTCAGTCTGAACAAGCCCATCACAGCTTGACAAGTGATATATGGTTGGTAAACGTAGGCCTGATGGGGCAGTTAGACTATAGCTCCATGGTTAGACATTAAGTCTCCTGTTTGATGCAAGTTAGTGATGAAGTGGTTGTGTCATAAAAGCAGGACTGGGCTGAGGGGTACAGACCATGTACCAACAGCCCTATGTCAGTGATTTCAGCCCCTGTCTGGTAAGTGGTAAGCCTTCCAACAAGCAAGACCAGTATTTTGATTGATAATATAGTATTGATAATAATAAGATATAGACAGAAATGTTATCAAATGATCATCCGGATAAGTACCCATCAACTTAAATCTTTTTTTTCTTCTTACATTCTGTTTTAAAGATGTCTCACCTGAAAACTCACAATTAGAATGGTTCCATTGCTGGGGATGATCAAGTAGTATTATTTTGTAACTTTTTAGTCTTGCAAAGCAGCAGCACTGTGAAGTTGCTTGCTGCAACCATGGAGGTACAGATCTAGAAGCTGCAACCTTCTCAAGCCGCTTTACAACTAGAATCCTCCACAAAGGAGACTAACTCAGCTCTGGCTGGGTACTGTGGCCAACTAACAGATCCCAACAGAATATAGGGGGCCTACCAAATGACAATTATTGCCAGTCATCACTCAGAGAAATCAGAGATAGGCCTATATTATGATGTAGTATGCTTCACATGAGGTCAGCCATGAGAGTCTGTCATAATGTACTCTACACTGGGGTAGGGTTATTGCCTGCGTACCAAACTGAGAGAGGGTCCACCTAGCTATAAACCCACACTACTCTGATGGGGGACCTCAGGCACCCATGTACTTGTCTCCAAACCTTGCCACAACAGGCATCAAAATCCGGCTACAAAAAAAGAACAGCAAAGCAATGGCAATTTGGCATGTGCAAAGTGATGTTGGGATTTTTTTTCCAAATTTCACATACACCTGTACATGCAAATATACATAACACGGCGCTTTAGCCATATTTCTTATCCCTGGAACATCAAGCTACAGTGCAGCAGCTTAATTTAGTGAGAACATTTTCAGTTTCCACTTAAAACTTTTCAAAGACCAGGGGAGCCCTGCTGCACCCAACAAAGGAACTAGGAATAAAGAGTAACAAACCATACTAATCCCATTATCTGCACCCTAATCCCATTATCTGCACCCTAATCCCATTCTATCCCAACCTATTTATACCTAAAACTATTCATACCTAAAACTTTATACTTAAACTTGCCTTTTCCACATACAGTACTCCTTTCCGTGTCCCCAACCCATTATGCCCACCCAAAAAATAATGGTTGACACCTCCATTATAAACCCCAGTAAATAATTCCCAAATAAAAACCCAATCACCCAAAACCTTCATACTAACTACCACCTTATTAGTTCATTCAGTGTCATCATCTTTGCTTTCCAGTAAAAAAAAATATCAGATTTCTCATGAGATTAATACACAAAATCCTGCCACCTCCTCAGGGTTCAAAATATCGGGCTTTAATACAAAAAATGAACTTCAAATCCATGGCAATTTGGCATGTGCAAGGTGATGCTCTGATTTTTTTTCTCCAAATTCCACATGAGATTATCAAGAGCAAATACAGAAAAGTGTCTTTAGACCCCTGGTATCAAGCTCCAGTGAACATGTATAGCATGTCCATAATACATAATAGGCCAATACCATAGGGGGCCTACTCATCCAGTGACCATTATTAGTTACCAGCTCAAACTCTAAAAAAAAACATAGCCCAGGGGAACTCTCCTACAACCAACAAACCAAGGAACTTGGAATAAAGAGGAATAATCATTAGTCAAATAATCAAAAGATTTCTTATGGGATGAATACACAAACTTGCCACCTCAAAAAAAATAAACAAATAATATAAAAACGATTCCTTTCCCAAAATTAATGAAAAAAAAATCATTGTTCAGGTTACCCGAAATTATAAACAGAGATTGGGTGAAACATCTAATGTCAATGCTAACAAAACACACACGTTACAATTACAAACGTGAGGTGAAAAAAGTTTAACATTTTCGGACGGTCTGATGGGATCGCTGCTAATGTTACTAACACTATACTATTACTAGTATAGTGACTACTAACAACAGTAACACTGTTATAAATGCTCCCCATTCACAGATCCATGTGTTCAAGCTTGTATCGTATAGTGGTATACTATTACAGTACTAGTGAGCGCAAAATAATGGGTATTACTGCCAGTGGTATCACTGGTACACCTTTTGCAGTTTGGCTAACATCACATGTAGATAAACTGGCAGATATCAAACGAAACATTCCCTTATGAAATGCCATATTGTTTAGATATGTTTGAAAATGAAATAGATTCAGTTTCAAAGCAAAAGAGCGCAATGCTCAATAATATATTGCCTAGTATATATGGTATCATCACCACGGTATCATCATCACCGCCATCATGACCATGGGCTGCGCCTTTTTTGCACTTACCAATGGAACGGAAGCACGGGCGACACAAAGTCACAGGGACGTTACCGACAAAATCAAAGCCAGATTCGGACAGAAGACAGTCTTATCAAGCAGCGGGACAGGACAGGAGTGCCTCCCTTCCTTCTGATCAGGTCTGCCGTCAGAGGACGCTATGTAGCAATCCAGGGGTGCGTTTTATTTGCGGCCATGATCACCAAAGATTGGTTCGGGTCGTTTCTGTGCCACGTGCGCTCTATCGCCCAGTGTAAAACCACTAGCCTGAGATGTACAAGATTGCAAAGGCTTCAGAAAAAATTGCTACCATTTTCATAACACTAATGATTGTTTATGCAAGATTTTTTATGCAACATTGTTTCATTTCCAACTTTTCTATTATTTTTGGGTTTGCCGTTCATTCACTTTTTCTTTCGCTTTGGTTTTCTTTCTTTTACTTTTACGTCCCCCATGCAGGATATTAAACAGAGGGCGCTGTTCAAAGCAACCGCTCCGAGTCGGCGTCTGAAACCACTGATTTTATTTTGTTTTAGTTTCGGAGGTCTAACCCCGTCTAAATGATATTTTGTTCATACTAATGTGGTATTTCACTATTTTGATGTTTTGACAAGTACTAATAATACTTTGATATGTTGTGCAATATATAATGCTTTATGCGTTAATTAGTTGCGAATTAGTGGGAGAATAATTATTGCCCAAGAAATTAAATGTAGGCCATGTAGGCCTACTTGGCTAAACTCTACCTCCATGGCCAAAGCCTGGTCCTAACTTTGAAGAGAAAAATGCAAGCTAGAAATTCCCGTGCCGCCACAAAGGCACTGCAGGCACATTTCCGTAACATGAATAAAAACTTGACTACAGTACATGTAGCCAGGCCTACATGTAATTTGCACCATATTATAGTTATAATATATAACTCTATGAGTTTCACTAATTTTTAACTTCCTTGCTCCATGGATTGCTGTAGTAAATACTCGAAAGGGGGAACTGAGTGAAATTAGGGTGTTCGATTAACGTGATTAAGCATTATAGATTAACTTTCCCAGCGTTGGTTGGACATGGTTGGACGAAAGGTCACCCGTATTAAACCGATAACGAACGCCTGGTGATTAGGCTATGCGCTAGCAGCAGCCAGTGCCCGATTTCCTACCCCAGGTTCCCCCACAACGAACGAATGCATAGAGTGTATGCAGTTGGGGGATTTGTGGCCCAAGGATCTAGAAAACGGGACTTGTTTGATGAGAATCACTTCGCCGGGTCGAGCAGCTGCATGGTCAGAGCCCTGTGTGCACTCGCCTTCAGTTATCGGACTCCTCAAATGCAAGCGAGAGAGAGCAGGGAGAAATACATGCAAGAAATCTCCAAAATCTTAATGCATTTACATTTGAAATAAAAATACGATCGGAAATAATTTATCTTATTAATCAAATTTGTAGGCCTACCGCTCACTCCTAAATCAATTTGCAATCTGATTCTCCACACCTCAGTGCTTTCACCACCAACGACATAGTTGGAATCCAGCAGGATCCTGACGACGGGCAGAGTACACATTATTCGAAAATTTGAGTTACCGGTTCTTTTCAGAGCCATTCTCCTAATTCTTGAAAGAGAAGTGCTACATCGGCACGGTGTCACCGCAAACCTTCCACTTACTTAATTCAATCTGATCTTTTAATCTGCATGTGTTCCATTGATACTTTTATTTAAACGCACGTACTGCAGACATTTCTATATTTCTAAAGAAAAATAACAACTGCCTCTGTCTGTTAACAGGAAATGCGGTATTCTCATTCGTTTCTTCAATCCAAAGTACAGGGGCCAATTACAAAGAGCTAGCTGCTTAAGTGCCAACATTTGCTTTTAGCGCAAAAAGTCAAGATTCGTGCATAAGATCACCTTGCCAACCAAAACTTTATTTATATTTCATGCTAAGTATAGAAGAGTGGAATACAAGTCAAAAACGCTTCCGCTTGACATCACATCGAAAGGCCGGTTTGTAATCCTGTTTACACAAGGAAGAATTTTCCCGCTTAGTAGATGATTTTCACGGCTCTGCGAATTTAGGCACAGTGGCTGTACTAGTTAGTAAGCCTAGGGATCTCCTTTTACTGCATGTGTTTTATTTGCTTTCTAAGTCGCACCTGGGTTACAGCTTGCAATTGGGCAGAATACTTGATGCAGGCTGGCGTTGGGGATTGAGCGTCACAGAACCGGCTCTAGTGTGTACGTGTAGGACAGCACGCATGAACCAGCACAGCAGCAGCCGGTGTCACAACATTTTGAACCCGAACGAAGCCAAGCTTGCCAAGCCGGCGTTCTGCGAGCTGGGGTGCTTCTTCTTGTCAATAATGTCCGTCCATTCCTGATTCAGATCTGCTGACCTGTTGTGCCGTTGTCACCGGTCGGCCAGGTCCACTGGCTCGTCTTTAAAGTTTAAATCCCGGGGCACGATCGACCGACGATTTCTGCCTGACGCCCGACGCACAAGACGATCCAAGTCTTGGTGATCCTGCTTCATGTGACGACAAATTGAACGGTGAGAAGTGATGAAGAGGCATTTTTTGTAAGTCAAGCACAGCAGCTTGGACTCGAGCGATATGTGCGGGGTTGTTTTGCCCGTTGGTAAGGTAGGTAGGCAGGCTTGTGGGAGTTGTGGACTCGTAAATAGGCCAGACAATCTCGGTACAAGAGAGGTACACTGTAGTGTATGTGTATTGTGTACTACATTATCTCATGTCCAGACATGGTGTGGGTAAACTAAAATCTGACCACTTCTAGAACTCAACTAGAACTAGAAGCAGTGCACTTAGTAATAAGTAATAACAGCAGGCGTACTTCATGTACATGTAGTATACCCCCAGAACTGTGGGGTTCTACGTCGTCCGCTGCTCTCCCGACCGGAACCCCACAGATAACTAGGCTTTTTTCCCATAGGCTTCTGTGTAACATTCACAAGTGCTGTGGCATAGGGATCAGCAGGTTCAGCATAACTCATAAAATACTGCTTCATTTGGCCCAAGATTTCTAGCAAATGTGGTTTACATACCATGCACTTGTGTGCAACTGTCCATGTGGCGAAAATGTGTCGATTTCCCCCCAAAAAAATGGGCGAAAACCTCCCGGTTCGGTTGCAACATTCAAACGGCAGCTCCGTAACTGGCAGTCTGGTCCCTGTAGTACGGTATAGCGCCTTGCTGCGAAGACGTACAGGGGACCGGACTGCCAGTTGCGGCGCTGCCGTTTGGATCTTGCGACCAAACCGGGAGGTTTTCGCCCATTTTTGGGGGGAAATCGACACATTTTTGCCACATGGACAGTTGCACACAGGTGCGTGGTATGTAAACCACATTTGCTAGAAATCTTGGGCCAAATGAAGCAGTATTTTATGAGTTATGCTGAACCTGCTGATCCCTATGCCACAGCATTTGTGAACGTTACACAGAAGCCTATGGGAAAAAAGCCTAGTTATCTGTGGGGTTCCGGTCGGGAGAGCAGCGGACGACGTAGAACCCCATAGTTCTGGGGGTACATGTAGTTAACAAGTTTGTTATTGCAAATGAGTTTACATATGTACATGAACTGTATTGTCACGGACTAGTGACAGTGACAGCATCAGTGATTGTTGACTTTAATAACAGTACTTAGCCTCTTACTAGTCTTAGGAGGGTCCCTGGCATCAGTCAGTATGAATAGAAATTCCAACAAGGACTAGGGCAAACCCTCATTGAATTACATTCTCCTGGACTTATCATATCATTTTTATCTACAGTAACTCTAGCCCTCTGTTGTTTTTGTTTTTGTTTAACTTTCTACCGTAGTTGCATTTGCACTGTAACTTACTACAAATACAATGTAGAAGTTAAAACTTCCATTACATGTAGTGATGCACCGTGTTGATTTCTCTCACATTATCACATAGGACCCTCTGTGATGCATTTCTCCTGCTGACTGCACCCCCCGCATTAATCACCATGTTGAAGAAGACCCTACCCAAGCCCTCGGACGTGTCCAGCCTGGACAAGTGTCTGCAGTTCAGCATCCGCTTCCCCTGTTGCCCGGCCGTCTTCGGTCAGGCCAACACCCTGCACCAGGCTTCGTCGGCCTCGGCGCCGTCTCTCCTGGCCGAGAAGGGAACCCAGGCGGCCGCCGGCGGCGGCCAGTCCAGCAAGGTCTGCCCCATCTGCCAGAGTCAGCATGCTGGCCGCAACGGTAGCGGCGGTGCGGAGATCCCGCCGCTGGCCTGCAGCAGGGCACCGGCGGCGGGTAGCAGCGCCAGCCTGGGCAGTCTGAAGGGGATGGGCACCCGCTGTGTCCAGCAGCTGGGCCAGCTGCTGCAGCTGCGGCGCTGGAAGAGCGACCACTGCGTGGCTGCCTCCCTGCAGGGCAAGAGCTACAGCAGCGGCCGGGGCGGTAACCACGACCTGAAGCGGTTCCTGGAAGAGGTAAGGACCTGGGTCCGCCGTGAGAAGGGCTTGGAGCTTAGCGACGGCTGTGGGGACAATTGGCAGCCCAAAATTCTGCTACGGAGGGAAATTCATGCTCAGCCACACAGGAACAGCATCATACCCTATTTTCCACGTGATTGTTGGTGACTTGCAAAATTAAAGATGAAATGGTATTCTCTTGTCAGTGCTTGTCATAAAAATCAAAGTGGTGGTCAATTTACAGTTAGAATGATCCAGTTGAAGCCTCTTCCACAACTGGCCAAACAGGCCAGTTAGAAATTATAATAGATCAAACAAATGTCTCAACAATCATTAACATTGATCACTCGATCTTCAGCTGCCTTTCCACTGGACTAAAATCTAACTGAGTCTTTAATTGATTCAGGAAAACATTTCCAGTGAACTTCATTCATTTGTCTTTTCTCTTTAATTTACTATCCCAGTCAATAATACTTCCCTTTGTTTTAAAAAAATGTCCATTTACCGGTACATGTGCATACCAGTACATGTATCCTCCAATAACCGGTTTTCGACGATATAAGGACTTTTCTTCAAACTGAACAATGTGGACGAAAGTATCACACTAAAAGAGGTCTAAGTCACTTTCTCCACACCACAGACTATTAGAATAATCATAGAGAAGGTTGATCAAGCCTGTCACTTCCGTGAGATTACCCGGTTTTGTTGACGTCCGCGGCGCACCGCGCAGTAAGCATCGTCACCTATTTTCGTCAGTGGTGTTTAGTAAGGTGTCCCAGTCCCGCCAAATGCAAAATAAATTCTTAAAATAACTAAAAATGCTGTGTGGCACTGTAAAATTCTTCCCTGTATGTTTTTATGTGTTCATCTTTTGGTTTTTTTTTCGACACTGCTTCTAACACTTTCCTCAAATCATTCATAATTTATGCTTAAAACGTATTGGTCTCGTTGATGTCTTCTTTTGTGACGTTTAAAAAAAACTCCACAATCCTCTTTCTCACTGCTTCTTCAGTTATGACCTTTCCCAATGTCACTCCAGAGACACATTTCCTCCTTCTCGGTACTTTCTCTAGCTGCCCTTTTATTTTTTTCATTTAAAAAAAAAGCCTATTGGGCCATGTTACTTGTTGTCTTTAAATAATAATAAAAAATAAATTTAAAAAATTATATAAGCGAGACGCCCTATAGTAGCCTCCATAGTTTTTACCCTGAACGGACTGCCTCAAGTTGCGTGATATATTTTTCTTCTACGGATGTTGGGGTTTGTCATGGTACACTCAGATTTTTTTTAGGACCAACAATAAAGAAAACTGGAGCTTCGAAGCAACTGCCAATTTTGTACCTAGGAAAATAGACCCCAAAAGAGCAACTTTTTTAATCACACGAGTTTGGCCTACTGGAAAAGCCTTAAATTTCCACATTTTCAGTGACGGACAAGAGCAGGAAACCAACTGTAAGATACGAAGTCTGAGATCGTTATACGGAGTTGTTTTCATAGTGCGATGTGAGTTAGAAGGCTAAGCGTCGAAAACGTGTAGCGTCGAAAACGGGGGTTCCCACGATACAGTATGTGCATTTGTAACAGGCTAAATTACATGTACAATAGTTTATAACTGAGCTTATGCCTACTACTTGGAGTCATTTCTTTATGTCTCATTGCTTCTGCTGTTCATCGTCCCACTTCAAAGCTTTCTTTACAATTTTGTACATATGCATATAACCTACAGTCCCACTCCCAGTCTCGATCTCCCACATGCCCATTATTGTGCATACGGTACTGCATTTATGCCTGTACATTACATGTACGTGTACAAGATCATGGGCAGGTTAAGTACATGTACATGTATGCTCAATCATGTCTATCATACATGTAGTCAATACGCATACAATTACAATGTACAAAAATACTTGATAATTTATAATATAGACTGAAAAGTTGGCAATTTGCCCATTTTTCTTTGTCAATTTTTAAATTTGTTTAAAACTTCCCAGTCTGTTTTTCCTTCTTTTGTTTGACTATAATAGGCCTATTGACCATGAGAGTGTAGAATTTAGACAGCTTTCATCCAAAAATAGTATCAAATTTAATTTGGACTTTTAAAAACCATGTTTTTTTCACTAAAAGATTTCCTTCTAGCAATCTTCTTCTGAGCACAGAAAAAGGATTAGTGTTTGAGGAATAAAATGATTTGATAATACTATGCATGGGTAAGGTCTTAGGGCCTACTGCCTGCCCATCCTGTGCAATGTCAAGGCTATGGGGTTGAACTGTGCACTTGGCTGGTACTCAGTATTACTGCATGCTGCCATTTGACCAGAGCTTGAAATTCAGAAAGAGGTCAAGATTGATCTGAAGATGCATAATCAGCTCTGATCAGTGTGAGCAGAGTGTGAAGTCTCAAAGTAAAGTCCCATGGTGTACCATGTTTCATTCAGACATGTATTCAATTCAGCTACTACATGTAGTTCTATACAGTACAGTCAGCTTCCAAGCCTTCTATTAAATTGAGCTGAGGACTCCAGGGTTGTGCTTAGTGTTTGATTTTGTGAGGAAGATATATCATTTTTTCGATCCCTTTTCATAGCATAGTTGGTAGTTATTCTTCAATCTTGGGCAGTTTCATGTTCATTTTTGTTTTGTTGGGATTTTACAGTCAGTGATAAAAGCACAGGTTTGAAATGAGTTTGGGTTGTTGGAATGAAATGTAATGAAAATTTCCAATCCCTTTTCTTGGCCATGTTGGCATAGTTGCTAGTTTTTTTTCTTGGGACATCAGGATGGGTTTCATGTTCATATTCATAACCATCTTGTTTTGATGGGATTTTACAGTCGGTGATTCGAGCACCGGTTTATTGATTTCCCCTGTACTGTACTTTACAGTATAGTTCACTGGTGATGGGACGTGAGATTGGTTAATATCACATGCTGGGTTTGCGCTGGATGGCAGCTAGCCGACAGTTATTAACAGGAAATGAGAAATGGACTCTAACACCATCTTGAATTGGCCATCACCCATTCTGACAAGATTTATTGAAGAATAGCTCTTGCACTTTATAAATCAAAGGCTGCCGTGCCATGTTGAAGGTTTGGGTTGGGTTACTGTAAACCATACATATACATGTACATTGTAAGATGTGATTATCATATACCTGTACTTTGTTGGATCTGTTGGTTTCTGTCCCTTACCTTGCACTGTAATCATGTGTGTAGTACTGTGTACCAACACGTGCTGATCCCAAATCAGCCAGATAAGCAGGATTTTGTTGTCTACATGACACGTATGTTACAGTACATGTGCATTAAAGAAGAATGAAACCCAGAGAAAAATGTTGGCTTATCTGATTGGGTGTTAAAAACAACCTACAATTACCTATGTGCTACTCACCTACGAGTTTTATAAAGAGGGAAAAATCATGAAATTTGGTGGTCGAATTCGCGTTCCCGCAAACCGCCAACATTTTGAATGGCCCGCCAGTCACTGCGGGGGGTATGACATAAAGACGGGCAACTCCTGCATGGGCCCGGACGGATGTACCCCTTACTATACTGCGTGCAGTTTGTATACACTCGCGAGCTGAACGATGGTGTACTGCCAGGCTTTTGGATGTCAAAATGTCAGCGGGAAAAAGCTGTGGAAATCTTTACGTGTATACACGTGTAGTTCCCAACAAGGAGAAGATACCTCAGTTGTTTAGGAAGTGGGCTGTGGCCATCAAAGTTAAGAAATGTCTCAAAGTCAGCTACAAATACAGTTGAAATGACGTGATTTGTAGCGTGGTGATTGCGTACAGTCTCAATCTACATACACTCTTTTACACGTGTTAGCGAAGCTGTGTGTAGCTTATTGGGGGTTCTTCTTTAAAGACCATCTACTGTCCATATCCATCTACAGTGTACATGTACATGTACTGGTATGTACAGTATACCCACATGTCCAATTTGCATAGAAATCTGCCAGTTGTGTAAACTGTAAACGAAAAAAGGATGGGTGGATGCCTGGATGGATCTATATAGGATGGATGGATGGAGGGGTTGACAGATTGATTGATGGATGGATGGATGAGTTGACAGATTGATTGATTGATTGATTGATTGATTGATTGATTGATTGATTGATTGATTGATAAATGATTGATGGTTCATGGATTGACTGATTACTGTATGAATTAACCAATTGATTTGGATTAAAGCATTGATTGGGGATAGATGGATTGCTTGGTTGGTTGATTGATTGAACCACTTATTTGCTGCTGCCACCATTCACTGATTCATCAGTCCAATGTTTGATCCCTTATTAATTCTTTGTTTTTTCGAGGGAGTACGGTACATGAACATGTATGTACATGTAGGTTACTGCCAAGGTCAATTCACATTACATGACCTGCATGTGTAGGGTAGACATTTACCCAGTTGTTCAGTATGTGCACGTGCAGGGAGTGTAAAAGCAGGTTAATTAATGCAGCGTACTACACATGTACATGTAAACATGTCTGTATTTTTCTGCTGTACATCGGTATTGTGTTGTAATAAAAAATATTATATCATATTATATATACTTTTTCTTAATGGGTTCCTTCTGTTGGGCTGGAATAGGCATCCTTATCATTTTTAATCTCAAAGCCTACAGGAACTTAACAGCGTACAGTGTATAAATGTGGACATGTGGAGATGCTTGTGGGGAAGGACAAAGGAGGTGATATTGCCAGTTTCATTGCAGATTGAGCACACAAATTACATAGCCCGGGGATGCTTCTTTCATACACATCCAAGTCCCTACAAGTCCTGTACAAACTGTACAGTGTACATGGTTTGGATGCTTATTGGTTTGGCCTCACTTTGGATCAATGTTGGCTTGACTATATTTAAGCAAGCTTTGCAGTGCTTGCCCAAGGGGGTTCGGCTGAAATGTGGGCGCTAAAATAGCTCCATTGAATATGATTCCAGCAGTCGATTTCACAAAGTCATCGTACAGTTTACTCGCAATCAATCGCAAGACAGTGAGCAATGCACAGAAACCATCCGTCCTGTCACAACTTACGATGGGTTGTCCATTGTATGTTAAGTTACGATTCATCGTAAGGCTTTGTGAAATCCAGCCGTGGTCCTGCATGTTCGTAGTGAAGAGTTGGTTGGTGACCTATGCATAAATGAATAGGTCTATTTATCAACTTGAGTGTATACACTTACATGTACATGTATGCATAAAATTTAGAACATGATTGATGTGGAATGGGAAGGGCTAATTGTCTGTCTTTGTATGGTGTCTTTACTGTATTATGACAAGGTACATGTACATGTACCCGGTACATGTACTGTATGTACATGTGTACATGTACATAGTCTACATACCTGGTACACAACTACAGTCACATGTAACCATTGTCAGATTGTCTGTATTCATTTGTTGATTCGAACAGTGTGGCTGTATAATCAAAGACACTGAATGACATTGAATGACACTGACAGTGACAGTACGGTTCATTGACATTAATTGTGTGTTTTGGTAAATTCAGTCACTAACCGGTTGGCAACATTTTTTCTGTTTTCCTTCATTTGTTGATTTTGAATATACTGTATACCGGTATACATGTACTGTATCATGTGTAAGCCTAGTGTAAACATGTATAGAGTCATGTGGATTTTGTGCAAATGATACTAGCCTATACTGTACGGTAGCTTACAAAATGGGAAAAATTGGGAAAATACTGTATAAATTTTCACACCGTGCACTCTCAAGGTGTGAAAATTTTCCCCCAAACGTGGAAATATTTCCCTGGAAAGTGAATATCTTTCCAAAATAGTTAAATGTTCTCCAGTGTGAAAAGAGAGAAGTTGTTTTTCATTCTCTTCTTCTTCTAATTCACAGTTTGATTTAGATTTCAATAAATTGATATTATCAACTGCAGAGTGCTTCATGTTTGTATAAATTGGCATCCAAAGTCCTTCAAGGCCTCGCCGACAAAAAAACAGGATTTGCCGAGGGTGGTCTGGTTTGCCGTGGACAATCATCAGTGCGTTTTGGCCGGAAGCCTGGTGCGATCATGGATTGTGAGTGGCTAGTGGCATGAAATTGCATTTAGAACTGTGGACAATTAGCAGTGCAACGAAGAAAGGCCGATTTTCGTCAGTTCGCTTTGCAAAATTTGGGCGTCTTATTTCAGCCTAGATTCAGGATACTGTGGGGGGGGGGGTGGGGGGGGGGGCACTTGCGCATACATGTATGTGTACATTACATGTCATGGTTTATCCTTTCCTCTGTGACTTAGTTGAATTGTGGATAATTGAACTTAGGATGCCTTTTGTGCTGAATGCCACTCTATTGCGGGGATTTTGCATTGCAATTATGTGAATATCCTGCGAGGAGTTCTCTACTTATTGATCACTGCAGTGCAACAGATGAATACTGATGAACAGGGTTGCAGGACGTGAATTGAATTTTGGCGACAGTGGTTGAGTTTGGGGATGATAATCATTGATACATGTACATGTACACACATGTACATGGCAGCGGCCCAATGTCATTCATGAACAAACTCTGACAAGAATGGCTGCACTTACGCAGTGCGCTGGAACATTCCAAAGTGTTTTCTCTCTGTGAACTCTGTGAACAAAAAATAGAATTCCTTTCCCTATTCTCAGATTCTTCTCTTTCTGGATGGAAGGTGACTGAAATGACCATCCAGCTAAAAACTGTAGCATGTACATGTTCATGTAAATCTCCAAGAAATAAAGCTCTGTCATTACATACACTGGCAATGGCATGCACTATGACTCCAGCACACAGGGCAACTGTAAGTTGAGGGGGTGAAAAAATATATCGAAAATCAGTTTCGAACAATTGCAAAGAAAATTTGGACAGGACCCGGGACCTCTGATTTTGCTAACCAGCACTCTCACCATCTGAGCTATCCAGCCCTTAGACATGTTAGATAGTGGCCTTTCCAGATATTTAGTCAACTACATGTACATGTACAGTCTTTGTCATGGTGTGAACGTGAGCCCCAAAAAAAGGGTTTTGAATCAAGATTATTTTGACAGAAGATATGGCCTTAATAATAACCATCCACACATCAATAAGATCTGCGACAGCTGTCATACTGACCAAGGAAAGGTATATTATAAGGTGTCTATGAGTACATGTGCTTTACAGGTGTCATGCTCCCCATTGATAATGAGATGCACTTCTTGTGGTGTATGAACCCAATGAACATGTACAGTAAGGTTTGCATTTCTGTCCAGAGCAGGAAACTCAAACTGTGCAAATTTAGAGCTGAATTGAGATGAGGGAAGTTCGCACATTAGTTTTTATCTTTAGGGAACTATACATGTGTAATAACATACCGGTAACTGAGCAGTGTGATTCAACAGTTAATGAGAAACATCTAATGACACTGAACTCAAGTTTTGAGGCTGTTAGCACTTGTACCTTTACTTGGAGTTTTTCCTACAGTTTTGTATATATTACAAGTGTCATAGGGGCCTATAGTTTATGATATTGCATGTCTGCTATACATTAGATGTACATTTTAAGGGTACTTGATGATGCTTTATACATACATGTAAGTTAACATCCATTTTTTTTGGCAAGAAATGGAACATTTATTGCACTAAAAGAGGAGCTGAATTTCAGCTGACCTACATTTATAAACACTGTGCATGTTCTAATCATGCCACCAGGCATGTTGTGATGTAGTCATGCATCATTGCACACATACAAAACTGCCAGGGGGGGGGGTCTGAGAGTGAAATTGGATTGAAATTCCGCCCACTGCATCGCTTGAGAACAGGGAGCAAAAATACTCAAAACTCTCAAATGCAAGCTGAGAGCTATAGTGAAATGCAAATGCAGCAATTCATCGCCACAGAAACAGGCCAATGTGGTAGGCATGCGCAGTATACATACATGTACATAGCGCCGGCATTTTCACCAACCGGAGATTCCATCCACGCAACCAAAAACATGCATTATTATATTGCCGCTCTAGCAGTCAGCAAACTTTGTAATTATCGTGAATAGTCAATTATGCGATTTTGGTATTAAAACTTTGCAGACAAGTTAAGGATGCAATATATTAAATTAATATATACACAGTTCAATCAGAGTCCAATTTCATGGAATCCATTACAGCATAATTCTGTGTTTACGGGCAGCTTTTAGTGTATGGAATCTGTTAGCAAGACTTTCGGCACGTGAAATACGCAAACCATTTAAGCAAAGGTTATCTGCTAAGACTGCTATGGAAAGTGAAGATTTGGATTCCATGAAATTGTACCCAGGAGAGCCCCAGAACAAGTATCATTCCTTGGATTTGCTTGTTAGTGAAATCGCTAATGATGCATAATTGTATGTATGTAGATGTCGATTTAGCATCAGTCAGTCAGGGTTAGAAATTAGCTGTTGTTTGGTCGTCAAATGCGAGTGAAAAATGTAAATAGTGGCGGTCGAGTGAGATCCTCTCCCTTAGTGTTCCGGTAGATGAGTAAGAAAAATGAAAAAATATGATATAAAAAAAAGAAATATCTATATTAAATTACATAACATGTATGTTGTGTAACAATGTCATTGTTTGGTCTCTTTTGGGTCTTCTGTTTTTGAGACTGCCGAATAAATGTTGTCTTGAGGTAACATATAACTGATGGAATAAAATAGTGTCCGATAAACTGTCTAGCCATATGTGCATTATGTGGACCACTTCCATGTACAAGCGTGCCAAATAAACTGTCTTGTTTAAGGTCAGCACTCTCATTGATGCTTTTTTTTTGGGGGGGGGGGTTAAGGGCATTGTGCTTCACACAAATAAGTCAAAATACTCGCAAAATTTACAGGCTAGTGAAAATAACTTGCAGGCTAGTGAAAAGTTTGGTTCACTTGACCGACCGGCGTGTGAAAAAAAAAGTGAAGAAAAACCCATGTGATGTGTTTATTACATTGTTTTGCTGCTGTGTGTGCATGTACCTGTAGGTTGGCACCAATCCCAAGGAGGCTCGCTACTGGCTGAAGCAGTTTCAACTGGTGGGGGGTTCATCACTGACCAGACCCTTTGCCGTCGTCCAAGTTGACCAGGAAATATTCCAGCATACCCAGCAGGTGAGTAGAAAGAAACCCCGCTAGCAGTGATTAAGTTTTCTTTTTCAATTTCTTTGATTTCTTTAATTTCTTTGATTTCTTCAATTTCTTCAATTTCATCAATTTCATCAATTTCATCAATTTCATCAATTTCATCAATTTCTTCAATTTCATCAATTTCATCAATTTCATCAATTTCATCAATTTCATCAATTTTATCAATTTCATCAATTTCTTCAATTTCATCAATTTCATCAATTTCATCAATTTCATCAATTTCATCCATTTCTTCAATTTCATCAATTTCATCAATTTCATCAATTTCACCAATTTCATAGATTTTATTGATTCCTTCCATTTCTCATTTTTTCTCTGATTAATCAAAGGAAAGAATTTGTTTTTACATGTACTATAATGTGCTGTAACTGGGAAGTTTTGAACAATGTACCGTAATGTACTGTACATGTGCACTGTAGCAAAGAAAATTGGACAGGACTGGGCAGCCATAAGTCCATAACCCTAGTGCTTACTATTTTGTACAGCTCCATTTTGAATAAATTTTTCAAAAAGTTGCCCTTGATGTCTGCTGAAATGCTTCCCATTTTGCAGTGATCCTTCTAAAACATTGTACTTTTGTCTGCCTCCAATAACACAGTCTTTCAAAAATCTACTATTCTTCCTCATCCTCCTGATTTGTAATAGACGGTAGAGCCTTCCCAATCCTTGCCATTCCTCCTTCCGTCATAAAGTGTACGTTTACACCTGCCCTTAGTCTGTCTTCAGTAAGGGTCGGACTTTACGTTTAATTTGCTAAACGTTTAACCGCATTTCACTTTTCCGTTTAAACGTTTAAACGTTTGGCCAACACAAACAACTAAGGCCACCGCATGTCAGCTCTGTTTCTGTTTAACAACCGAGTTTTTTAATGCACGACTAGTTTAGTACCTTAAAATGCTTTGCAAATAGACGCTGAGGGCACCAAAGCGTTGTTTTAGGTCTCCCACAAATGATATCGTTTCTGTGGGACCATAATGCCCCAAAAAGTTGTTTTTCCACCTCAAAAATGACGTCCAAAATAGGTTTTAGTCAGCCGCCAACATGCCTTCTCACGGATCATGGACTGTACCATTCAAGTATGGCAGGGGTGCTAGTCATCCTGACGACAAAAATAATTATGTGAAAATAGATTTTCCGGGGAAATAAAAAAAAAAAAAAATTCTCAATAGCCTACATGTTTTGTAAAGATGGATTTGTAAACAGCTAGGTCCACCCTAAACGAGGAAATTATCAGAGCTTATTAATGTATAAAGTCATACCCCTCTTAGCCTAATGGAATAGTCCATGCTGTCAAGCTTTTTACAGCTCTGTGATTCTACTTTCACACGCAACCCAACCACGTGTTATTGCGCAATCTATCTATCGTGCAACGTAAATCGCTCCCAACTACCGCTGGTACCCGTTGTTTGGTACAGCCAGCGATGTCCAAGATTCACTGGTACCCACAGACGAAAAGTTCGTTGACATGAAACTGCGCAATGTTTAGCTGGCAGTGCGCACGGTACGGTGTAGTCTAGGCTCTAGACCGTGTTATCGTTTTATCGTTTGGATACGCCACCACAAGAGGGCGTTCTTTCGCAGCCACCCGTCCGCACGCTCGCATGTCCGCCCGCACGCACGTCCGCACCACTGAACGCACGCACGCACGGCTTGGCTTCGATAACACGGTCTAGGGACTCTCCTAATTTTTCCCCCCGAAAACGGGGGGAAATTAGTGCGCGTGCGCGACTTCGTCGAATAATTTACTCCTCACGCACGCGCACACACGAGACGAAAATGCACAATAGACAGGTAGCTGCCTGGATTCGCTACTGGCTGGAAGTTTGTGTTTGCGCAAACAATGTATTATTAATGCTGATCGTGGAGCTGAGAAGTTGTCGGCGCGCAGCAGTTACTTGTATTTGTTGTAAGTTGTAGTAATTTTCTCGCACTTCACTGGCAAGAAGTCATGGCGGATAAATTGCCAGGCGGGGGCCGGCAACCTTGTGGGCGATGGTGCCTGGTATGTGGGAAACAGCTTGTAACATGCAGGAAATACCTCTCGATTAAACCTTCAAGCATTAAGGTCAGACGTGAACCCCAATTTTTGTCCGATTTCATCGGAATGATTGGAGAAGAGCCTCAGGAGAGCGGTTCCCACTACATCTGTGAACAATGCAACACCCAGATCACAAGGGTACGTCAATCCCATCGCTTTGCCCATCAAATCAAGGAGCAGTACATGGACACCAAAAGGAAGAGAAAAGAAAGGCAACTGAGCTCCCAGTCTCCTGCAAGTGGAACGCCTCAAGCACAACACAAGAGGAAGGCTGCACCGTCACCTGCTGGAACCCCGTCCCCACGCCGAGTGAGTATTTACCGTTTTTTATTTAGTTAAGTTTCACGTTTGATAGGCCTTAACTAATTAGTTAATACATAATTGTTAATACTACCTAGTACTACTACTAGTACTACACTAGTAAAGTAGTAGTAACTACGAGTTCTACAAGTACAAGTAATTTAATACTAGCACTAGCACTAGCAGTAATAACACGTAGTGCTACTAAGCACTAGTACTAATATTAGTAGTACTAGTAGTAGTAGTAAGTTACTAAAACTACTACTACTACTAGTACTACTACTACTACAGTACTAGTACTACTACTACTACTACTACTACTAGTACTAGTAGTAGTACAAGTAATTTAATACTAGCACTAGCACTAGCAGTAATAACACGTAGTGCTACTAAGCACTAGTACTAATAATAGTAGTACTAAGTAGTAGTAGTAAGTTACTAAAACTACTACTACTACTACTACTACTACTACTACTAGTACTACTACTAGTACTAGTAGTAGTACTACTACTACTACTAGTACTAGTACTAGTACTAAGTATTAGTACTTCTGTACTAGTACTTTTTATTTTAGTAATAATCTGACTAATTGCTTATCCCTTTCGGGCCTAGAATAGTACTTAAGTATAGTATTGATGAGTGGCCCATAACTTATAACTTTAGGCTGTAAGGCATAAGTCTCTCCAGCGTCCCCTGTCTTTGGCCACAGTTTTAGGTTCTTTTCAAGATTTCAATCCCATCTTTCCTCTCTTTTTCCACTGTTCGGCACCATGTTGTTTCTGGTTGCCCCACTCTCTATTTGCCTTCTCACTTTGGTGCCAAGGAAAGTGCAATGACACAATGGCTCTCTTCCTTCATGCTTCACGGCCAATCCATTTCCACCTATTATTCCTTTAAGTTTAACCTCTTCACTGATTCATTTGGATTTTGTTCTCTTGAGTATATGGCCATCTAATTTGCAGTATTCCTCTTAGACACGTGAAATCGAAAGTGTCCAGCTTTTTATTTCTGCCATCATTTGAACAGACACTACCAGAGATTTGCATAGCTTTAGTTTGGTTTCCAATGAGATCTTATGGAGTTCTATATTTGTTTCACTGTGGAGGCCATGGTTTCAGCTTCATGAATGAGGCTCTTGATTTGCAAATCAGCTCCCCATCTTCATTACAAACGATGGCACCCAAGTAAAATCCACTACTTCAATCAGTTGCTGATCTGCCAGTTCAATTATATTCTTTGATTTATTTTTGTTTTCATTGTAATTATCTTTTCAACCTACATGTAGTCTTTGATGCATATTCACCTAACGTTGCTACCTTTGTCTCCATGACAAATGATAATAGGGCACAATCATCTGCTTAGTCCAAGTCTTCTAATTTTTACATGAACTTCCATCTGATACCACTTACTTCTGCTGTCATAATTCATTATCCCATCCACTGAATAGGCCTTAATAAGCATCACTTTATAATGCAAGAATCATTAAGGGATTAATTATATATTAAATCTAACTTTTAAAATCGAAGTTATATGTAAATCAACACCACACAGGACTCTTTAAGCAAGTGGCCTCTTCGGCTTCTCATGACAGTAGTAATTACAAATTAGTAATTAGTTTTAAGTGAAACAGATTATTGATTATGGTTCTTACCAAACATATAAAAAGCTAATGTAGAACCTTCTCTCACAAAAACGCACACATTAAAAACCTGGGAAGAGCATTTATTTTTGATTAAAGTAGCCAAATTTGATAACCAAAACTCAAAAGTGACCACCAATAAAATACACACATAAAACCAAATTCAATGTAGTTAAACAGAACAACCAGAACCAGCAGAAATCCAATGGCCAAGCAAGAGAAACAAGAGAATGGGAACATTTTGCTCTCTGCTGGTCAGAGGAGGCTACTGATCACTACACAGAATCTTCCTATTGTATTGTGTAGTACCATGTACATGTACATACATGTACATGTACATGTACATGTACATGTACATGTACATGTACATGTACAATGTACATGTACATGTACAGTACATCTTATCATGGATCTTATCTAGTCCCCCATTGGTTAGTAGAGTCCCCAAGAGACCAAGTCCAGTCATTATCACCACCTTAGGAATGTGAACTATGGCTTTGTCAGTCTTCCTGTAAATGGTCTGGAGAAAGTCATGGCCATATTAGGAAAACCACTTACAGTACCCTATCCATAAACATTATTCAAGCCCACATAGTGTATCCACCATTCATGTACCCTAGCCTCTAATTATTCAATAAACAGAAATTTAAATATTTAGAGCTTAGTAACACAAACCCATAACAGCCCTGTCCCCTCATTGTGATTTGTGTATAGAAAAGTGTTTGTCCTCCCTCCTAGGCAGACTTCCCTTATGGGAACCCGCCCCCCCCCCCCCACTCAAGAATCTACTCAATTTAAAAAATCTTAAGCAAACCAATCTTGAAAATAATGAACCTATTTTATAACATTTTAACTCTCACGCTTTTTTTGTAAAAAGAAGCAAAAACACTCTGTAAATGTATGTGGTGGGCTTTCCTGAAATTGACCTTAACCAGCTCTTCAAATTTTAATTTACTTCCCCCAAGGGGGTGAAATTCAAACTGCACATGTACATTGTTTGTGTAATTAATAGTCCTGCATTTTTTTACAGCCCCTCCGGAAGCGACTGCACTTTGATGCTGGAGAAACTGGGCAAAAGATTATGAAAGCTGAGGTAAATTATCAATTCATTATAATCCTCAATTTAAAACTTAAATCAAAGAAGATGTTGTTTTGTTATTACTAACTAAAACAGCAGGGGATTGGAAAACATGTAATATTTTTAAATAAAAATGGTTATAAAATATTTTACCCATAGATTCTACACAGTGTTGGAAAAAACTAGCAAACAGGCCTAATAAAAAGAGAAAAACCATCCAGCGATCAGACAAGGAGAAGACGCAGGGTATTCTGAAAAAATCAATTTCACACCAATTTAGGGATGACAAAAAAAACCTTTTAAGTTGAAGCTACTTTATTCAACTTAAAAAAATCAGAAAAAATACAAGTTTGAAAAAAAGATGACATGACTCAACCAAACACGACCCAACTAACTTAATTCAACCTAAAAAAAGCTTTATTAAAACCAAATCCATCTGACACGTTCCATGACCAAACCGACCAATGACCAAATAGACTCAGACCTTTACCAAATCCAGACTTAACCTAAAGAATAAAGTGACCAAACCAAGAGATAGACTTAACCATAAAGTATGATCCAGTACCACACACATATATCTGGTACAACAACACAATAAACAACCTATGGTACAACACACAGCACTTAATGGAAAAGAGTACAAAGGGTACAACTACAGTAACCGAGCCACTCGGCAGACCAAACTTTAGGGGCAGAACTCGAACAAACCGAAAACGGGTCTTCACCCTCCTCTTCCAGGCGCCTACACATGTCCCATACATGTCAATACTGAAAGGGGCCTTTGTTAATTACTCACACCTTCATTAAGATTACATCATCCAGCTGCTGCTTGGGCACCAATGCAGGTTACAGTGTTCCTGCTAAAAGATAATCCTCTTACCTTAACTGGGGAACAGCAAAGGGAAGGGGCAAACTAAGTAACTAAAAAAATGAAGTACATGTACACTAACTTTAAAAACCAAAACAAAAACAAAGTACATGTACATGTATCTTAGAAAAAAAGGACATGTAGCCTGTACATATACATGTAGCAGGCACCCCTGCTACATATAGAAAAAAGTTATATGACAGAAAAAACTAAGACTTTAGCCATGCAGTTTGATCTGAGGGAAAGACTGAACTTAGAGAGCATAATAAATATAAAATACATAACTTTCATGTACTTGACTTACAGTGTGTATGTCAATACAGTATTATATCACAGACATGCTCAGTGGGTCAAATTACTTCATTAGTGAACACTGTGAAATATTGTAGATGATTAATTTTGATTTCGTTTGTTGATCTTTAATCAACTGAAGTGCGGTGTTATAAAATTGAATTTGATATATCTGGTTTTAAAAAAATCTTAAGGACATGTCTTGTAATGACATGACAGAAAAAAACATGTTTCCCTAGAATTCATTATTTTATTTATTTTTTGTTGTTGCTTGAAAATTGAATTTTGGCAGCTAGACAAGGAAGGGACACTACACAGTGGCAATAGAGTGCAAATAATACTTTTTTCCTTGGGCGTATTTGGAAACTTCACTTCTTAAGTATTTGACCAATTGATGTGTACTCTATTTATTATCTCCACAGGTGGTCATCCAGTATCCTAACAACACAGAGAGAAGTGTCCTCTCTGAACCTTGGGCTGCTGTTGCCTCAGCACTGTGCAAAGGGGATCAACGTTCAGCCATCAGACATGTTCTGGCCATTCCAGCAGCACAAAATGAGGTCAAGTCCATCTTTATCAAATCAGCAGTGCAAGAAGCAAGTGATTTATGTGATCCCAGTCATCCTTCTGCATTCCGTGGGTCCACCCTTCAAGATCTTCAAAACTTCAATCTTTCCACCCAAAATGATGAACTTAAACTGAAAGCTCCACACATATCATCAGTTCTACACGCTGTTGCAGAGAGTGCTGGTGTCATGTCCAATGTGAGGAAAACGAAAGAGGCCATCCTCCCTGGCATTGTATCAGCAGCAGCCATCCTCTTAAACTGCCGCTCGCAAAACATGAACGCTCATCAGATGATTACATCAATGGTTCTCAAACAGAGTGCTGCTAAAAAGAAAGCATTCCAACACCTCAATCATCGGTTCATTTGTTCAAGTTATAAAACAGCTGTGAAACACCAGGTAGATTTTGGGAATGATTTTGACAAGGATGTTCGACAGTGGGCAGAAGAATTGAGTGCATTTGAAACACAAGAACAGTTAACAGTGAGGGAGAGTGGGCGGACAGAGGAAGTTCCTGAGGTCAGAAGTAACCTTGGCTACCAACTGGTCATGGACAATGTGGATATCAGAATACATCCAAGGCATACCTCAAGACAGGAGCACGGAGTTGATCATCACATGGTGCAAATGATAGCAATTCAGAACCGAGTTTCTTCTCATCACTTGAGCAATGATCACCCTGTTTCCACAGTTGAAGATGTTGACTTTGCTGAATTTCTCCCCACCATTGAAGACAACCAACGGTTGAAACAGGATTGGATGACACACATTGGGAGTATCATTGCTAACCATATCCCATCTCTGAACTGGATGAAGTCTGAAATAACTACTCCAATTCAGCATCAACACATTGCAGAGATGAAACGGAAATCCCCAATCGTAAGTAAACTAATTTTTCCAATTTAAATTATGTAATCATAGAGGTTAAAGAATGCTATTGCATTTTACATTGGTCACATAATTGGAAACTGCAGGCAACAAATTTTCTGGAATTGAATTTCAAAATGTAAAAAGCATAAACTAAATTTGCTTAATTTTATGGTGTGGTTTAAGTAGGTGCATTCAGTGAACCCACCAGTTTCATTATGCAATATACATGTTGGGGAAAAATCAAAATCAAAAAGTAAACACATTGGACAAACGAGATTCATGTCTGTTTGCAAAGCAAAAAAACCCCCTACTTTTCGACATCTATGTCCCGATTTTGATACATAGTGCATTTCAGGTCAATTTGATTTTTGTTTTGTTTGGGTATGAGAAGACTGATGTATGCCCCTTTAAAGCACTGTCACGTGATAGTCGATGACAACATTTTGGCCCACAAGATATTTTATCAAGTCTGTTTAATTACTTTGTTGTGAAAAGAGAACTGAAAATGTGCTACATGCTCAAATGAATCTGGAAACATTAAATTTTCATGACCTCATAAATATTCATAATGTTGCACCCTGGAGGACTGGGACTGAGTCACTCCTGAGGGCATATTAGAACATGGAGTCAGAATGACACACATGCAGGCCAAAAGACACCACAGGGCCACAGTGTCTCACCAGTCCAGTGTAGGGGGAGGGTGATGTTTACATACATTCATTAACACTGCACTGGACTCTCCCTCTTTCTGGCTACTGATAAGCATCTACATTACACACACTGTACAGTGGTTGGAAAGATTTACAAGGATAGACACAAATAAACAAAAAAAAGGGGCTTCTAAAAAAACTTCTGATCCCTGTATGGGGCCTTTAGACTAAGATGACATCACCATTACAAGATGGGCCTTTTTGGATACACCTTTTCCCAACTGAGATATAATGTAAAATTGGAACCAAATTACGTTGTACTTCTTTTAATAATGCACTTTGAAATTTGCCCCTTTAAAGTGCTGTCACGTGACACGTGATGACATCATGATATCATCAAGGTTTGCGGAAGAAAAGCTAAAAAACCTGCATTCATTTAAAATTCACGTGGTGCTATGATTATGATATACATGTACATGTACTTCTGACATTTTGTACACAGGTTAACCTTGGTGTACTGATGGAGAATGAAAACACAACAGATGGCATTTACACAATTATGCATCATCTCCATCAGTATGTACCTGGGCATGGGAGCGACAGAGTTACCCCCATCATCAGTGCTGGAGACCTCCTGACGTGTGAGAGGGAGAGTAGCTGTAAGGCAGAGCAACAGAATTCAACTACTCCAAGTACACGTCTTGAAGGTCTTGTTCCTGCCATTGGCGACTTCCATGCATTGGGCAACTTTTACCAGGTACATGCTGTGCTTGCACATAAATACAAATTTGATCAGATTCTAGTCAATGTTTCCTGTTTCCATTTTGCTCTCCATCCTAGTTTTCATCCTAGTATAGTATCCACACATCAATCCTGAAGAATACATTTTTATTGACAGTTCCAGACGTTAACTGGTTACTTCAAAAATCACTAAGTGCAAGAAGTCCAGTCAGAAAGAATATATTGTCCTATTGTGCTTTTATTTCAACATGAGAAATAAATCTGCCCTACAAGGTCCATTACTCATCCATTGAGTGGCGGAGACATTTGATTTACTGGTTATTTTCAGTTTGAAATATAATTTTTCACGTATTACAAAAAAACATGACTGTTGATCATTGATTTTTGTTTTTGTTTTTTTACTTGTTTTGTTTGTTCAGGTGATCTGGCGCCACCTGTACGACACATCAAGTGGAGACAAGGGAACACTGTATTCTGCCCGCAGCTTTTTGAAAGCTCACAAGGTAACAGCAGACCCAATGAAAAACTTCAATGCTGCTGCAGACCTTGTTGCAGAATACACTGTGGCTCTCATTATTGCTGCAGCTATGTCGTACTTTGGTTTAGAGGACATCTCTGATGAGCCTTCACAGAACAACTTCATATATGCAGATCATATAGATAGAAAGCAGTATGTCGATAGAGTACTTGAAGAAATTGTTGACAATTTTGTCATGCCTAGTGAGGATGAACTGCGTCACAATGCACCCGTGCTGTCATGTCCCCTATGCCAAAAGAAGTATGTCACCCACAGAGGACTGAAAAATCATATGAAAACCAAACATCCAGGGATTCAAGTTCAACCAGCACAGCCTCGTGGGCCATTGCCGTCTGAAAAGGATGCGCTCTTCAACTACAGCCGAGTGGCACTTAGCTTAGGCTTGCTAGCGTATGATTTTAATGATGCCCGCCAGATGGGGGATGGAAGTAGGATTATGCGGCTGTACAAGTTCCTTTTACTCCATTTCAAGGCAGCCAATAAACCTAAATACAGTTTCCAAGTACTTCGGCTTTTGGCACAGGTCAAGTGTTTCTTAACCCCTAGACTAGCATATGACCTTACTTGGAACAGATTTGTTAACACGACTGGAAAAGAGAAACACAACATAGAGGTTGACCGAGAACTAGAACATCAGAATAGGGTGTTCAAAGAAAACTGTGGGGGACTGAGAGGAAAAATCACCAGCAAAAGCATTAATAGAATAAGTCGATCTGCACAGGTAATTGATAAACTGTTAACTATGGTGAATAATCAACTTTTCAAAAAACCAGCTGGAAAACATGATAAAAAAAGCAACAATGATGTACTTGCACTTGCATTGGAGCTTCACCAGGAGAACGTGTTCCAAATTAAGCCAGGACGGAGACATTTCCACTTTCCAGATTTCCCATGCTCTGTTTTGTCTACTCTGAATGTACCAGAACTTCACAGATGGATGAAGTCATCCTTGAAGCTGATATGGCGCAGTAGTAAAACATAGGCCTAACTAAACATGTCCATTTACTCTGCCATCAGTAGTGTCACTTATTTGTTACTTGGAAAATAGAGAATCATGCCCATTATTTTGACCACGATTGTTTTAATTGAAAGTGATGATGTGAAGAGTTGCCACAAGATTCAGTGCGCTATACATAAATTTGTCTTTAAATTGAAAAATTGTTCAATAAAACTTTGACTGGACCGGGAGTTGAACCCAAGCCCTCTGGATTAACATACCAGTACTCCAACATGTGTACTAAATTTGGCTTTCTTTTCTTTTTGTCATTGAGATACACCCATGAAAAATGTTATACTGATTATAAATGATACTCCAAAACATGTCACATGTAAATTTGCTTAATGATTTCTTTAGGCACTGCAGATTTATTAGTAACTAAATCGATAATAAATATACTTAATATTTATACAAGTTTACTCGAGCATGTCAGGCCACGGAGCTCTGTTATATAGCTCCATGAGAGGGCCAATAACGGCCTACATGTATTTATATATGCATCCTGAACCTTAAAGCCCCAATACATCATTGGCAAGATCGGACAACGATGTCCACAGATTTCCTTCTAATATATACAGTATGTGGGCAGATGGGATGGTCTGTGATGCTGAACTTCTCGAGAAATCTTCACTCAAACATCAACATACAGTAGCTGATTACTCGCGACTGCATGTATTATAATATATTTCTTATACTACAGAACGGTGCGAAGACCGTGTTTGTTTGTTTTTCTATTTTCTGTGAGCACCATTTGAGCTCAAACCTTTGCCGGATTTCTTTTTTGGAATGATTAAACTTTAATTGGGCAATCTTTTGACTTTAACCGATGTTGTATAGGGCCTTTAAGAAAACAATAATTTCCACAGAAGTGGCAGTTAGGTGTACTAAATTTGGTATTGACTTTCAATCTTACTGGCAGAAATTCATGCTTTTCATGTATCTGTATATATTTTACAAACATTTTTTAGTTAGAGGTAAACAGTAAACACTCTTTGTGTTTCTCGTATACTTTGGTAACTATTAAATTATTTCTTAGTAGCATTCCCAAAATTTGATATTGATCTAGAAAAAAATCCACACAAATGGCCTACTAATGGATATGGGGTGTTTCTTACCAAAAAATAAATTAAATGTATACACACTATACATACATGTATGTAAACACAGGTTTAAAATGTACAGCAAGAAAAGTATTTAAATGCAGTTTTCATCACATTTGAGTGCAATAATCCAATAAAAATAAAAGCAAACATCCAAGAAAAACTTGGTATTTGCACATTCCTTAAAAGTAAACGTCTGAGATTTGGTCAAACTTTTAACATACAATGTAAGAAAGTCAGTGATTCGGTGACTGGTGCTTGCAGAAATTGATACCCTGAGTGAATTTTTTTCAAATCACTGTAAAGTATTATGGATAACTAACCATGGGAGACCAGAAATTTCAGAACATTTTTTGTTTGCTTATACATGATGTATGTACTCTATACTGCACATGTCCAACCAAATATTATTTGTTCAGTTATCCATTTCCCAATATCTTCTGGATGTGAAGGCAAAATACAGTTAGCCAGCTACATGTCATATATTCAGAAGTCAGTTTGAAATTAGACAAGACATTTATTTATTTATTTATTATTATCGAAAACACTTTTTGATATCTGTAATTCCAAACCCTGTACTGTTGAGTAGGCCTAGTGCCATCAAGTTATACATTTATGAAGCAGATTTCTCAAAACTGAAGCTACCACTTTAGATAGTCCTTAACAGGACCATGCATGTATCCAGTGAAAAGGGAAATGAACAACTACTGTACAAGGAACGGTTCATAATGAATAATAAATGAACGGTATGTCTGAAGCCATCATGTAGACACAAATTTTACAATTAGGGCAGTGTTTTGTGGCAGCACTCCTTGTTCTAACCAAGTCCAAATAAAATACAACTTGATATTAAAGCATTGCCATTTCTGAGTTTGTTTTCTTTCAGTGCCATTTTCATCATATAGGCCTATACTTATACAGGTATACAAAAATCTTGTTTCCCAAAGAAGCTCTGCCATCTTAATCACTCTCACTACTGTACATAACCATCTCTGCATATTCACCACTTAAGAAATCCTCTTCTTCTAATTCATCAGGTTCTTCTGATTCATGTGTCATGTCATCAGATAGGTATTCTGAAGCAAGGGCATCAGCTTGTTTATCAAGTGTCGTCTGGACAATATTCCATACTGCAAGTGCAGTGTCTCTACACATAAATTCGTATCTGTTACAAAATTGCTCACAGGTAAATACAATGTGGCATTCAGAAATAATGTGCTGGATAATGCTGATTGGAAGTCCACAAGCCATGTCTCCTCTACTGTACAAATGGCAGCTAGCCCCACTCAAGAGAGTATCTCTGAATTCCTGCAGCCTCTCATTCAGTCTGTCACGTTCTATGTCACTTACAGAAATTAATGGGTGTTCTTCAGAGGTGGAAGGACCATGGACAGTTAGGTCACGCAAGCGCTGCTCAACCAGAGATGGTGTTGCTGGGCATGGATTTCCCTCACCACAACAAGGGCACTTTTCCGCACAAATGTCACAACAATTGTGTTCCAAAATGGTCAGACATGAGGAGTCAAGTGAAGAGGGGAAACTTTCCCTCAGGACCTTTCTTCGACACTTGTCACTATGCAGAAATGTTTTCATGTCATCTGAAGTTTTCAAACCTGTGCCTGCTCCCGAGTAATTCAGCACTACTGCGACACTTTGGACTCCATCTCGTCCTGCACGCCCACTTAGCTGCATGAGGTCATCCAAGTCAGTTGGATGGCCAAGAATGATGACTGAATGCACTCCTCGTACATCAATGCCCATGCCAAAGGCGATGGTTGCAAACAAGATGCGAATTTTTCCATCCTCTTTGGCGAAACTGTCTATTATTGACCTTTGAACATCGTCTTCAGTGTTGGTATGGTACATATCAAAGTACTGACTACAGTCAGGTGGTAAGACTGAGGAGAACAGGCCATACAGATCGCTGACCCGCTTTCTGGATTGGCAATAAATAATTATCCTGTCAGTAGATGCCTTCTTCTCCGCCAGTTCTTGGCAAAGCCACATAAACATGTCATCCAAATTCTTAGATGAGGATTGAAGGACAGCATATTTAATGTTCTCTCGTTCAGGACTCTGTTCTATCAGACCGTAGTTCCTCATGGAAAGGCTGTCGACAATGACTCTCCGCACAGTTCTTGTCGCTGTCGCTGTCATTGCAATGACTGAGGTCTTCAATTTCAATACAGACCGTATCTCCCCAAGTTGTCCATAGCTTTTCCGAAAAGCAGAGCTTTGTCCAGAAGAATGGCCCCTGTCAATACAATTGAAAAAGATTAGGTTATCAATTAACTCTTTTTTTCCATATTAGGGTAAAAGAGGGGTATTCGACAATTTAAGAAAAACAAGCTGTGTACTTTTATATGCAGCTCGTCAAATTCCTTTCCAGGTCAAAATACATGTACATACATGTACCTGCAATTACCATAATATTACAAGGAAAATGTGTAATTTTCTGTGAACCTGTCCCTAGCCACAACTGATGTTTGAATCCAACCTGCACCAATATTACAAATTGTGCAACTGGTTGTGTCCTACTAGTTGTAGGAACTCAAAATCATTTTACCATGGAGGAGTGCATCACCTACAATAGTCTACATCATCGATGTGCAGGTGTTTTTTTTTCAGAAATGGAAATTGTTCCTTCAAGTTAACAATTCTGAAAATTCTTTTGGTAAAGAAAATTCCTTATCCACGTAATACTATGATTAGAAACAACAAAAAATTGTGACTTAATGTACAAATTTCAAATAATCAAACATGGAGGAAGGAGTGGACCAAACAATTCGACTGAAAGAAAAGAATAGAAAAATAATAATATATTGAAAAAAAAAATCATTTTAAAACCCTATTAAGTGTTAAAATGTTCTTTTGAAGGACATACTTGAAACTTAGTCTGAGTAACTTTTTTGTTAAATTTTGAGGGAATGGTGACAGTCCCTAAAAATTTCCAAAATCGATAAAAAAAAAGGGTGACTTGTCGGGTCCGAGTTACTCGGACTACTTAAAACTTACGTAACACATGGTGCTATAGTTCCATGCTTATGCTTAGTTTCTTACTTTTACTTTTAGTTTACTTGACACAACGTATTGTTTCTTTTCCACGTACATGTAGTTGTACACAAAATCTACTACTAGTAGTAGTAGTGACAGTACTAGCTACTGCGAGTACTACTACTAAGTACTAGTAATAGTACTAGTACTACTAATACTAATAGTAGCAGTAGTACTACTGAAGTAGTACTACTACTACTAGTACTACTACTACTGTACTAGTACTTAGTAGTAGTACTAGTAAAGTAGTAGTAGTACTAGTACTAGTAGTAGTACTGCATGATGCATCTAGTAATACTACAGTACAAGTACTTCTACTAGTACCAGTACTTTAGTACTACTACTACATACTAGTACTAGTACTAGTACTAGTACTACCACTACCAGTACTACTACTAGTAGTACTAGTAGTACTAAGTAACAGTATTTTAGTAAGTAGTACTAGTAGTAGTACTAGTACTACTTAGTACTACTAGTAGTACTAACTACTAGTAATACTTACTAGGCAGACAATAGCTCACCATTTGGAGACGCAGTGACTTTCGTCAACAAACAAGGCGAAGCATCTGGACTTGACTGCCTGGAGAAGTTCCCTCCCTCGACCTCCACAAAGCGATTCCGGGCTGGCGAAAATTATAGAGAAGTCTGTCAAATGTTCTAGGACTTCATCTGCGACCTCCGATGTTATGTCTGCCACTTTGTGACCACACTTCCGAACTCGATCAAGCTGGTCAACAACCAGAGCTTTCAGGGGAAGGACAACTATAATGAGAGTTCTTTCTCCCATCGGACGACTGACTTCATCGTTACCGTCACAATCATCACCGCTTCTCTGTTTAGCATTTAGGAAGTCTATGATTATAGGCGTTGCTTGAAAGATAATGCTCTTTCCAAACCCAGTTGGTAGGTTAACGAAAACGTCGTGGCCTTCAACTATCAGACGAAGAGCGGCTACTTGTTGATCTCTCAGTTGTGATAAGCCCAACTTGTTCGCTGCAAATTCGACGGCTTCATCGAAGGATGACTGTTCGGCCATTTTCCAGCAAAACAATGAACGTACACTTGCGATGAATCAATGTTTGCGTACACGTGTACAGTGTACAGTGTACATGTACATGTACACGGTACATGTACAGTACATGTACAGTGTAATTGTACATGTGTACATGTACATGTACATGTACATGCGTGCAGTACAGTCATGTACATGTACATTACAGTACACGGCATGCAACGCGGTGAGTCAGGGTACAAGACATATGCATATGCATCGTTTGCGTAATTATGCCAGCTATAATTATGCGTGCGTCATAAGTAGGTGCGCGCGCATACGAACAAAATTAGGAGAGTCCCTAGACGTTGTTATCGAAGTAGTGCGCGGCGTGTGCGTGCGTGCGTGCGTGCGTGTGTGCGGGTGGCTCCGGAAGAACGTAGTCAGAGGGTGTAGTGGCGTGGCGTATCCAAACGGCAACAACGTCTAGAACCTAGACTAGGTACGGTGAAGCTTCCATGTGTGCTGCACACAGCGGTCTTGCGCTCTGTGCTAACGCCAGCGCTGGCCGGCAGTCAGATCTGCCCCTACCTCCAAGGCCCAACTAACCCGTCGGCCGAAAGGGCCGCATGGCAGCAATGTGCTATAAAAGGGCACGGCAATTCGTTGCCGTGAAAATCCTCCAAATATAAGGACACTGCGGCAATTGGTGAGAGCATGACGGCAATTGCCGTCGTGAATTTGGCAGGCGGGCAGGCGGGCAGGCGGTAAACTTTTCAATTTCAGAGAAATACAAACAAATAGCATGGGCATGAAGTGGTGTTTTTCAAATCCCAACAGCGCGTCACCCGGCCGTAGGAATAAACAATAATTGTTTGTTGCCTGCCGTTTGCCTTCTTAATCTTATTTCTATTTTCTTTATTCGAGTGTGATTTGGCTGCATGAAATTGAAAAGCACCGCGATAGGGACGCATCACTCTCGTGCCATGAAAGGTTGTGATTGGACAATCACCATGTGATGAGCGGCGCACCCGTGTTGCATTCTGTACTGTACATGTAGTTGAGCAGGCGGCCGGCGGGACACACAGTACAGACACACAAAACCGCCTCCTCTGCCGTGCGCGCAGCGGTCACCACATTGGCTTGATCAAATGGAGAGTTCGTCTGATTTGACCGGCGGAGCTAAAGTGTTTCGGAAAGACACTTTCGGAGCAACGTCAGAAAAAAAAATGACCCAGATTAATTACCGTATACTTTGTTCAACAGCAGGCCCTAAGTTTCGTTTAAACGTTTAGAAAAATCTCTAAACGGATTTTTTCATTTTTTCGTTTAAACGGTTAAACGTTTAAACGTCCGACCCTTAGTCTTCAGTCAAGCCTCCTGCACTCAATCCTCGGTGTAGGCTGAGTTGGCTTTCTGTCCACGTTTGCTGAGCCGAGAGGAATTTGAAGGACTGAAGAAGACAGGAGGGTTATTAAACCCTGAGTATGCCATACATGTACATGTAGGCCTGCCTGTATGTGCAGTCTATAGTACATGTACTGCCGTTAATTTCACCAAACCCATCGTAACGTGCAATCAATCGCAAGTCGGTGACCAATTCACAGAAACCATACGGTGTATCACAACTAATGATGGGTTTTCCTTCGTACAGTCGTAAGTTGAGCTATGATGCATAAGTAAGGCTTTTGTGAAATCCACTCATGTACATCCATGTACGTGTTAAACTGTTGAAGAGGCATTGCACAGTGCTTGTACAGGGAAAAGCAAATGAGCTTTGCTGTATATTTGAAAACAGTTAAAATCTAAGAAACCCACTTGTTGCTGAAGCAGCATATACCCAAATACCCTTTGGTCAAATGGTGCATGCATAAGACCTTTCCTTGCAAGTCTGTCAGTATACTAAGTGTACAGTATATGTACGTGCATGTTCACAATACTGTACAAGCACCCAGGTACAATACATACTGTATGCTCTGTGTAGTGTGCATCAAATTCATCAAGTCTGTGTCTGAAAAGATATCTTGGTTTGCTCTTCTCACGTCAAACTCATTGCAGAAATTTCTCAAAAACCAAAAGAGGTCCTTTTTATGAAAGCATTGGCAAATCCAATTTTGTGTGGCCCACACACATGTAAATGTCAACTGTCACCTGTGCCCTTTAGGAAGATGGACCTTGCCAAAGAGAATCGTGATTCTCCTCCAGAGAAGCAGATTGCAAACAGTATACCGGTAGAACAAAGCTGTGCAATTCATCCGTCCATAGGTGTTTCCATTACCACGATTTGATAGAACTTGATGTGTACGTAGGTGCATACTACATGTGTGTGGGTGTGTGTGTGTGTGTGTGTGTGGCAGTGACCAGCCTGCGCTATATTGCATTACAGTGACAATGCCCCCAATGCTTGGCACTGTCAGAGTGAGCTGAGAGAAAGACAGAAAGACACCAACTGGAAGGTTATTGCCAAGGTCTAGGTGCACCAAAGAAAGAGCCTCTGAGTCCACACAATAGGTCTATTGCCATTTGATTTGACATTGGGGGATAATGGTCTTGCTATCAAACCAAAATTTCATGCAGCTATATGGCTAACCTCGCACAGTGTACGTACATGCATCTAGAATGACACTCAGGCACTGCATAATGCATTGGGACTATATTTGGGTCCTATTCACTTTAGCTCGGTTTGAATTACATCTTATGATTGGGTGCTGCGGAGTAATACGCATTGAATTTCAACAGATCACTACTGTACATATATATACATTACTTCTAGAGTCGAGTCGTATCAATCATGTATTTGGGGTTTTTTTCATACAGTAGCTGAGAAATCAAAATAGATTTATGAAGACAGTCCCAGGCTCCTTGCAGTTGTCCTGAACAGTTGTATAATCTTTGACAATAGTACAGTTCACAATGTGCATTTGGATTATTCTCCGTCTCTTTACACCGTGAATAGCAGAGTCCACTGCAAGCTTGTCCCTGTAAAGTCACTCAGCAGTCAGCAGCAGTTGTCTTCATCAGTCTCCTAATCTTTGAATCCATCTCACGGCACAAATACCTACGGAGGTTCCATTCTGTCAATTATGTGTACACTGTGTACATGTACATCCACCATAGTGTATTCCAACGACCATCATAATTATACATGTACATGTTCATGTGTATACATGTATGGGTGAATACACCATGTCTTTATATTTCTAACAACTCCCAGGACTCTGAAAACGTGCTGAAAACAGTCACCTCAAATCCCATTGACTCTTCAAGAAAGACCATGCCCTTGCCATCTGAACTCCATTTTTTTCACTAGAAGCCTTCACTTTTAGTTTTACCATTTCTACTAACCTCACGCTGCCAAATTTTGTGGAGTGGACCTTCTCAAGAAAAAAAAAGTCTTCAGAAAGCATCTCTTTAACACTGACTTCCATTGCTGCTGGCATCACAAAGTGAGAAACACGATGCAGTTATTTACAGTGATTGACCTTAACAATTTACAGTGCTTTGCCGCCCGATGTCTGATGAAAACATTTCAGGCAGTTCAGGCGAGATTAGAACCCTGCGACTCCCGCTTTCTTCTAGAGCACACGTCTTAACCACTTGACCACCGAGCTGGTTGTGGTCGCTGTGTGGTGGATTTGAATAATGTGTAGCCAGCGGCTACTGTGCTTCATCATAGATATAACATGGGCCAGTGACCTTTCAACCATCCTTTGGCCACAGAGCCACTGCTGGCCACGTAGTAGTGTGAACCTTGCAATGCCATTGGTGACGTGCCTGTCGTGTGGTTTTGTCATCAGCTCAAGGCCCTGAGCACCAATCTGGCCTTCTTGCACCGGAACGACATGAAACTCCTGGTGGTGCACGGTGCCAATCTGCCCGATGACATGTCTGATCAGGACTTACAGGTAAGCTGATACCTACTTGTACATGTACTGTACCACTCCCTGTCTGAAAGGCCACGGTGCGTGTATCTATCAGTCGTGCATCTCATTTACAGTACACGTGAGCCACTGATGAGCCCAGGAAATGGGAAATTTGTCAAATGTTTCATTTAGGGTCTGGTTCATGTCACAGAAACAGCATCTTGTGCGTGCACTTGAACATGCAACATGAGGAACTGCAACATGAAATATCAAATTGGATCACCGGATAGCTATGGTACATTGTAATACACACAGGTGCATGTTAATTGTTCACCCACAGGTATAGGTACATGATGTCTATGCATGTCTAATGGATGAAGTGCAATATCGCTGCCAAATTTCTTTGGCCCCTGTCATAGTGAGTGATTCTCTACCGAAGCACATTGCTATCACTCGTGGTTAAATGCTCAATGTATCGTTCTTGATCTGACGTTCATTTTCCCATCAAGTAGCATTATACTGGCATCCCCTTAACGGAAAAAAGTTGGAACAATTCATCTTGCTTGCTTGCCTGAGCATTTTTCCTCATCATTTTCAAGGATGGCTTTAGTCATGCTTCATACCTTTGGGTCATTTTTAGTTCATACTTTCCTTTGAAGGAGGAAGGGGACTTAATCAAATGCCTTCTGATATCAACACAGTTTATCTAAACAATTTAGAGGGTCTAAACAATTTAGAGAGTCCTAGCAGTGCATTTGTCAATGTCCTTGGAGAAAGGTCCTTTCAGGATCAAAACATTAGGCCTTCTCAATTTTTGAGACTTGCACTTATGGTCGTTCAAGTCAGTAAGCATGTTTGTATAATTTTTTCTCATCTTTTATTGAATTTTCTTTTCAATGGAGAAAAAAAACCTGACTGATAACTCTCCTTTAAAATTGAACCATAGAATAGCCGCCATCAGGTCACGACGGAAACCATGGTGATGGTGAACTTTCTAGAGGCTAATGGGGCACCGGCGCATCCCATATTCTCCGGAAGTAATGTCCTGAGAGCAGAGAACATTGACGGGGGCACTGTGGGAAGGGTTACCGATGTCAACAAGGAGGCTCTTGAATGGTGCATTAGGTACTGCATCTCTCCTCCTCCTCCTCCTCCTCCTCTGTCCCCTCTTCCCACTCCCCCTCTTCCTCCTCTTCCTCCTCTTCCTCCTCTTCCTCCTCTTCCTCCTCTTCCTCCTCTTCCTCCTCTTTCTCCTCTACATCATGATCATCATCCACATCTTCCTCCTACTTCTCCTCCTCCTTCTCCTCCTTCTCCTTCTCCTCCTTCTCCCCCTCCTTCTCCTCCTCCTCCTCCTCCTCCTCATCTTTCCCCTCTTCCCACTCCCCCTCTTCCTCCTCTTCCTCCACTTCCTCCCCTTCCTTCTCTTCCTCCTCTTTCTCCTCTACATCATGATCATCATCCACATCTTCCTCCTACTTCTCCTCCTTCTCCTCCTTCTCCTCCTTCTCCTCCTTCTCCTCCTTCTCCTCCTTCTCCTCCTTCTCCTCCTTCTCCTCCTTCTCCTCCTTCTCATCCTCATCTTCCTCCTCTTCCTCTGCCTTATCCACATCTTCCTCCACCTCTTCCTCCTCCTCATCTTCCTCCTCCTTCTCCTCCCCCTACTCCTCCTCCTATTCCTCCTTCTCCTCCTCCTCCCCTCTTCCTCCTCTTTTTATCCTCTGCCCCATCCACATCTTCCTCCTCCTTCTCATTGCCCTCTTCTTCCTCATCCCTACTCCTCCCCACCCCTCTCCTCCCCTCCACCAACTAAGCCTTCTTCTTTTGACTTGCATTTAAATCTGATTTTTCATTTGCAAAAAGCGCATTGGATACTCATCTCATCTGTCAAACCAAAGTTTGATAAACCCAAGCTGCAAAGCCACAATTGATTCTTTTGTTAAAATGCTGGAATTCCTGGAAAGGCCTTTTGCTAGTTGGCGTCTAACACTGTCATATGCTATAATGTTCAGGTCGGGCCACATCCCAGTGCTGAGCTCGATTGGAGAGACGAGCAGCTCCCAACTGGTCAGCATTGATGCGGTGCACGCCACTGCCGAGGTGGCCAAGGCAGTGCAGGCTATGAAGGTGCTCTTCCTGAACACGACTGGAGGCTTGCGAGACCGTTCAGGCAGGGTAGGTGTCTACCTTTGGTGGAAGGAAGCATCTCCTCACAACTATTAAGAAGACCTGACATTTGGATCCCATCAGGACCTTTCTCAAAGATCCCCTTAACCCTATAAACCGGCATTGAAACCACAATTAACCACACATGGTTTTTCCTGTGGAAGGATAAGGGCCATGCACCAGGACAGTCCACAGCGGGTTTTTTGTGGTGTCCTGTGGTATTTGAGCCTACACCCCTGTGGGCACTGTGGTAAATTGCGGTATACAGGAGTGTGTCCTGTGCGGGAGGTGCAAAGCGTTAGGGTTAAGATCTTTTCTGCCTTTGACCCTACTATCTGGCTATGTTCCAAATGTCCGGCCCGCTCAATTGTTTAGATTTACAATTTTGGCCATTTAATTCAGTATTTAAGAAGTCTTTCTCCTGAGGATGGCCAGAGCACACTGGCCGAAATGTCCACTTTATGGTCATCGGTTCTTCTCAGAACCATACATTGTCTAAAAGAGCATCATACTGTACATATGGTGTCTCCGCAAACATTCTGTAATGTCTTGTATCACCTCTAATTAAAGGAAAGGAAACTGATTGGGATTTGGGACATTGTAAGCGATGTATGAGTTCCAAATGTGAAGTAAAAGACAGGAGCCACTGACTGTTTATCCTATATTTGGCCTTCACAGGGATGTAACACTTCCGGAAATTTCCGGAAATGGCGTGATTTTTTTTAAATTTTTTATTTTTATTTTAATTGATATAATTTTTTTTTAAGTCAAACAGCTTTCTCAAACTGCTCATTTTTATCTGTTAAAACCCTAAAAACTGAAGGGTGCCTGCACCCCTGCCGTGAATCTCTCGGTCACGTAAGCGCTCACTCGCAGTCGCATCTCTCGGTGGCGCAAGCGTTCACTCGCAGTCGCACAATTGATTTGCCTTCAGTGATTTTCAAGAAACGACTTTGTCGGTCACTTGACTTACATCCCTGGCTTCAGATCATCGAAGAGGTGCACATCCCAGCAGATCTGGACAGCTTGATGAAGCAGTCCTGCAGTGAGCAGGACCACAACACCAAGAAGCTTGTCTCCAGCCTGGTCGGTCAGCTGCCGCCTTTGTCCAGTGTGGTCATCACCTCCGCCCGTACCATCTTAACAGAGTTATTCACCCATCATGGTGAGTACTGTATAGCAAAACCCTTCAGTCTGCTGTTGTCTGGGTTGTGGGGTTAGAATCCATGTTGTTATGTTTCGTTTTTGGTGAACTGTGAAGCAGTGCAAGCCTATGTAATACTGATTTCCATCCGTCCATCTGGCCGGTTTTTTTGGGGGGGAACACTTTTTTTCAGTGGATAAGACTTGGTTTGCATGGTGAAAATACTAAGTGGAAGGTTTGCATTGACACCATCTAGCACTTCTCTTTCAAGAAGGAGTTTGTCTCTTAAAAGAGCCGGTAACTCAACATTTTGGGGAGTGTGTACTCTTAATGCTCAGGAGAGAGGAGACTTTTTTTCAGTGCTTCTTATCTTTTTGAAATAATGAAATTCATGTCTACATGTACCGCCTCAAATTAGAGTTTATACTCCTAAAATTGATTTATTTATTGATTTTTTTTTTTTTTATCATGATGAAAGTTGCAAGAATACAGTGCCCATCTACCCACTTTCCTCCATTGCGTATCTCGCATCTCCTTGGTGTGACTTTGAAATGCCTCCAGTATTCCTCTGCTCTGTCTGTGGATCATGGCCCGATGATGATGATGATGATGATGATAGTGATGAAATTCTTCCTCAGGTGCGGGAACCATGTTCAAGAAAACGGAGCGAATCATGAAGCACTCCAGCATCAAGGACGTGGACATCGACAGGCTGAAGAAACTCATCACGAGGTACCGTAGTCAGACGGGTTTGGCAGACAGCCGGCCAGGAACCGGTCTCACAGAGCTGCTTGATCAAAGCAGGGTTGAACTGAACGGAATCCACCTCGGCGTGTCTCGGGCATTGTGTCTCGGGCAATTATCTGAATCATAAGTGGAAGGTTTGCGGTGACACCATGTATCTCTTCTCTTTCAAGAAGTGTGGCTCTGAAAAGAGCCAGTAACGCAACGTTTCTGGTAGTGTGTACTCTGCCCGTCGTCAGCTGACAGCTGGATTCCAACTATCATCGGTGTATTTAAGCCTGATGGAAGCGCTGAGGTGTGGATAATCTTTCTTCCCCGAAACGTTGAGTTACCGGCTCTTTTCAGAGCCACACTTCTTGAAAGAGAAGAGATACATGGTGTCGCCGCAAACCTTCCGCATAGTATTTCCACCATGCAAATCTTCAAGTCTTATCCATCTGAATCATCATTATAATCATTCGCTCGGGGATGTCGAGACGCTGTCAAAAAAATTGACTGAAATGACTAAATGCTAGTGAAGTGGTTCCATTTTACATGCAGTGCAGTCGGCTACGGCTCAGTTGCCTGCCGAGATTGTCTCGTTTGACACTGCCTTTGCTTAGACATTTCTCGTGCCTGCGTGTGTTTTCTTGGGCAGGTCGTTTGGGAGAGTTTTGAAGGACAACTACTTCAAGGAGTTAGAAGGCCGTCTGCACACCATCTACTTGTCCGAGGGCTACAGTGCCGTTGCTATCATAACGCAGGAGGCAGGAGTTGAAATCCCTTACCTGGACAAGTTCTCAATCAGTCTCCAGAGACAGGTGAGCCAACATCCCCACAGTGAAACACTCGGAAGACAATTTCATACGGCCGCTTTAAGCGCCCAAACCTTACTCAAGCATGATGAGAGGCTTTGCTGACTCAAAATTGACGGCCAAGTTTCACAAGGATGCAGAACATGAAACTTGGGTGAAACACAAAGATGCTCTTTGTTCCCATTGTACATGTATACACCACCAAGCTGAAGGAAAGTAGCTTTCGACGTGAGATTTGAATTGAAATTGATTTCCATGAGACAAGTCGTTGATACGTAACCGCTGCATTCTGTGCCTGGTAACCGTAGGGAGAAGGCACCAGTGACATGCTCTGGAACTATGTGAGGCGCGATTTCCCGAGTCTGTTCTGGCGGTCCAAGATCTCAAACAAGGTCAATGCATGGTGAGTTCATTTGGAAAGTCACACTTTCTGTGTGTTTGTTTTGGTCAAGCAGGCAATTCTTCAAAGCACAGAGTACTATCTGCTCGTCTGGCCAAGCCCAAAACCTCATTATATTTGCCCTTTGGCCTTCGTTCTCGTCGCCAAGTATTTCAAGCGCTCCTAAGGCAGCTTGAGCAATCGGTAATGGACGGTGTTCTGAAACAAGGCACCGAGCATAGAGTGTTCTGTACATAGCACTGAGCGTAGAGTGTACTGGTACATGTAAATAGCACCGAGCATAGAGTGTTCTGGTACATAGCACTGAGCATAGAGTGTTCTGGTACATAGCACTGAGCATAGAGTGTAGTGTTCTGGTACATAGCACCGAGCATAGAGTGTTCTGGTACATAGCACCGAGCATAGAGTGTTCTGGTACATAGCACCGAGCATAGAGTGTTCTGGTACATAGCACTGAGCATAGAGTGTTCTGGTACATAGCACTGAGCATAGAGTGTTCTGGTACAAAGCACCAAGCATAGAGTGTTCTGGTACATAGCACCGAGCATAGAGTGTTCTGGTACATAGCACCGAGCATAGAGTGTTCTGGTACATAGCACCGAGCATAGAGTGTTCTGGTACATAGCACCGAGCATAGAGTGTTCTGGTACATAGCACTGAGCATAGAGTGTTCTAGTACATAGCACTGAGCATAGAGTGTAGTGTTCTGGTACATAGCACCGAGCATAGAGTGTTCTGGTACATAGCACCGAGCATAGAGTGTTCTGGTACATAGCACCGAGCATAGAGTGTTCTGGTACATAGCACTGAGCATAGAGTGTTCTGGTACATAGCACTGAGCATAGAGTGTTCTGGTACAAAGCACCAAGCATAGAGTGTTCTGGTACATAGCACCGAGCATAGAGTGTTCTGGTACATAGCACCGAGCATAGAGTGTTCTGGTACATAGCACTGAGCATAGAGTGTTCTGATACATAGCACCGAGCATAGAGTGTTCTGATACATAGCACCGAGCATAGAGTGTTCTAGTACATAGTACTGAGCATAGAGTACTATCTGCTCATCCGGCCAGGCCCAAACTCTCATTGAATGTGCTCTTTGGCCCTCGTTCTCATCGCCAGGTATTTCAAGCGCTCTGAGGGGAGATTGAGCAAGCGGTAATTCGGCGGTGTTCTGATACGAAGCACTGAGCATAGAGCACTATCTGCTCATACTGCCATGCCCGCACTCTCATTGAATGTGCTATTTGTCTGTGGTTCTTTGTCGCCAGGTATTTCAAGCGCTCTGAGGGGAGCTGGAGCAATCGGAAATGGACGGTGTTCTGGTACGGCGTCCCCGACCAGCAGCTCTCCTACAAGCTGGTGGAGTGGGCCGTCAAGAAACCCAGGTCTTTCCAGGAGGCGGAGGAGGAGCAGGAGTGGACGGCCATCACCGAATCTTTATGAGGGAGCCACCCAATAGGATGGGTAACCAATGAGTAGCCTCTGTAGTCTCCCATGTGTGTCACCCGGAAGTGTTATTTTTTTTTTTTACTTTTCTGTTGATTATAGCTAAGCAAGGTACATTTGCAAGTAAATCTTGTTTCCGTGTTTGACAAACCAGGTTTTATCTTGTGTGTGCATGCTCTGTCGGAAGGAATACTGATCCTGTACGGTATTCTTTCATCTTTTTCGCGGCTTTTCGCCGCTGTGTTCCTTGGGTTGCAACCTGGCCATTTGCAGACAGCGGGGCCAGATGCGCATGTACATGTACTACCACCCCGAGCGAGGGTCATTGAAACCCATCAGCAATTTCCAATGGGTCTGTGACTTTGTGCTAGTCACCACCTGGACGGATCACTCCACATTGATTGCTCCTCTGTGCAGTGCTTCCCCAGCCAAGTCCAACAGTAATTCAGGCTCTGTGTCTGGTCTGGAAAGTGTAAACCTGGCGTTTTTTCTGCCCTTTGTTGGAAACAAAATTTCCAATGGTTCGATGGGCTGTTAGGACAGCCTTGACCTCTTTCAACCCATGGGCTCATTTTTTTTTCTCCAGAGTCCAGATGGCCCGAAGACCTCTTTGATTCCAGGTAAAGGATATCCCCTTCCCTCATTCATATCAGGTGTCAAGTTTTCCCAAGCTATTGAGGGGAAAGATTTTTAAAAGACTTATTTGTATGTTGCTGCTTAAATATGTGAACCATCACCTTGCGGAATATGAAAGTGGCAAGAGGAATCTTAGGTCTACTGTTGCTTTACATCGATGAGAGTGGGATGCTGTGTGGGGTTGCCCTGCTTGACGTATAATGAGCACTGTATGCTCAGTGCTTTGCCTGATTGCGTGCATATAAAAAAAAAAACCTCACAGCTTACTCACAGGCAGCTTGGGTGGGATTCAAACCCGGGACTCCTGCTTTCTATTGCAGACACTGTGCTGGTTGAGGTGGCGTGCTGGATTCAAACTTGGACCATAGGGAGCAAGCCTGCTGGGTCAATAAGGGTTTGCCCTACCTACTTGACGTACAGTGTAACAAGCACCGTGTGCTCAGTGCTTTGCCTGATTTCCTGCTGACAAAAATACAGGCAGCTCGGGCGGCATTTGAACCTGCGACTCCTGCTTTCTAGTGCAGATGTCTTAATCACTGCTAGTTATTGTCAAGTACCAGTCTCTGCTCGTGTTTATCTTCATGAGAAAACCACAAAAGTATATGTAGATCAAAGGATGACTGAGAATGGGCAGGAGGAGATGGAGAGTATAATCATTTTTTTAATACCGGTAGTTGAATTGCCTCTTATTCAACAAGAGTTGTGAGACACTCCAATAAAATTCCAAAATGAAGTTGTTTAGTTGTGACATTTAGTTGTTTAGTTGTGATCATATTTTGCACTGGAAAGGCAAAGTTTTAATACTTGTGTGATTATTTTTGGTTTGGTTACGGGTGTATTTTCATACTGTGGCATTTGCAAGGCTTTTGTTCGGTTGCTGTCGGATAAAAGAGTGGGAGCTCCTAAGCTTTTCTTTGCGTTTTCCCGAAAGTATGTACATAGTTTGAGTCGGTTCTGGTGCATAGGCTATTGGGGATGAACAGTGTTTGCTTGTTTGGTTTTGATTTGATTCGATTTAGGTTTGATGAATCTGAAATCAATTCCACTTTTCACCAAAATCGAGAAGAAAGGAATGCAATGCTCAAAATTTTTTATTGGTGTTTTATGTTGCTCCAATGGAGCGGAAAACTGTATAATGGGCATGTATTATGCACACTGTAAATAGGTTCCTTGGATTACTGACAGCCAATGACTCACATACTGTAAGTACACTGTAATCTTCTTCTTTTTTAAGAGTATAGACTATGGAGTGTTTGATGCAAATGACATTGCGTTTGCATGCGGATTCATTTGATAGCAAATTACAAATCCAGTATTCACGTTGTCCTTTGATTTGTATATTTTTGTATTGGCACATTTGTTGCCTGTGAAAATCAGTTTTCAGGGTTTGTGACATGTAGAATTCAAATTTTATTTACTGTTTGAATGGCTGGCTTTAAGCATGTTTTGCCTCGATCCATTCTCTTCTATCTAAACTCTTCAAACTTGTACGCAAGGCCTGAACATAAGTTAATTCCGAGATATGCTTTCAAATTTCAGGAAAATGTCTGCAAAGACAATGCTCTTACCCAGTGGTATCAGTAGGGTTGCGTTTTATTCTGAAATGATGTGATCTTTCAGGTTATATCTTTTCAGATCAACATGAAACTACTTTCAACTAATTAAAGTAACTTTTTTGCAAAATGTTAGTTTTTTAGATTGCCTGTATCACACATTTTGAAAATGATGTATCAACTTAAATTAATGCAGACGTTAGATATCCTTGACTATACACAGACATGAAAGAGGGTATGTCTAATGTCTGTACCGACCCTCTAACCACGGACTGTGTCTCAATTCGAGGGCTATGGCTTCAAATTAAACAATAGCCTGTGGATGTGACTGGTTAGTGGCTATTCCCCATGACTTGTGCAACTTGCAGCCTTAGCCATTAGCCAATGAATTCAGGCACAGCCATAAATGCACCAAAACCTTGAATGGCTGAACCAATTGGTGTAACACTATAAGCAAGGTACGCCAGTGCAATGTCTATTTATTTTCTCACTTCGCACAAAGTTGCCATCGAAAGCATGGCTCTCTTAAAATGGGTGTATTCTAGCTTAAAAATGCTATGATTTGCCACGACTGCGTCAGACACTTGTGTTCCTGGTGCTGAGCTGAGAGAATAAGGGTTACCGTGGAAATGCATTATTTTATTATTTTGTTTACCAGTGGCGTAAGATTTCACCATTTCTCCAACTGAAGAATATCCACCGCAGAGAAATGCAATAAGGACTTAATGGTTTCCGTCCTGAGACAATTGCTCGAGTTGTTTGTTGGTGCATTTGTTTGTTTGTCTGTTTGTTGGGGTGTTTATTTGTTTTTTTTCGGTTGTGATCGTTGGCACATTTGTCTTTTGTAGAAGTGATGGGTATTTTATCAATCTTCAACTGAGTCACTCCTGCTAATCTGCTGTGAGAGAAGACATTAAATCTACTGTATATATACGGTACGGAAGGGTACAAATAAAGCCAATGAACTACTGTCTAGATACAGATGTCTTTCATGTATTGTGTGGGGTTTTTTTGTGTGTCAAAATGGAGAAAAGAAATAGATTATATATTTTCATGTGGTCTTCCTTGCCTCCCCATATTCCCGCTATGGACTTGTCATTGGCTTCAGGTTTTGATTACAGTGGAGCCAGTCCATCCTAAACTTATTTCGGTCGAACTCGGGGAATAGAAACTAGCATTGCTAGATGTAGTTGGTTGGTCTTGTGGTAATCAACATACATTTTTTGGACACATTTGTAGTGCAGTCATTAATTGTTGGGAGGAATGGTAGAACGAAATAGGCTCCTTATGCTTTGGTCATGACGTGCAATGTTCTTGTGCCTAGGGTTATGTTTTATCTCCAAAGTCAGGCAGGATTTATCAAAATGAACAGCTATGAGTGAAGCACGGGCATTCAGGACTGACGCCGTACTATTGAGGGACACCATTGATTAGCTTACAGGGTCTATAAAGTCACTTCCTGGGTAGCATCATTACCCCTGGCCCTAACTTAACCAGTGTGAAAGCAGGGTCATTCGGGGGGGGGGGGGGGGGGGCAGGTCTCCCCGAGGAAGCTAAACCAACACACCTAAAGCGTAATCTGAAATTACATGTTGTGGATTGTTTCTGAAATTTCAAAGGTTTTTGTTGTGCAGAGAACCCACCAAGACACTGGTCAGAAGTTTGCTCTTTGATATCTGCTACATTATAAAGGTGAGAGATGAAACCAAATTGCAAGCCTGACCTTAAGGCTTCATTCATTTCACTGTAAAGAGCTTTTCCAGGGTTGAGTCGTTTATGGTCTTAAAAAAAACTATCACTGCTTATCCTGCTTTGGGTTCAAACTTTGTTCCATCTCTGACCCCCATTCTCATTTGAGGTCCATCAAAAATACACACGGGTCTTGAGAGGGTCTTGATAGAGACATTTTGTGTTTCAATGAGAAAATCTGCCGTGCCAACTGCTGCATGGAAGTCCCAGTATCCAAGCCATAGCGCGTCATGTGCGAATGAGTCCAATGATCTTTTGACGATCCCACATCCTCAAGTGTGGATTAAAGTTGGAACAGTGGTAGAATGGTAGTTTTGGTGAAAGAAAGGGAGATACTCTGTGTAATTGTACACCATAGGCTTGTGCATTGCGGCCATTTACCACCAAGAATTTCACCACTGGAGAAATCGCCATGAAATTGAAAAGCTGGTGGAGAGCATTTGAGCATGAAAACGTGGTGAAAGTGCAGTGAATTTTCTTTTTTACAGCAACATGACATTTTCCACCCAATTTTGGATGTTCACAGTGTCAGTCAAAGCACCGAGCATACGGTGACGATAACATGTCACATGAGGGCCAAGCCCTCATTGAATTACACACTACCCTCGCGAAGTGTTGGCAGTATGAAAAAATGCAGTTTTCTGCAGAAGTGCTGGAGTAGTTTTCCCTTGGAAACTGCAATTTCCTGAGACATTGTTATGTCCCAGGAAACTTTGTATATGTGATACCTCCAAGAAAAAAAAACCCAGAAGGAATGAATGACACAAACCTGCAATTGGCCAGTAAATCAGACATTTCTTTCTGGGAGAAAAGTGGGTTTTATCTCTAGGAAATAAGTTTCTGAAAGTGAAAGTGATGGTATGTGGTGGATCATTACCATGAAAGTTGCTGTCTAGTGAGAAAATGCCTATATGATATCCCTGCAATGGGAACAACTTGGGCATGGCAGGACCTTTCTTAAAGGGCCCCTTTCTCAGGCAGAAAAGCCTTTGAGAAAGGTCCTGCTAGGATCGAAACGTCAGGCCCACTAAATTTTGAGACAATAAAATATTATAACACGGTAATTGTGATGCAGTGGCCATGAAGCTTGGGCAGTCCATTGCCCTACTAAAAACCAAAAATAGGTTCGGTGAAATCAAAATCCAGTATTTTCAGAAGATCAGAATTCATTGAAGACTAGAAATAATTGTTGATCTAATTAACTGTCGATACTATGAGGTTATCTATTAAAAACAGCTTTATGAGAAAATGTTTTACATTATTACCATATTGCATGTAAATGAGGTATTCATGTAATGTATGTATTTATGTGTGTATACATGAAAGCTATGTTTTGTACACAGAGCCGTTTTAAGTCACTTAATTATATTCTGAATCTAATGTCTATATCTAGGCCTACATGTGCATGCTCAGTAACCATGCTGCTGTGGTTGTAGAATAAAGCTCTATTTTGCAAAAAAAAATCTGAACAAAGACTGGATATAAAACGAGCAATGTATTATTAGATACATGTAGAAGTACATGTAGAATTGTAAAATGTGAAAATAAACATTTGTTTATAAAGCAGAGGTTTTTATATTTGATGGTGATTTGTATTAAAAGAAAAACTGGTTCAGGAGAAAAACGCGATCAGTGTGTGTTTTTTTATGTTAATACGAGAAAAGCATTTTGAATTTTTTATTTTTTTTTATTTGGTCGAATTATGAAAATAACATGAACATTCAACTGGTGTAGTCCTTGAACTAAGGTTACGCTGCGATGACCACGAGCAGTAAGCCCCTACGTTAACCGACCGCAGCCCCTCGATCGGAGTGACTTAAGGCCTATACCACACAGCCCTACTACATAGTAGCAAGAGTGCAAACCTACCAGGAGTTTGTTAGATATAGAAACCAACGCATATCGTCTAGCCGGCGGAGCTCGCTTTATATAGCCTTCGCGGGGACTCGCGCCTGCGCGTTGCAGCGCCAGAGCAGTGACTCGATCGACTGACCAATCAGCGTGGGCTGGGCCTGGGCGGAGCGCGAATTTTTTCCCGTACCATGCATTCGCTATGAGCCCATATGTTTGTGCACAAACAATTTACGGGGTGGGGGAAGGGGGAGGGGAGGAAGGGGGAGGGGAGGGGGAAAAGTGGGAGGTTCCGGAGGGGGCTACACCACTTTTACCAGTTGACGTTAAAGCTAAGGATAGGCTTTCTGCACAGCGAACAACGTACGTGAACCATCTGAGTGACATGAGACTCAATTCTTCATACTTTGTTTGTGCACAAACATAATATGTATCGTGGGAACCCCCGTTTTCGACGGTACACGCTTTCGACGCCAAGTGGCCTTCTAACTCACATCGCACGATGAAAACAACTCCGTATAACGATCTCAGACTTCGTATCGTCCAGTTTGTTTCCTGCTCTTTGTCCGTCACCGAAAATTTGGAAAGTTAAGGCTCTTTCAGTAGGCCAAATTCGTGTGATTCAAAAACTTGCTCTTTTGGGGTCTATTTTCCTAGGTACAAAATTGGCAGTTGCTTCGAAGCTCCAGTTTTCTTTATTGTTGGTCCTAAAAAAAATCTGAGTGTACCATAACAAACCCCAACATCCGTAGAAAAAATATATCACGCAACTTGAGGCAGTCCGTTCTGGGTGAAAACTATGGAGGTTCCCATAAGGCGTCTCGCTTATATAATTTTTTTTAATGTATTTTTTATTATTATTTAAAGACAAAAAGTAACATGGCCCAATTAATAGGCTTTTATAAAAAATGAAAAAAATAAAAGGGCAGCTAGAGAAAGTACCAAGAAGGAGGAAATGTGTCTCTTGAGTGAAATTGGGAAAGGTTATAACTGAAGAAGCAGTGAGAAAGAGGATTGTGGAGGTTTTTTTAAACGTAACAGAAGAAGACATCAACCAGACCAATACGTTTTACGCATAAATTATGAATGATTTGAGGAAAGTGTTAGAAGCTGTGTCGAAAAAAAAACCAAAGATGAACACAAAAAATACAGGGAAGAATTTTACAGTGCCACACAGCATTTTGAGTTATTTTAAGAATTTATTTTGCGTTTGGCTGCACTGGGACACCTTACTAAACACCACTGACGAAAATAGGTGACGATGCTTACTGCGCGGTGCGCCGCGGACGTCAACAAAACCGGGTAATCTTACGGAAGTGACAGGCTTGATCAACCTTCTCTATGATTATTCTAATAGTCTGTGGTGTGGAGAAAGTGACTGAGACCTCTTTTAGTGTGATACTTTCGTCCACATTGTTCAGTTTGAAGAAAAGTCCTTATATCGTCGAAAACAGGTTATTGGAGGATTATATAATTTATGTGCTACGGGAAAAATATCGCCAACATAGCTTAACGGCGCTGCTTTGGATAGCTCCCTGCACTATGCATTATGCATGCTCGCTCGCAAGATGGATTACTCTGACCAAAAGCTGCAACGGAATATGTCATTTGCTTTCGGTGCTCTGGAAATGAAGCTATATAGAGAGTCACAAACAATAAAAAAAAAAGACCCACCTTTGGATGCGTGAACACAATGTGATAACTTTCGATGTGATGTGACCACGAAATGGAGAGAATGTTTGCTTAGGCTAAAATGGCGCCCAGTGCGTACTTCACCCGGCCGGATGCGTGTGATCTCGCAAGTGTAGGCTATATTGCGCGCTAAGCTCGCGCTGCTCTACGCCTATGCGCTCTTTCTCAGATACTATACTATAGGCCTTTCTTAATGCATGTATTTATGCAAATTATATGCATCGAACTGGAAGCGAGGCTATGGGCTCCAGATTTCCAAGATGTCGGCGAAACACTGCGCGGTTCTACTACTGGCACTGTGCTACTCCAACTTCTCTGAGAAACACACCGCCAGAAATCAGCTTCCATCCATTTCCAAAGGATAGAACCCTGCGGGAAAAGTGGATTATCAAGATCAGACGACATGAGGGACCACTTTTCAAGGTAGATTTCTACTTTTAAATTACTTTTACATTCGTCCATGACCATGTGTTGATGTGTGTTGGGTGTCATACTGCACGCAGTAATACGCAACACAACATCGATGATTGAATTTAGGACTGTTTTCAAATGAAAGCTTAGGCTCGGGCTCAGGCTTCGTCTCCATCTGACAAAACCTGAAAATACAGGTTGTGGCTTGTTTCCGAATTTGAAGTTTTGTTGGCTTGATAGGTGCAGGGTATTTCCCAGGAAACTGAGGTCAAATTGCTTTTAATTTTTACTTTTAGATGCCTGTGATATTATTGAAAAACGAGAAGGATGAATTTGACCGAAGCCTAAGCTCGAGCCTAAGCCTTCATTTCTATGTTTACAAACGTGACATCTTGGAAATCTAGCGCCCATAGCCTCGCTTTCAGTGTGATGCATACAATTCAGTTTGCATACATATTAAGAAAGGCCTATAATGCTGCTGGCTGCAACGTATTACACGCGAATGAATTCCAAAACTGGCTACCACACAACAGTGCCCCCTGTCGAGTCACAGTATTGAAACCCAGAGTGGGGGCCTATCTGCCGGATGTCAGACACTCACCTCTGAGACCCACACATCAGACAGGTCAAACCATACCTTTGACTCACTAGCTGTCCGGCGACTTGTCTCAGAGGCAAGTTGTCCGTCCGGCGGCTTGTCTGTCACGGTCTGCCAAAGAATAGGGCACATAGGCCCCTGCTCTGGGTTAGAAGACCCAGCCAAATAGGGCAGATAGGGGTGTCACCCCTATTTTGCTGGGTCATGTAACCCAGAGAGGGGTACTACAGTACAGTATGTGACCTATTTGGCTAGGTCTTGTAATCCAGAATGGGGGCTTTTATTATTAAGCCTACTCAATAGTGATAGAGCAATATGGTCTCCAATCTTCCCATAAATTCTAAAAATAAATAAAATATAAAACTGTAAACCAATTTGAAGGACTACCCAATGGCCTAACCACACAACACCCAAATAAAGAGAGACTACGATTTCAAAATCCTCATTTTATTGGAAAAAAAATCAAAACAATTTATCAAAATAGCAAAGAAGAAATTACCACCATTAGATTTGAAGCCAGGCAGAGTTATGCTAAATCAACTTTAGATTAATATGTTTATGCAAGCCCAATTTATAGACAAGTTTACAGGCAAATGTAAGGTTTCTAAAAAATCCAAATTATCCAAAAAATAAAATACAATCCTTTTTATAGTCATACATGTACATTCGGACCAGCATTACCTAAAGGTAATGCACTCTCTCCTTATTCATTTCAAATGAAGAATATAACACAAATCTGAGTACCATGATCAAATCTTTAGTACAAATCTTAATCATCAAATTGGATCACCAACCTGTGTCTAGTAATATGTTTACTTTTGTTAAGACGTCTGCCACGTTTTGGGGGCCATTTTCACTGAAACTTATTAAACAATTACTAGGTACACTATGTGTGCCAGTGAGTCAAACCTGGCACAATCAGATGTCTTTGAAGTTTTTTTCAAGCTACATAGTTTTGTGGTCGGCTACCAAAAGTGCCTTGCACTGCTTAAGATTAAGGAAGGGACTAACTACAAATAAACATTAAGGGATCAACTACAAATTTCGGTGCTCGGAGTGGTGCCCGGATTCAGAGAGCCTCGTGCATAGCAACACCATCAGTGCTCTGAATTTGGAGGTTCTGGCACAATGTGGTTAAGGACAGAAATGTCAGCTGCATGAAACCAGGTTGTAAGTGAAAAAGCACTCTCCTTTGTCTTGCCTGGCAAGCGATATTCTTACGCAAAAAGGCTTCAAAGGAATTATACATCAAGGTTAAAAATCACATGGTTAGCAATCCTGTCATGGCCGAGGTGGTGCTTTCTTCTAGAGGTCCACCCTTTGACACACGCACTTCTGCTTAAAAGTGACTGTATGGCCGTTTACGAAACAAAGGCTTAGGCTCAGGCTTAGGCCTCGGCATATTTCTCTTACCTGTTATAATTTAACAGGCATCTAGAAACAAGCGTTTGGCCCCAGTTTCCTTGTGAACTGAATACATGAGTACTTATCAAGAAAACAATCCTTCAGATTCAGCGACAAGCCACAACCTGGAATTCCAGGTTTTGCCCGACATAAACAAAGCCTAAGCCCCAGCCTGATCCATAGATTCATGAAGGGCCTATAAGACTGACCCATAGTACATGTATGTATGTACCCGGTACATTCACATCAACTCAGCTATCTAAGCAGCCATTTCGTAAAATGCTCTGGCTTTTTAAAGGCTCCACTTGGCCCTAGTTCAGCATTTCTGTACAAATGCCCCGATGGGTGTCAGGCATTCAGGGAACGAAGGAAAACTGCTTTTCTCAGTGTATAACTTGGAGCTGGAATCTGTGCCACAATCCCAAATTTTTCCGTTATTTTAGCCTCGCTGCTAACCTCTTCGTTGACCATCGTTAAGATGTTGAGGAGAGGGTAGCGGTCATGGAATTGGGTCATCTGGTTCACTAGAGCTTTCACAAACCACGTGCCGTCCTTCTTATTGCGATAGGAGACGTACCCCGGCACTGTCGCATAGCTGAGGAGGAAGTCAGCCTCATTGGGGAGACACTTAGTCATGCCAGCACCTATTCCAGTGGACGCACTGGAATCATCAGTCTCCAGGAGTACAGTTTCCTGAGAGCTGGTGCCCTGGCAAGCCTGCAGACAAATAGCAAATCATGCATGTACACCAGTAACCAGTAAGGGAAAGCCTAGATGTGAACAGCCAAACTTGATCATTTGTCTATAAACCACAACCCCCCCCCCCCCCTGACTGGGAACTGTTAAACAATTTGTGGAAATAGCTCAGGCAATATGACTGGACCTGGACCTTAACTCAAGGCATGTGGCTACATGTAACCCCACTCTAACCACCTTAGATATCCAGCCTTTCTCCATTCTGCCTTTAGGAAAAAGTCCTGATATAATTCCCCACCAAAGTAAGAGGCCCTTAGGTTTTCATCAAGGTGGGTAGAATGGTCTGTAACATCGTTAATTTTCAGACATACCTGTATGAAAAACAACTTGGGCTTTCCCTTCAGGGTGTCACAGGAGAGGGGCTTGAAGGGGTGAAGGACGTCCCGGATCTCCATATGCTCACCGTCTGTACCATAGACTAGCCCCATGGAACCGTGCGACATGATGCAGCAGACAAAGCAATCGTACTCACTGTGGTCCAGCTGGCTGACGTCATTCAGCAACTTTTGCATGCTCTTGGTAGTGAGATTGTCTTCCGATTTCACATTAAAGTGAAGTTTATTAAACAGGTTATCCAGTTTACCTGGGTGGGGAGGAGGACAGAGAAGAGATTAGAATAGTTTGACATCTTGAATTTTGTTGCTGTGATTTTGATGAGGTCTAGCTAGTGCTGAAACATCGGGACTCAAATTGAATTCTTTCAATAATTTGACACTCGGGAGAGGTCACTTTTGGGAACTATGCGGTGAAATTCAATTCAATTCAATTCAAAGTGGTTTATTTATTACAATCCATCATTGCAATTTTTATCTATTTTCTTTCTTGAAAAAAAAGAAAAAAAGAATTGTTAAATAAATGGGGTTTTTTTAAACTGGACTTGAATACATATAAGTGAAGAAGATTGTGTGATACAAGGAGGGAGATTGTTCCATAGTGTAGGAGCAGCGTTCACTAATGCCCGATCACCGAGAGTAGCCTAATGATGTCCTCAAAGGGTTCCTTCTGTTTTGAACACACCTCTTTAACCATCACTGGTGCATCCAGAACAGAAGATAAAGTACATGTATGTGTGTATAGAGCTACCAACTCGTCAAAACTGTGTGCCGGATTAACACATAGATCACTTAATCCCCCCCAAAAAAAAAAAAAAAAAAAAGATGACAAACCTGAATCTATTTCGCTACCAGGCCGATCACTCAAGTGTTTCTTATTTCCGGGGTCAAACTTGGCATTGTTGATGATCAGGCACATGCCCCTGGGATTGCGATCCATTTTGTATTCAGCCTGACTCAATTCAACTTGCACCGGCCCATCCCCGGCATCCCCTTGTTGGTGGTCTTGCTCTTGCACAGCTATTATAGTAGAATTGTAGAAAATGACATGAGGGTTGGCATGCTGATGTGGCTGTAGTTCAGCAAGAGAGCACACGGGAACAGATTAGAAAGGGGCAAGATCAAAGGGGAGAGGTGAAGGAGGTGAAGGCAAAAGAAGGATCATCAGTAGACATGCCATCCCTTGACCGCTGAGCTGGTCATGATCATAATTATGGTGGATTCAAATATGCACATAGATGAGTGCTATGGTCAATCATAATGCAGTATAGGCGGTGGTGTTGCAGTTTTTGCTGCAAACGGAAGACACCTGGATGGCTGATCCATGCCTCGTCAAAGCTGATGCCGACCGATTTATTCTAACACCCTAGCAACACACAGTCCTTCCAAGCACTGTACACTAGCACCCATTCCCCCCCCCAAAAAAAGCCCTAAGCACGTGCAGGGCCAGCACAGACTTTCCAGATCTCTGTTACAGTTTTCAGGTACCCCTCCAGTGTGACGTGTCTGCCAATCCCCCAGCAGGGGGAACCCAGGTGTTCTAGCGCCCTCTGCTGGCCAATGGGTGCAAACGCTACAAAAGAGGTACATGTACGTGTATCGTGCTTTGTGTTGGTGAGAACCCAGTTCACATTGAAAATACTCCCGTTTGAAATAACCTGATGTTTGTCAGTTGATAGGATACATGCGGTGAATGCTGCACTTACCCTGGACTGCCATCTTGGTGTTGGTTTCTGTATCCATGGGCTCAGGTGAAGGCTCAATCAAGGATAGCTCCTTTTGCGCTTGCACATTCTTGATATCTAACATGGAAATGAGAAACCTTTCTATCTAAAATAATCTGACCATGTTATTCAAGACCCCTCTCTCCAGAATCTCAGGGTTTGTACCTGATCGAACCTCGGGATTTTGTTCAACGCTTTTCACATTTGAAAAGTTTCAACCCCCCCCCCAGTCAACCTGGGTGGGACGACCTGACCTGATAAAAAGGTCAAGCTACCTGCCACCAGAAAGGTTGCCTATCCACAGTTTTATAGCCTTGGCCCCTTACTTTGCTTAAGAAAGAATAGTGAGAGAAAGGTAACTTATCTTGGACTGTAACACTCCAGTCCATATTCGGTATTTCACGTGCACACAGATGGACTTTTAAAAGTTTTGTTTTTTTGGAAATGTACTCCTCGTTGGAGGATTTTAATAAGTTTGAGGTAGAGTAAAGACGAGTGGCTTACTAAACAACAGTCTGTAGATAAGATACAGTACAAAGTTCCAGCTAATCCATGTAGCCCCTAAAATATGTGCCATTCTGTCCGTTTGTGATGATGGAAACATGTATGTTAAAAAGAAGTCCCAGAGCAATTAATTTGCAGGACCTGGCGTAATTTTGATCCTTGCAAGGTTGTTCACTTAAATGCCTTTTTTAGAAAGGCCCTGCAAGGATCAAAACGTCAGAGTAAAGACAAAGGAGCCTTAGTGGAAATGCAGGGTAGAATGATTTGTTGTGGTAAATTGAAACCTAGTGACTGTAGAAGAGAAAGTGCAATGGGCACATGGCTTAGGAAGTTAGGATGGAATAAGCCATTTACTGGTCAGGTAGACAGTAACTCAAACCATTTCTGGGAAGAAAAGTGGAATGATCCTCTTTTCATAAATGATTCTATTGAGTCAGATTTCAGGAAATTGAGTTTCAAGAAATATCATTTGTATGTGCGAGAATGGCATTCAAGACTCTTTTCCCACTAAGAGAACATCATGCTTTAGATGAAATGGCAGCATGGTGGGTATTTAATGCCAACATGCATTCATTCAACTTGAAGCCGACCCACATGCGAGCACTGAACGAAGGCTCCTACCTGTGGTGAGTGCCTCAGCTAAGTCAACGCGGCCAACTTCTTTCAGCACCGAGGTTAGCTCTGCAGCTGCATCAGCACTGGCTGGCAATCCGTTTCGCCAGGTCATTAGCATGTCCAATGCCTTGTCGTATGACAGCCTGAAGTCCATGTCTATTATCTGAACTTTGGCGTAGGCGATGCCAAGGTGGCTAGCCATTTTCCTCCAATCCGACGGAATTTTCTCACTCAGCTTTTGCAGGACATTATTCGGTATGCCACGATGATCTGTTGGAATGACAGACATAGCTTGAAGTGACACCAAAACCATGCAAGCTGCTGATACTGACTTCAAATACCAGAACTGAAGTTTCGACCCAAGGCTGGCCTTTCTCAAAGGCTCTGAGAAACAACTGCCGAGTCACATCTAAGATCCTACAAGTCTGATGCCAGTTGCTGCCCAGCAAAACCGGAAATGGTTTGGAAATCTGCCTTTGAGGGAGGTCCCGCTTGAAGAAGAAAGTGTTTGAAAATAAGCAGTTAATTAGCACTGCTTGCTCAATGCTTTGCCCTATTGTCTGCTCGATACAAACATGTGGATATAAGCTCTAGAAAGCAGGAGACATTGATTCAAATCTCGCTTGAGCTGCAAGTGTTTCATTTTTTTGGTTTAAGCATGCAATCGGGTAAATCACTCAGTCCTAATTACATGTACACGTCGGGTAGGACAAACTCCAGCTGACTCTTGCAAGATTGTTTCATCACTAGCCATCAGTTCACGTGTCAGTGCTGTAGTGCAATGGTGGATTTGCATGGCACTGAATGCATCTCCTTGCCATCTCACCTTGGCTACCTATCTCCTCCACGCCGTAATGCGTCGATGGTGGGAAGGACACAGCCGATGACTTCTGGAAATCGGAAGGCTTCATGAGGTGGGGCTGGGGTCCAGTACCCTGAAGGGGCGGGTACTGAGGTCCAGTAGCCTGGACGGGCCGGTACTGAGGCTGCTGGTCGGTCTGCTGTAAGACATAGCCACTCTGTATAGGCTGGCTGCTAGCCTGCCGCTGCTCGGTATTCCTCATATCTGATGGACAGAACAACATGTGCTAACATTGAAAAACATGTCGTCTTGTGAATGTTTGATACAAATTCTGTCAGTTCTTCTTCAATAAGTAAAGTTGCCAAGCCCCCATGGAAGGCATTTCAATGCTCTCCATAACTGACTGGCACACCAGTCCTCGCTGCTGATCTTCACATCGTATCTATGAAGGGCATGCGCATATTTGGTCAGAAGATCACAATGCACTGGGACAAGTTTAAGGCTTGATGTGCCATCGTGCAGCTGCAGTGCAGAAATTATCGTAGACTGGCCCACCAGTCCTCACAGCTGACTGACCCATTGTTTGAATGCAAAGTACCGGTATGTGCATACCATACTTGGTGAAAGGATCACAATGCTCTGGTTAAGGATGAATGTCTCATACTCTCATAGTGCCCCAGTTGCATGGCATCAGCAGAAAATTAGCCAGCAGCTCAGCTGCTGGAATGAACCGATGGATTGGCGGTGTTACCGGATGAATACACACGAGGCATGAACAGTGCGGGCAATTGAACTCACCAGTAACCCTTTGGGCAAGATCGTTGCGTCCACATTGCTTAAGGGCTTGAGCCAGCAGTGCGTAGCCATCAGCTGTCAGTGGCAGCCCCTGTCTCCATGTCATCAGCATCTTCCGTATTTTTGTATCTGTGTGGCGGTGGTCGATGTCAATAACTTCCAGTGTGTTGTACTCGAGGCCAAGGTAGCTGCCAAGCCGCCGCCACTCATTTCCCAGTTTGCCAACAAGACCCATGAGCTCCACATCGTTCGGACAACCCCGTCTCACTGAGGGGGAAAACAAATCAAAAGGAAGGGTATCTGTAAGTCAGAACAGCACAGCACAGCACAGCTACTACAATGTACTGCCAGTCCGCCATACACAGAATATGACTGCACTACTGGGCTGGTGTCCCAAATCAGGGGCCGTGGTGCTCTATTGTTGACCTTCCCGGGTCTCCTGGAAAGGCACAAGTTATAGTTACCGGTATTCTAAAGCTTCAGGTTGGAGGGGCATATTTAGCCAGAATGCTGGTAAGGTGCCAATGTTGGTTTGTGGAATCAACATGTCAGCTCACGTGAGCTTCGGCCCATTCAGAGCAATTTGACAACTGTCACAAAAGGGGCCTATTTCATGACCTCACAAAGGCTGGCCAAAGAAAAAAAAATAATGGTGCCAATGATCATACAATAGCACACAAATTCAAGCTTCGCATGGTGGATGTGGTGCTTCAGTTGTGGGTTTGTGGGCACACAGTGTAAAAAAAAAGTCTCTCTTTTCTGACGTGATGTGGTTCAGAGAAGAACCACGAGTATAAACTCACAACTTAAATTCTGAAATTCTGAGCCGACGGAAACCTATGTCAGGGGTGATCGAGGCATTTGGGGCTTCTGGCTGATATCTTCCTGACTTGTGAAGGACAATTTGCGGAGGGCCTGAGTTGTGATACTTGCAAGAATGCCTTTGCCTTTTAGGACAGCCCCTGCTATGATTGAAACGTCAGGCCCTCTACATTTTTATTTTTTTTAGATTTTGGTCATTTAAGTCAGTGAGCAGATACCAAGAGTTTTGTATATCACAGTTTTGCAAATGTAGAACTGTTTGCATTAGGAAAGGTAAATGAGACATCATAAAAGGCACTTACAATGTTGCTGGAGCCTCTGCACCATTTGAACATTTCCAACAAGATGAAGTAGATTCCCCAGGAAGTCTAACTTACTAGGAGAGAGAAGCTCACGCTCCTCCAGTAAAGTAAACATTTGGTAGATGTTTGCTTGTTTATCGAGAGCCTGCCTAGGCAGGGTGTCTTTGCATGCCCGCTTGAAGTCTTCAAATTCCTTACTGGATGTATTGTCAGCTATCTCAAGGAGAAGTGACCTGAAAATGTACAAAACAGACACTGAGCTGAGCATTAGGTTTTAGATACAGACCAGTGATAGCAATATTATTCAGAACATGAACCAGTAAGGTTGACTATAGCCGCATTTCCACTGGACTTAGTTCGGTCAAAGTAGCCGAGACGATGGTTACTCTTCCCATGTTAAGTCCAGTGGAAACGGCCCAGTTGAATTTCCTCTCGGTTACTCTAACCGAGACGAATGGTTACTTTTACCAGCCAACTTCTGCCCAGTAAAAGTGACCAGGGAAATTTAACAAAGCCGTTTAGTCCAGTGGAAACGCAACATTCCGTAAACTGTTACTCTGTAAAAAAAAACACATCCGGCCTATGACATAAGACATGCGCTGTGCAGTGTCTGCTTACTTGTCACGAGCTACGTAGACCATATCGACCAACATGTATACATATGCACAGAGCTAACACTTGGCGTGTATCTGTGTTTCTTTTTGCACCAAATGTGTAGCAAGTCACAGGTTTCTTCTAGTTTTAAATCCACTGCTTTTTCCCTTCAGGTTTCTGTTGCTTCCATTTCTTCGTCCTGGTGTTGTTTTTATTTTGCGTGCTATTGATCACGCGCAGCGCCCTCGTTAGCCGTTATTTTGCCAGCTCGGTTACTTTAACCATCATCTCGGTCAAATTGACCGACTCAAAAAGTCCAAGTGGGAATGACGGTAAGATTTAACCATTTGACATTCAACCATGGTCTCAGTTAAACTTGAGTAGTCCAGTGGAAACGCGGCTTACAGATCATCAATGCTCAGCTTTGCTTTTGGTTATAATTATGTACATACCACTACAATCGTCACAGATGGCAGCTGGTATGATTAACATATATCATGAGTTATCCTACATTGTATGTCTGACTTTATTCAATGGTCAACGAAACCACTCACCTGTATTCACTGATGTGCACCCTTTTCCTGTTCTGTGGCCGGAGGTCATTCTGGGCAGATCCGAAGGAGGTGTCTATCTCCTTCAGAAGGTCACGTCTGTGGACCAGCTCCATCAGTTCCCGGAGGAGACTGACGTCCTGGGGCGTGACCAGCGACTGCCTCTCCAGCTCATCAAAGATGCCGATGGCGTGCTGCATGCTCTCCAGCTTGGACTTTGGTATGCCGATGTCTGCGGCCAAGAACTTCAGTTTGTGACAGTCTTCCGAGCCGAGTTCACTGTCCAACTTCATGAGGAGGACACGGAAGCCCATGGTGCTGTCCATGTCATCGAGTTTGTTGTAATTTATGATGCTCTGCAAGGACAAACATGACAGAGTTGGACACATTAATTAAATACACTCGAACAGTAAATTGCATAATCTCAACAAAGGGGCTTAAAGGGGAATGAAGCCCAGAGAAAAATGTTGGCTTATCTGATCCTTGTTGGGAACTACATGGAAAGATTTCCCCAGCTTTTTCCCGCTGACATTTTGACATCCAAAAGCCTGGCAGTACACCATCTGACAGTTCCGTGTGCGCAGTGGGTCTGCAACCGTTGAGCCCGCGACTGTTTCATGGACGCAACGATACATTTAGGAAACAGTCGTGGGCTCAACGGTTGCAGACCCACTGCTCACACGGAACTGTCAGAATGCTATTTATAGAAAAAAGATGGCCGCCTCCTTGTTTTGGCTGTCGCACGGGCGAAACGAAACACCTTCTCGATCAACTGATGGTATTTTTTGCCTTTTTTCCAAAACGTGAGTAAAGTAAATGACCAGTATTAGAATCCTTGATTCTCACTGAATCCAAAAATGGGCACGTAGGACGGTGATACGGGTGTTTTCGGCGGTAAATCTGGGGGTTTGTTTCGGGTAGTCTGTTTCGGTCGAAATGGTTTTTGGCAGCGTGTACATATAATCAGGTTTAGGATACTGCTGGACTTTGACCCTACAGTCACCCGAAACTCAAAATTTCAAAATTCGATAAAAAAGGGTGACTTGTCGGGTCCAAGTTACTCGGACTAATTCCAATACTGGTCATTTTCCTTACTCACGTTTGGGAAAAGGGAGAAATTTCCCCTCAGTTGATCGAGCAGATTTTCTGCTGAGGGGTTGTGTGTGAATTTATGTGCATGTATTAAGTTTATAAATGGAGTTTGAAAATTTGCCCCTTTAAAGCGCTGTCACGTGACACATAATGACGTAATAATACTTTTTAATAACGTCATTGTGCACGGCACTGGTAATTAATAGAACTCGGGGACAACGGTCTTTCCATTTTGCTAAAAAAATGATTAGAATGCACCCGTGCTTTGTCTATGGGATTTTGGGCCAGAGAAGAAGAGGATGAAGAAGAAGAAGAAGATGAGGAAGAAGAAAAAAATCAGAACAAAAAATATTCCTTTTACGTTGAGACGGAAAAGCCAAATAGTAAAATGACACTGACAGTAGAGACAGTCTAGTCCGAGTAACTTAAAGTTTTGAAATTTTGAGGGACGGGTGACACCCGTCCCTCAAAATTTCAAAAATTCGATAAAAAATAGGGTGACTTAAAATGTCGGGTCCAAGTTACTCGGACTATATCACTATTCAACCAGTCCGTTCCGCACTGGAGCGGAGGACAACAACTCATTAAAAATGTTGATTCATTTACTCACAGTCTCACACCCACTGCACAGTGTGACGGTGTCGTTGTTCTTGACACTTCACTCGTCTGTACTGAATCTCGTACTGTCGTAGTCGTAATAACTGACTCGTATGAATGGAGAGGAGAAGATAGTCATATGTCGGTTCTCTTATGCACACATGACATGTGTACAACTACTGTAAAATCATGGAGGTAGAATTAGAAGGAGTTGGAACGAAAGGCCTACTCATTAAAAGCCAATTAGCGAGCCTGGCCGGCCTGCACTAAACCAATGGTACCACCCGCAGGCACTGTTGATCTTGGACCGCGATAAGAGCCCTTTGTGCACGACGTCCATTGCCGCGTATTTCCCATCAGCCCGTGCGCCTCTTGAGTAGAATCCATTATTGGAGTAAAGTTTGTGAGCACGAACAATTGAAAATCGCATGCGCAGTAGCTCATCAAGGGGTATGGCACTGCGCCATGTGTCCCAGTTGATGCAGCGGAAAATTTTGATTCCAACGGTATCTTGGACGCCAAATCTGCACATTTCTTTCGAAGGTTTGTATACATTTTCTTGTTTTGTGAAATATGAGATATGAAAGAATTCTGATGATAATTTTACGGCGTTTTGAAGCTGTTCCGGTTGTGTCCTGCCGCTGAAAGATGTTTTTTGACGAAGTTTCTTTGTTTCCTTTGTCGTTGCTTTTTGTTACATCGCGTTACGATGTATTACACAAAAGTTATGGGAACTTTTAAAAGCCTATTTTTACAAAATTTTGCGAAATGCCCGAGCTTTTTTTACCCCCGAAAGTATTGTCACCACTACGCAAAAATTCGTGGTTTTTATCAACTTAAAAAAAGCGGTTTGAATCACTCACTGGGGACTAGTACTAGTACTGAGTACAGAGTAGTAGTTGTAGCCGCTGTACTACTAAAATGTAGGCCTGGGCTGTTAAGAAACCCACAACTTAAGATTGAATAACATTAACAATAACATTAACAGGCAGGCATATTTGGCCATAAAACAATTATTTATCGCCAATTTTGTATTCTTCCACTGATTGAGTAGCATTTCAACAAAGTTCTTTGTGTATTTATATAGTGTTGACTTTCATTTTGGTGGCTTAAAGTTATTTTCAAAAAAATAATTGTAAAATATTTTCAAAGAAATATGTAAAAATGTTGCAAACTGCTTACTGAAAATGACCAAAATATGAATATCCTAGAAATGTGGGCCTGACGTTTCGATCCTTGCAGGACCTTTTGGATAAATTTGTTTGGATAAAATATTCTCAGTTAAAACAAATTAGAGAAATATATCTTTCCCTATATCGGACAGCATTTTGTTTTCTACCTTATATGTAAATCATGTTTAGGCCGATAAAATTACATTGTGAGTTTCTCGTCAGCAGCCGCATGTGATTTAGGTCCCGCATCAAAAAAATTCATTTATTTTCCAACATTTAATTATTTTGCAAAAATACGCGTGACAAATTTGTAAAAACTCAAACTCAAAGTCACTCAAGGTGAATAATAATTAATATGTGCACTTTTTCATCAATTGAAAAATGGGCAATTCAGTAAAAAAATTCGTGTTTCCTATGGACAGATGGAGCCTCACGGCACATTACCCCAATTTTTGACAGTGCGGGTTTACTTCTTCAAACGGCACACATTCGAACCTGGCTGTATACAAATTACAATTGCCTCGCACAGTTTCTGAAAGAGAAGACAATAAGCTTTCCTTTCATGTAACAATCATTTTTTTAATTTTTTTATGTACACCGTAACAGTCCCAGGAAACGGTGGGTCAGTTTTTATTAAGTAGGAAGAATTGTCATTGCCTTTTCAATCAAAATATTAGACATTATTTATGTCATTTATTATTTTTATTTTCTTGTTCTTCACATGCAGGTCTGCCTGTTACTGTTCCGTGTTCGTTGATGTCAGTTGTGATGGATGGCAATCCTCATTCCCAGTGTTTGCGGGGTATGTGCAGGTTATGTGGGGAATCTCGGGCCATTGCAAAGAATCGACATCCTATTCCAAAGGAAAAATTTGCCAGGCAGATTGAAGTGGCATTCGGCATTGTAGTTGGTGATGACATCCCCTCTCTGCATCCGGCATTTATTTGCAAGCTTTGTGAGGTCAAGTTGAGGCAATGGTGGACCAAGTTCAGCAAGAAGAATATGAAGTCAGCCGAGTGCCGTATTCCTCTGCCGTCATTTGGTCAAAGTGAATGCGAGTTGTGTAGAAAACCTTCATGTGTGTCACCAATATCTGTGCAACTGGCTGACTACCAAGCGGAGGCATTCAAGCACGACTTGTTACCTTGGTACACAGCTGATTCATTGAAGATCATGAAGATGAGCTCAGATGGCCATCCTGTGGTTTTTGTGTCGATTTTCTGCAATAAATCATGGCAGCTTACAATTGCAGATGTCAGCGTTGACAGTGATCACTTTGAGTTGGACATTCCTGCACAGATGAGCTCAAGGGATTGTGGCCGGTTGTGCCATTTCATTGCAAGGAGGTATGTGTGTCCAGGAAATGAAGACTTCGAAGAATTAATTCGATTGAAGGAGGGTCCTGAGGGCCAGATTCCAGTTTCAATCACAAGTCAGGACAGGGTGAGTGGCAGGACAATCCGTCATAAAAGCTGCCTTCTACTCGTTGAAACTGAGTCTAGGTGTGACGTTTGTCGAATCCACCGGAGCGATTTGTCTGCAACGATTCATCGGTTAAAGGGTAAACAGGGAAATCTTGTGGGTGCTTCTTCATCTGTAACGTACAAAAGCATGAGTCTGATCCAAATGAAGCAGAAGGCAGAGAACCTCCAGACGGAAAGAAGGAACTTGAAACGCAAGAATGCTGGTCTGCAGGATAGGATATCTGCATTGATGGAAGAGGCAGTTCTCCTAGAAGCACAACAGGAAGACACCATGAAGGCACCACTACGAGAGTGTCATGACAAGATGACGGCAGCGTTTTCTGAGGGTTCCCCTTCTCGGCTCATGTGGGAGCAACAGAGAGAGTCGGCTCTGAAGGGCAAGCAGATGCGATGGCACCCTGCTATAATTAGGTTGTGCATTGCCCTTCAGAGCAAATCTGCCTCTGCCTACAACCTGATGCGAGACTCGGGCTTCATGAGACTCCCCCACCCTTCCACTCTCCATCCCTATAGTCATTTTGTGGATGCTTCCCCCGGTTTCAATGCAGGTCTCCTTCAAAGAGTTTGTGATGATTGCCGCATTGATTCAAGTAGTGAAGAGAGCAGAAATATAAGTCTGCTCTTTGACGAAATGAAAATCAAGACAGATCTTGTTTATTCGGTTAGAACAGGGAAGGTAATTGGTTTTACCGACATTTCTGACATCAGTAATGAGATTTCTAACTTCCAACGACGATGCAAGGGAGACAAGGAACCAGAGTTGGCAAGCCATGTCTTGGTGTTAATGGTGAGGGGTTTGTGTAGTTCTCTCCATACCCCTGTGGCATACTACCCTACCAAAGGCGTTACCAGCAACCAGCTGTTCCCATGCATTCATGATGCCATCCTCTACTTAGAGTTAGCTGGGTTTAAAGTAAGATCACTGGTGTGTGATGGTGCTTCCCCAAACCGGAAATTCTTCAAGCTGCATGGGGATGGAACTCCAACAAGCCCCATTTACAGCACACCAAACCCTGCTGATCCATCCAGGCAGTTGTACTTTATTTGTGACGTGCCACACCTCATGAAGACAGCGCGGAATAATCTGGAGAACTCTGGCTATCACAACAAGACCAAGAACCTCATGGTAACTTTTGCATGTGTCTTTGTTTGTCTTCATCTCTCTTATGTCTCTCTTGAATGTTGGTAGTGTAAAGCCTGAAATCAATTAGTACAGAGATTCAAGCTTTTTCCCTTAAACCGGTTTCAACAGTTGCTGAAAAGATAACACAAAAGCAATTTTCTTCAAAATATCATAAATGTTGTACAGTGACATCACTGTTCAACAGTTTCATGCATATCTTTATGCAGCAAAAATCAGAGAAATGTTAACCTGGGCCAAATTAGAATTCTACTTTATTTGCCATTGCCGATTGCCCACAACATTTGAAGTACAGCCTGTATGTTTATTTTCTCTTATTTTATATGCAGTATGACAAGCAGAGCATCAGCTGGTTGCAGCTTCTCCAGCTCTATGAGTGGGATATTGGGCTGCAAAGGAGCTCCCCTGGTCTGCGACGTCTGCACAAGATCCAAAGTGACCATCTTCACCTCACACCCTCGTTAAGAATGAAAGTCTACTTGGCAACTCAGGTAAGTGCATATGCAGATATTTTTTTTTTTGAGGGGGATTGTTCCTAGTTATGTCTCCATGCTGATCCAAACCCACCAGGTTTGATTAGTGCTGATGTGCAATAAGTAATCTTGTGGATTGACTAAAGAAATATGCAAAACATTCTCAAACTACTTACTGACTAAAATGACCTAATTGTGAATATCAAAAAATATGAGGGCCTGATGTTTTGATCATTATGCCTTTGAGGAAGGTCCTGCTGGGATGGAAATGCCAGGCTCTCATACCATGGAGGTAGAAAATGCTCATAATTACTATGATAATCTCATGAATGTATTGGTAAGCTATACGGTATTTAAATTTCATTTGTACACATGTCTAAAGCAGTTGTAAGTTGTCTGTGTAAGGATAACCAAATTTAAAATGTTGATAATAAAAGAGTTCCTTTTTCTTCATTTTGTAAATCTCAGATGTTGAGCTCGACGGTGGCCAATGCACTGGAGTCCACAGGTCGGCCAGGTACATCATCCACTGTTAAGTTCCTTAGGATGATGGACCAGTTTTTCGATTGCCTCAATGTTGGCAATCCTCTTCAGGGCATGAGGTCTCGTAAGCCAGCTCTGGAACCCTACACCAGTGCACAGGACTGGCGCTTTGAGGTAAAGTTCTGTTCAAGGTTCTAAAGGCCTCCTTTAAAATCACTCACTAATTGACATTTTTTCATCCCTTCCAACACCTTACTTTTCTATCGTATATAACCTTTGTTTCAGTGGCTCCTGTCCGACTTCTTGGGCTTCTTCAAGGAGTGGGAAACCCAGGTTCAAGCCATTGATGGACTTGATGCCAAGACAAGGCAGAGCATGTGCCTCAGCAAAGAAACAGTCGAGGGACTCCACATTACTGGTATGATTTTAGTTTATTATCAAAAGTACACCCTCCTTCTGAAAGCATGTTGATGTGTTAACTTCAGGTCTAACTGCAAGCGTGTTTTTGTCTAGTTATTTTTTGTGGCAGTGATGACACATGGTGTCGTGCATTAGAACAGTACAGTATCTTCATATTCATTACAGATTGTATACTGAACGCCTGCCCTGAAACATTTAATTGTCCAAAAACCAACATTTGTGCTGCACGACATGTCACCTTCCTATGGAGCTGGTCACTATTTACAATCTTTGAAGTGTTCATTATATGTGTTGTCTGATTTGTTTTTTCCCAAATTTTCCAGTTCATTCGTTTGTCGAACTCGCCAAAGTTCTACTTCAGTCTGGTGTGAGGTACTTTTTAAGTGAAAAACTTAATCAGGACCCGCTGGAGGAATACTTTAGCAAGCAGCGGTCTGCTGGAGGGAGTTGGGACAACCCCACAGCTGAGCAGTTTTCCCACAACATGCTGTCCTTGTATGTGGCTTCTACCAGTGCCAAGGCATCTAAAAAGGGGAATGTTAGGAAAGGACAGCCACCTGAAGACGTCATCATTGACAGCACACCACTACCAAAACGAAAGTGACTCGTGGATGCCAGTTCATTTCTGCTAGATTATTATTGGATTAGTATAATAATTCATCATTTCTGTGCACAATACAAAAGAAAATGTCCCATACTCTTGCAGACATGCGAGTTGAAGTATAATTTTGATGTCAGACCAGGGAATACAAATTTCACTTCCACAAATTTCACAAAGCAACAAATTATCCCTTGTCTTTTGGCAAAATAATCAAGCCACCACAATGTTTGATGTCAAATTGTCACTTCCTCAGATTACAGTGGCAGTTGTCAGTAAAATTTTGAACACCTTGAATATCACTTTGTCCAAAATACAGTGTATGTATAAAAAGCAAATTTTCCAGTTTGTCAGATCGCATACAATGTCAATAATAGGTGGCTGGTGTTAAGAAAAAATGTTGATTGATAAGTTTTGTTTTGACATATTTTACAGTGATTTGATTCTGTAAAACCAGAGTTGATCAAAGATATTTTGTGCATCTTGACTGCAAGCTATTCATGTACATATGTAATACAAAAAATTCACAATATGTCAAATGGGAATTACTTGAAGGGTGATAATTTGAATCTTTGTCAAGATGTTGATTTACATGTACTTCCACCCTGTATAATTGTCCAGTACTGCTTTTGATTAGTACCAGTTCTTGCACAAGCAATTAAGATGCAAGTTCCTTTCTTAAGGCCTTCTCAGATTTTTTGGAAGCTTGACCAGCTGCTTTCTTTAAATTGAGATAAACCTTCAAGAATGCTTTTATTCTGATTTTTATGTATAAATTTACAACAGTGTCCAGCAGGCACTTTGAGACATCACCGGAAATTTTTCCTCGTGTTAAATTACACCAGTAATTATGAACTCTACTTTGGGACATCAATTTATCTTTCAGACATCTTTTAATGTTTTTACCAACGAATTGCTCTAAGTTGTCTTTGGAGAGGAATGGCCGTGCCTCATTCTCTAAAGTTCTGAAAAAGATGTAAACATCATCATTAATGTTAAACAGTCCCCCTCGATTTTGGACTTGTACCCATTTATTAGTGTACTCCAAAAATGTTTGTTCCACGTTTGTGGTGCAAGAACGCCAGGTAGAAAGAATCGAACAAAATAGAGAACTCGTCTCATTTAGTTGTTTCCTGAATTTTTCAAAAAGAGCAAAGGGTACATAGCCAGCAACATATCTGAGGACTTGTTCCTCCTCTTTAGAAATGGGATCTTCACTTTTTGAAGGAGTTACGGGAAGGTCAGTAATATGTCTGTCTTTTATCAGAAGAGTAATGACAGATAATAACATATGTTGGTAAACAATGTGAACATGGTTGCCATCAGTTCTGATAGAGATGGACTCGAGAAAAGATTTCCATTCATGGATGGACCTCAGTCTAAATTCATGGAATTGTTTCCACACCACATCCATAGCTTCTGGTTTCAGAAATTTTTCGTCTCCAGCCGATGCAATGAACCAAAGAGAAGAGACGAGTGCTGTGCTGAAGTCTGTGAATGCAGAGGAGTCTTGAACTTGTAGCACTGATGCAACTAGGCTTATTGCTAAGACAGCCAGTGGATATGTCCCTGTAAATACAGGATGGTTCTGTATTCTCTCCAAAGCAGCCTTCACATACCCTGAAGCGTTGGTTTTTGCATGTAGCAAAGTGAATTGCTTGGCTGGCCGTTTCACTGGGGTAAAAATCAAACAAACAAGTACAAGTATAAATTTTTGTTTAGACTGTAAAATACATGTGTAATTGACTGAAAGAAATACTGTATGCAAAAATGTTGCAAACTACTTACTGAAAGTTATGACCAAAATGTGAATAGAAAGAATAAGAGGGCCTGACATTTCAATTCCAGCAGGACCTTACTCGAAGGCAGAGAGCACAGTCCTGCTAGGATCGAACCATCAGGATCTCATATTTTGGATGAAGATGGTAAAATACGAAGAATTGCTTGGTCCTTGGAAAACCAGTGCATATCTATTCATTTTAATACATGTAACTGATGGACCATGTATATAAGAAGTACATGTATACTGTGGTGTTATTTGTACATGAAGATGTCTCATTTGAAATGAATGCAAAGATATGTGTAATATAGAAAGAATAATAATATTTGTTTAGTATTTACATATTTACATATATTTATACGATTGTCCGAGTTTGCTTTCCGAAGAGTTACGTGCACAGGTTACCTTTCCCATGTTTGTTTTTTTCCCAAGACAAAGCTCCCTGATTGTGCCAGTTTCAAACACAGAGCAAATACATGATACATGTACACAATACTGCACATATGCAATACTGCACATACACAGTTCATTTACGTCTGTTGTCAATTTTCATTAAATACCTGGACTGGCTTTTTTCTTGGATTTCTTTTCCTTCTCTTTGCAGCTTTTATTGTTGGTCGCCTTCGCAGCTGTTGTTTTTGCTTTCTTGCTTGGAACTTTAGCGTTGTTCCCAGTAGATCTTGAAGAAGCCGACTCAGCTGTATCATTGTCAGTAGTGGACAGAGATGGTTCTGGAGTAACAACCTCTGCTGAGGTAGATGCTTCCTTGGCTACGTCTTCATCCTCTAAAGATTCCTTGTACCAGTCATCTAATTCTACCTCCTTGTCTGTAGTAAGAATGCAATTTAAACTGGAGTGACCATGCTGTAACATGGCATGAGACCTCAATAATCAAAAGAGGATCTATCAGGCCCTGCTTAATTTTGCCTTGATTTTGATAATTGCCTGCCACTTTTTAAGATTCTTTCTCCCTACGGGGGTGATGAATTGATATATGGAGGACATGGCTATAAAGTATACGCACAACAAACCAATTTTGTGACAGTTTTTTAGCAAATCTTGATTGTAGTTGCTGTGACAGTAACTCTAGGTCAGGGGACCTTGGGTTCCCCGACCAAGAGTACGGTCAATGCAACTAGCTCGATTGCTGCTATTGTAAGGCAGCTTGATGATGTCTGTTTGGAACATCATTATCAAGATCATGAAGATGGTGGCAAAATGAAAACGTAACTTTAAAAAACCCACAAAATCATCCTCAAGCCATTTTATGGAAAGAATTCCATAGAACTTAGAAGTTCAGTCATTTTCCTCTAATAATCATTTAGCCCCAAATAATTCAAACACACTTAAAAAATATCAAATTAACTTTCAGCAGGGAGAGTACAACTTGAAGTTGTACCACTTCTACAGCAAGGGCATATGTACAGCTTAAAAATACCTGTACAATTTGTACGTGTACGTGTATTTTTTAATAAATTGAATAGTAAATACATTTTCCCGCAGACCGGTCTCATCGTAATCTTTACACAGAACAGGGTGTCAAGTAGCATAGGATGGAATATTAGAAAACTAAAAAAATACGTACCATATCCTTTGCAAACATCACAAATCCAGCTGCCTTTAGGAATGGTGTCCGCTGTCAAGCCTGCGCATTGGTAGTGGAACCACTCGATTTTGCAGTCACTAGCGTCGCACGCAACCATATCGGTTGTTGCCGGTAAACCACACACACAGAAGCAAAGGGTGTCATCTTCATGATCAGACCCAATACTTCCGTCGGAAACGTCGTTTAATTCACCATCTCCCTCGGAAAAGTCGCTAAAATCTGAACCATAATAAAAGTCGTCGACGCCGTACGCCGCCATCTTGAGTGTTGTGGGAACCACTGCGCATGCGCAAAGGTTCAGCTTGAGAGGCGACCTCGAGTCGGGGCTTGCGTAATTGGATTAATGAGGCGGAAAGCCAGAGTTTGTTTTTCGACCGCGGCACTGGACCTTAAACGTTTGATCCTGCTTTCGTTCCAACTCCTTCTAATTCTACCTCCATGGTAAAATCATGGTAAAATGTACTGTACATCATTCTACATGTACATGTACTGTACATACATGTGATACCATGGAGGAAGGAAAATGGTGATACCAAAGGGGGAAACGGACACCAGCTACTTTATTTATTTTGCACATACATGTAAAGGGTACCAGCGAGACCGAGCGGGGAATTCCCACGGAGGTGTTTTTATAAAAAAACCGGTTTTTTTTATACACGTCCGTGGGAATTCCCCTCGACAGCCTGTTTGCGCTTTGATCGTCTTTGGTAGGATAACTACCACAGTCTACCAGTACCACGAAGGCACTAAGCGTCGTGTGGCCAAAACTAGTTCACACTTTGAGCGACGCTAATTATGGGCACCATTTTCAACCTACCCCCCCCCCAAAAAAAAAAAGAGCATCAGTGCGCTAGCGCTATAACAACGCGTAAAATAATATTCAAGGCCTACATACTTTAAACAAGTTGGAATTTTCTTTCATAATGCAACTCATCCAACCTATGGGCAGGATGGAGAGAGCAAATTCGGCTCACTAATTAATGTCTAATTAGGACACTCATTAAGGCCGCCATTTTCGACTCCAATGGGCATCGCGCTATATAGCTAACACAGTACAATATGTCCCGTAAAAACAAAATGTACACTAAACCATGACTATAGCCTTTCTAAAGGATGATACATGATTGTATTCAGTTTCAAAGCCTTACGTTGCATCGCAACTCAAATAATTACGATTGCTAACCCCGGCACACGTAAGTTACGGGAAAACATGGTCTGGTAGTTGAAAGACTTGTGCGGGATGGGAAAAGGTCCCGCCGGACTTGGGACAGGCGTGAAGTCCCTGGTAGCTAGCTGCTGGTGCACTTAATGTATACGGAGTCCACACACAGACCTAGTTTTTCCCGCGTTGTTAATTACTTGTTGTTAATCGTAGTTGCGGTAACTGTAACCCTCATCTTCGGAGAGCAATAGGCAGTAGTTAATACTAAAACGGTAAGTAAATAACAACACGCCAAAAACTAATCGGACGTTTGGGTGAGGGTAAGCCCTACGCCCTACACTCATAAAGGTCTTAGAAACTGACGTCCATACTTTGTCTAATCCAGCATATGCATGAAATAACACACCTGTGAAAGTTTCAGCTCAATCCGTCAACCATGTCGCGAGAAAATGTTGAAAACTGGCTCATTGTTTCATCAATTACTGTCAGCTTAGAGGATCGTAATATCAAACCCAAACCAGTACATTATGTATACCCTTGAAATACTGCAGAAAATAGTTGGGGGATCTTAATTTTTAATTTTATTTTATTTTTCGAGTTCGAACGACCTATTATTTTATGCGACCAATATGGCAAGCATGTTCCTAAAAGACTTTGCCCTTCTTATTGATCAATCCTGCTTTAATTTTGGTATGTCTTGTATTACCGGTAGGCCTAGTATGCACAGGGTTGTGGTTAACCATTGAAGCAAACGTCTAAAATTGGGTTTATTTGGGGTGGGTTTTTTTGGGGCAGGAATGGACTCTTTCATTGTTTCATCAATTACTGTCAGCTTAGAGGATCGTAAAATGCAGAGTTTTCAATAGCGCCACTGAGCGTTAAACCGGAAAATTGCGAGTAAATCTCGAAACAGTCGTCGGTAATTTCGAATGGACTATATGGATTTGTTCAGCGGTGTGTAGGGGCTTAAAGGCCCTATACAACATTGGTAAAGGTCAAAAGATTACCACAGTTCGTGTGTTAAACCATTAAACATTCTAAAAAAGCCATCCTGCGGAGGTTTTAGCTCAAATGGTTTTCTGAGAAAGGAGAAAAAGGCAAAAAACCGTCACGGTTTTCTCACCGGTCTGTAAGAAACGAGAAGATTCCACTGAATTTTTGAACAGCGCCCTCAATATTATCGATGACTGATCTGTGTTGATTATGTCTTCATCACATGCACAGACCCGTACCACCTATGCACGTACGAATGGCCGTCTGCGTGCATGGTGTTACCGTAGAGGTTGTTACGTGAATGATTATGGAAACTCGTTGGAGTAGACACTGGGCGTAATGTTCGTTGCGTAGTGGGACCGTTTGACCGTATTTCAGCTAGTTTCAATCTGGTACACATGTAAGCTGTTAGTGGCCATAGGTTATCTGGCTTGCCATCAACGGTTTTTTTCTTTCAGCCAGCTAGCAAATTCAACCGTATGATTCGACACAGCTGTGTGTACATGTACTGTACTGTGTACTGTACTGTACTAGACTGTACATGTCCATGTAAAGTAAACTCAAGGACGCGAGGGTAATGCTAATGCCTATGGTCAATGCATAGAGGTCCATGGGTAAAGTGTGCGTCGTTTGAGGCTCAGCCACGGCTACGTTTGGCGTTATCCATTTTGCTTTTTCTTGTACAGGCACATGTAATGGACATTGTTGTTAGAATTATACTATTTCAAGAGTTGACTCAAAGTTCCATGGTTGACTCGTCTATGTCCCATACACAGCCGGGGTTTGGTTCAATGGTTCTTGCTATTACCGGTAGTGAGCCCGATCTGACGATGAGGGGAATTAATAAATGACGTTATCCTCGTATTTTATTGATACTCATGCAGGTTCATTAGCAACTTCTAAACCGATAACTCCCTGCCCTGATACCTATATTAGAGAAAATACTTCCCTAAATTTGGTAAAAAGTGCACAGTCTTCTCTGAAACTGAGCGCACCGAGTTACATTTACATCTAAAGAGCCAAAGGCCTCAGAAATGACATCGACGCCGGTAAAATTATTATTACCAAACCAACCATTGAAAAATATTACCCTACGTTAGTTCATATTAGCCTATAATTATATGTTAGTTCTTCCATGGTTAGTTTTGACTTGCGTGCATAAACAAAATCTATTCAGGTTCAGATGAGGGCTTTTTTTCGAACCCAGCTAGGACCAGAACACCCATTAATTTATCCGTCCTGTTCGAACTCCAACTGCAGCTTCCGGCTATGACATTTCGAAATAGAAAATTCTCAGGTCCTCGATCAATAGATACGACTTCTTCGATTCGCGAACAGCTTTCAGTGCCACGTTCTTCACCAATATCATCCCCGGCAAAAGTGTGATGTGTCAATGACGTTATTTTTTCCACCCCCGCCCCCCCCAAAAAAAAAGCCGGAAAGGATCGAAATCAACTAATGGCTCACGCGTGGATTATAGCTAGTGGAACGTATAATCAAGACAGTGACATGAAAATTCAATTGCATAGCATAATCGAGAGCGATGATCGAGTCTGTTTACAAAAGTCGGAACGTCTTCCTATCGGTCACGCCCGCGAAAATGGCTTCCAGCGATAGAATATGAAGAGCTACCGACTAAAGAGAAAGAGTCGGGTACTTTCCTGCCCCCCCCCCCCCTTCCTGTTATGTGTAGCCCATCTAAATGTACCTACTATCTAGCATAGCACGTATATTGATGTGAAGTATTATGTACAGTGTACATGTGTGTACATGCACATGTACATGTACATGTACTGTACATTGTACGTGCGCAAAGGAATGGGTTGCGGTTGCGGAGTGAGTGTCCCGTGAAAATCATGTTCGTCCATGGCCAGCTTCGTACCCTCCTGCCAGTACTGCTACTGGCTTGTGTTTTTGAAGTTAATGCAATTTCCAACAAATTTCCCTGGATTTCAAGCTCCAGTTCCAGGACATAAAAATGACAATGTTTTACAAATAAACATTCAATTACAATTGCTTAGCGTGTCGCTCCTAGTTGCTTCCATTGAAAGATACAAATGGGTCTCGTTTAGATTTATCGATGTCCATACCATTGGAAAGGTTTCAAAAAAAAATGTGCAAGTACTTTAGTAAAGAGGTTGTAAAATGATGAGCCGAGGAAGACTGGCGGCTACTCCCGCAAAGTTTACGCCGGGGCAGAGGGGAACACGCAGGCACTGGAACTTGGAAGGGCAAGGACACGAAATAGGGGGTGGGAAGAGTTCGAAGAAGAGGCAGAGGTAGGGGATCATTATTGGCTCCTCAGCAACAGGGGGTTAATCTTCTACGTGAGCAGTGGCAGCAACGTTTACAGCTACTGTATCTCTATATTTTGCTGGGAAGGTGAACAATTGAAAGATAATGTCTCATTGTATGAAAACAAAACAATTTTTAATTTTCAAAATTTCATAAAATTACACGTACATGTAGTATGGAATAATACACGGGAAAGCTTAAGAACAGTAACATTTAATTATTGTCCTAATTCATAACAAAATGTCCATGAAATTAAAGGTAAATCTTACAAGCAACATTACAATGTTTTGTTAGGCCCTAATCCTTTACACCCAAGTATTGTCATCGCCAAAGCCGGACAGAGTAAAAAACACAACGGAATTGTGTTTGAAGGGGGAACAGTCTTCCCTGTTTTAATGCACGTAACCCCACTGGGTGGAGTCGTGAAACTGTAAAATAACAATAGAGAAAATATAATGAGTAAACATAATAACTAGTAAAGACAAATGTTGACTGGAATGGGACCTGAGCCCCGGATCTCTGGAAAATAAACATTCAGGTATGCCGATCTCCGTGTACATACTATATGACATACAAATCAAATATAGGACGATATACAGCTACAAATTATACAATATTAAATCATTCACTTACAATCGTTTGCGGGAAAACTGGCCACTACGGCATGCGACGATGAAGCGGGTTGACAGTAGGTTTATACAGGGGTATTCTGGAGTAGTCACTGTCGCAAGCTGGGGTTTACTGGGTTAACAATTATAACAGGTATACGGTACGAATGCGGCCACGGACACTGTCCTAGATTCACGTGTGTAGTGAGGGACGCTCAAATCGTGAATGCCGAACAATACCAGGGAGGCAACCGCGGGAAAAGGCTGGTTATGTAATGGGAGGGAGTGCCCTAATTACTGATTGGACAGAATGGAGACGAACTATAACCCTATGTAAATTATACGCACAAAAGGGCGAACGGATCTCCTATGCAGGGAAAATTCTTATCGGCGGCGATAACAAGTATGTTTACTTTTATGTACAAATTATGGTCTACTGCCCGTCACTGTTGATGGAACACTCACTCTCATAAATCCTGTTTTCTGTTTATTTAATATACCTGACTTTATAAGATGGGGAAAATAATGTAAGTACATTACCATTAATAGTACATGTATCAACAACCTGAGGCAAAGCAAGGGCATACTGATTGTTCAATATGGAATACTTGTTTCCGTGATGTCAATTGCAGCATCTGCCAGAGTCAACAAATGACACTGCTTGTGGGCAATAACATTGTTCTCAACAGAAAACAAAACTGTTTACAAAAATATAAGAAAAATAAGTGCAAACTGCTTTAAGACTAAAACTACCAGCTTTCAATCTTAGTCATTTTTTGATCATCAATATCCAGTGGCCTCTACCCCTTCCTATCTGTTTTGCCACTTTCATTTTCCCTTCAAAGGTGAACCTGCTAAAATAAAAAATATCACATTGTTTTTTTGAATTTAGGAAAACAATCCAGAAAAGGAAAACCGAAAACTCAAACTAAAAAAATACAATACCCCCAAGACTTAAACCCGTTATCAAATAACAATTGCACAAATAGTGTTTGGTTACATGATAAATTACAGCTCAATGATTTCTAAATTTATTTTAAGCTACTGTTCATCACTAAGTTTCTTGCAGTAGTTGATGTCTAATTGATCCGTACATTGCAGAGTAAAAAAAATTAAAAAAAAACTCTTAGGAGAAAACTGTTTGGAAAAAAACCCACTAATAGTAATGATCTAATTAGAGAAAGCTGCAGTCATCAATCAGAATCATGCTTAATTATTAATTGTCAAAATAACAAGGTTTAGTAAGCCTGTCTGTCTGCAGAAGGTACTGTTACCTTAGTGTTCCCCTTTTGTACCCCTGGCTTGGCCACACTTGAGTGCCTCCACACTGCAGTGGTTTCTGCCTTGAGACTTTGTTTCATTCTTATTCACCCCTTCAACTGAATGAAACACACACCAAACCAATTATCACACACAATTATGAACACATTTGGATCATTGCCATATCTGCTGCAAAAGTGAAAGTCATCTGAGATAAATCTGCATTTCTGGTTATTTCATGGCCTAGTCACTTCTCTTGCCAATCATGTCATGTTTCAACTGCTAATGAGGTGTCAACATTATAGAAGATCCCTTGTGCAACATCGATAGGCTCTGCAAAGATCGCTCACACGCTGTTCTTGTTGGAAAAGGCTGGCTTGGAAGCTCCGTAATACTTGTTGAACGTATTGTCACTTTGAGATGCTAATAGGTGGGGGACATCTGGCTCCTCTCTTCAATTGTCTCTTTTTTCAAAGCATCCACTATGATCCTCTCGTTAGAAACCTGTACAAGAAATGTATTTTTTGAATGAACATACTCTTATTCTCTTATAAAGGGATAACCTGACATTATCAAATTTGATTTGTTTAGTCTGCATTGTATATTGATTTAGAATCGACATCTCAAGTAATCAGAGTGAATTTCAGAGTGTTCTCTGAGGAAACCCAGCTTTTGTGGCCAGTTTCAGTATTTACCTCAGATTGTAGCAATACTGCACTAACTCTGATGAAGTCTTGTCCGGGAGGGAATCAATCTGCTTACAATCATCTGGCCAGCTTTGACTGAAGCTTCAAATGACTCCTGACATCAAATGCTGAAGAAAAAAAGTTGGAATGTGTGATTAAATTTGCGGCAAGTAATACTGTACTTGTATACATGCATTGTATCAGGGGCCCTTTGCGCACAATAAGTGATAATATTTTCACTGTGTGAATTTCAAATTATTGTCCTGTTTAATCCACTTACATCAAATGGAATGTTGATTTTTTTTAAACCATGTATAATTTTAGACAAACGAATAAGGGAAAAGTGACTTGGAACTTTAGCACACTTTTGAAAAATGGCAAAGAAAACTTTGTCTTGACGGGGACTTGAATCTGAGACCTCTGGTTTTGCACACCAGTGCTCTTCACATCTCAGCTGTCCAGTCCTTAGAGGGTTACTGTTACCGCAACTATATTACTAATTATACTGAGTAATACTATATACTTTATAAGTAACTGTACTACTACTAATACTAGTATTACAGTATTGGATATACCAAACAGGACCTTTCTAAGCTACTAATACTATATGTCTTCAACACCGGTGCAGGTCCTGCTATCTAAACTGACTAAAGTGCCAAGTGCTAGGGTCAAATCACCACGTTTGATTAACAAAATTATTAAGTTTTTCTTCCATGTTTACTCAATAAACTCAAATTAAAAAATGTACTCCTACTGTACTACTGAAGTACTAAGTACTAGTAGTAGTACTATGACAAAGTATGAGTAGTAGTAGTACTACTAGTACTACTACTACTAGTACTACTAGTACTAGTACTTTTTAGTAGTACTACTACTAGTACTGTACTAGCGTAGTACCTTGTTTCATGCACTTTTCTGTATGCAACTCTTGCCGAAATGAATATACATGATGTAGAATTATTACTATATTATTAGAAATATTTTTAATCTACATTTTTTAAGTATATATTATTTACTCACATTCCTGTACTTGTGCTGGGTTGGTTGGGGCTGAGGCTAGCAGTCGAAGGCCTGGTCGTCTTTTCTAGGCCATCCAGCATGATTTCGGCCAGCTTTGCATTGGATACTCCAAGCTCATTTGCCTTGGACCTCCAGCGTTTCAAGAAGGATGGCGTAAGACTAAGAGTAGACAGAGTGTCGTCGTATCGTGCGATGCACGGAACTTCCGATTAGCCTCCGCTTTCGACCTTTTCTTGGCGCTTTCTGACATGTGCTTCTTCGGCCTTCCACGATTTCCTTTCGAACTTTTCTCCATTTTGAAAGGTCAAAAGATTATTAACCTTCCAAAAGAAGTTTCAGAAGTTGAGTATAAGTTATAAGCGTGATATAAACAGAATGAATACGCGTAACGATGCACTTCACGAACTGTACACAGTGTGCACTACATGTGTGTGTACAGTACATGTATAATGCACGTGTGTGTACCGTACCCGTGTGTGTGCACTAGCACATTTTTTCGGACAAACTGCGGCCGTTGACCAAGTAAGAATGACAATCTTTTAACGGTCGTGTGAGGGCAGCATTCAACGAATCGCCCGAAAAACGGATTTATTGACTTATTGAGATCAAAAATAATTTCGGTGTTTGAGTAACGATTTCTCAAAAACTACAGCATCCCAGACCGTAATATTTCAACATGAGGATTCTATCATGACCATCTACAAACTGTGTAAATTAGAAGGAAATCTGTGGACATCGATTTTTTTCGATCTTCCCAATGTTGTATAGGGCCTTTAAACCACTTCGCGCCGGGGGGGGGGGGGGTTCAGCGCCAATGACCGCCATACGGGGTTTATGAACAATGCATCATTTTCAATTCTCGCTTAAACAATCGGCGGGTAAGCGTGTGTTTTTTTCACCAAAAAAAGTCATTTTAAAACGACCGTCATAGAAAATCATACAAAATTCCACTTTTCATGAAAATGGCAGCATTCCAAGCGCTAAAAGCTGTCTGATACTGGTATCTACTTCCACTTGAGTAAGTTTACTTTAACAAATTTCGTCAGATCGAAATTTGGATTTGTGCAAAATGGTGTGTAGGGGCTTTCCGGGCTCGGACTCGGGAGGGAAGGACTCGACTACAGCACTGCTGGGAACATTTTGAACAAACTATTTTGAAGTACCACATGGGACAGATTATAATACGGTATATCTAAACCGTAAAATATAGTAATAATGAATACCCGGTATAAGTATAATCCATAAATTCGTGGTTTGTGAGAATTCGGTTGGCTACGTTACTTTCGAAGATCACGAATCCGATCGAGATGGAATCGAATACACATAATACATACATAAAGGGTATATTGGTAGAGCCTATAGTATAGGATGTTTAGAACCAGCGGCCAGGGTTCAAATAATAATCCAGATTACCCGACTATGTTGGTTTCCATAGCTACAAACAACGCGTTACTATACAAGCAGAAATGAGGGCAAATCAATGTTCATTGTACCTGTCAGTTTTCAATACACCATTTAATTATCATTCATCATTATTACAGTATAGATATACAGGCATTACGTCAGCAAATGAAAGTAAGCGGTGAATGGTCAGGCACTATGGAAGAAAACCTACCGGTAGCTCCTTTAATATTGTTTTTTAAATATCAAACCCAAACCAGTACATTATGTATACCCTTGAAATACTGAAGAAAATAATTGGGTGATCTTATTTTTTTTATTTAATTTTTATTTATTTTTTCGAGTTCGAACGACCTATTATTTTATGCGACCAATATGGCAAGCATGTTCCTAAAAGACTACCCTTGTTATTGATCAATCCTGCTTTAATTTTGGTATGTCTTGTATTACCGGTAGGCCTAGTATGCACAGGGTTGTGGTTAACCATTGAAGCAAACATCTAAAATTGGGTTTATTTGGGGTGGTTTTTTTTGGCAGGAATGGACTCTTTATATATCAGTGCAGCAAGAACCAGACCAACCGTATATGCCAATCTGGTACCTCTCCGATGACATGGAAGTAAGTCATTTGATTACCGTTAGGTATCAAAGGGAAAACAGGGTACTTGACAAAGATGGCCGCGCTGTGCAAAACACGTCTCCCAAGTTTGCGCATGATAATGGGGACAGCATGGAAGCATGATTTTGTTACAATCTACCCCTACTGACACAGAATGAAAACTTTGCAAAAAGGAAAAAAAATGTTCAAAAGTTCCCAGTCCCGATTTGTTTGACAATAAGCATTTTAGTAGTCATTCTGTTAATACCATATCTTGTTATGTTTTAGGAGTATTAGATTCCAATCAATGGCTGATGCCTATTAATTTTAAGCCCATTATGGTTATTTCATTACCGAAGTACACACACTGATGATCAGGAGAATTCACACCGCTATCACTTTGGATTCTGAACCAACCAGTGCAATATCAGGCTTCGCAAGATTCGATAAAAGCTGGTAACTCCTTCTTGCCCTCTTGAAAATACTTGATGGCCCTATCTTTAGTGCCGTGTTTGTGATGAAAAGAAGCAGAGCTGTTGCCAAGTTTCCTGTCCAGAAACTTCTAGATTCTGGACAGCCTTGGGAGCCTTGCCCGCTGGAGGCTTGCCTACGGGAGCCTTGCCCGAGGGTGCCTTGCCTACGGGAGCCTTGCCCGAGGGTGCCTTGCCTACGGGAGCCTTGCCCGAGGGAGCCTTGCCCGAGGGTGCCTTGCCTTCGGGAGCCTTGCCCGAGGGTGCCTTGCCCGAGGGTGCCTTGCCTTCGGGAGCCTTGCCCGAGGGAGCCTTGCCTACGGGAGCCTTGCCTACGGGAGCCTTGCCCGAGGGTGCCTTGCCTACGGGAGCCTTGCCCGAGGGAGCCTTGCCTACGGGAACCTTGCCCAAGGGTGCCTTGCCTACGGGAGCCTTGCCCGAGGGTGCCTTGCCCGAGGGAGCCTTGCCTACGGGAGCCTTGCCCGAGGGTGCCTTGCCTACGGGAGCCTTGCCCGAGGGAGCCTTGCCTACGGGAGCCTTGCCCGAGGGAGCCTTGCCCGAGGGAGCCTTGCCCACTAAAAGCTTGGATTCCCAGTACCGGAGCAATCCTATACATGTATTTAGGACCCATGAGCCAGCGCAGCCCTTCACAGTCACAGCCGTGAATACAAATTAACTGCCTTGGAGTATTGTATTCTTCACAATGCCGGCATTCGGTGGTGACCAATACCGGGCCAGCGGAAATAATCATAACCCTTTGACCAAACATTTCAAATGGGCAAAGCCCGACAAATCAGTCTTCTGGGGCCAATTCCATAGAGCCGCTTGTGCAGCAAAATTTGCTGAAGCATGAAACAAACCTTCCTCAATATAATAAAGTTACCCCAAAACGTTCCACTTGTATTTTATGCAAACAAACCAATATTGGAATGCACGTGCAGCAAGCATCAAGTGAAATTATGGTTCACAATCTCGCTGTAGCAAGGGAAGACTTGCGTAGCAGATTTAGGCACGCATAAGCAACTCTATGAAATTGGGCCCATTGGGTCTTAAGCACCAAAATTTGCTTTAGAACGAAAAGTCAAGATTCACATGATCACCGTATCAACCCAAACTTCATGTTCGTTTCCTGCTATAAGCAAAGAAGAGTGGAATACAAGTCAAAAACAATGGACATCACTTCGCAGTGTGGTTTGTAATCCTATTTACGTGAGGGAGAGTTTTCATGCTTAGCAGATGTTTACGCATCTGTGAAAATGGGCCGTGGGTCTCAACCGGCATCGCTTAAACATGTCAAATGAAACGCACAGTCTCAGAATTGCCTCCAGTTTTGTAGCTGGGATGGTTACAAATCCACCTTCCAGTGGAAGACGGCGAAGGGCACTTGGCAAACCTCGATACGTCATTAGTATTTACAAATCAAAAACAACTCAAATTCAGTGCCGCTTTATACTAAAACCAATAGTAAAAAACAAAAAAACCTTTAACATCATTGGAAAAATGACCAAAACATGGAGTATGGAATTCATACAATACAATGAGATCGCTTTCATGCAGGTTCAAAAATATATGGTTATAAATAATACTGAGGTATCTAAAAACATTTACGATATATCATCTGGCTGTACACTGTATTACAGTTACAAAAATAGCACTACTCTCTACCGGTAACGATGCACTGCTTAATTGATATGAGCATAGGTGCCTGGCATTTCAATTAATACAAGCACTATGCGCCAATTGGCCGGGTGGGGATTTTTTTTAGCCCGCGGCTCAGTCTGAGGCTGTGGCTATGACTTTCGTTTCCGTTTTTGAATGAGGAAGCAACCATTTAACATCATTAAAACACACACGTGGATTTTCAGCCGTTGGGCGATGACAGACAAAGCCCAGACCGAGGCTAAGCCTATATATAGCCAAAGCCAAAGCCTGAGCCTTTGTTTCCCAAAGATCCTATATGCTACACACATAATACGATCCATTGGACTTAAAACTGAACGAGGCTCACATGCGCGCCACGTGACTTGTGACTTCTGAACGACCCACTGAAGACGTGCGCGTTGCACAACCGAGACCAGCCAATCATACTCATTCACAATGCGCAAACGCACCAATCACAGAACATAAATCCCGCTTCAGAAATGAGCCTGGCGGAGCCCATGCCACGAACAACGCCAGGCAGACCCATAATAAGACAAATTTCATGATACAGAAATATATAATAGTAAATTAAAATTACAAAAATCTACAAAATGGACTTCGCCCTTTTCCCGAAGAGCTATCTAAACGTAACGGGCATGAACAGCTGAGGGTTTCAGCTTTATGGAAGTAGGTAGGCCCTAACTGCGTTCTGAAGAACACACCGAAGATTCGACTTCAATTGAGAACTGAAAGCTGTATTTCTGGCCTTCGGCGAACAGAGACTCAGCCCACTAAGCCAGATCCTACGCAGAGGTTGGAAAAAGTCCCACAAACTTGACAGTTACACATTTAATACTGAAAGGCTACATAATTCAGAGCATCTGAACATATTACTGAGCAATTTTGTTATGTCAATGAAATATTAAGGGGAAAGGTAGCCGCAGTAACAGGTAACCTTTATAACTCTTTGGCTCAATTGAGAATCGTTAATAGGTATAAGTTCTTCACAAATTGTAAGCTATGTCACCGCTCAAAATACAAATTTACGCTTTGTCCAGGGATGAATAATTATCTGCACATATACATGACACAAGTTATTCCCTTCTTTAAATAATTATACAACATATCTTAATGACACTTTTACCATATATTTCATACTACATTAGTTTTCTCTTTATCAGGAGGGGGGCTATTTTCTTCTTACAATCTTTTAGAGATGAATTCCCTGCAATATTACACTTTTTGTTAAAAAAAAAAGCTTTGCACAATATCACCATCGACAGTACAAAATGACGGTCTCTGCCTTTGGGAAAGGTACTGCTAGGATCGAAAAGTCATGCCCTCCTAATTTTGGATATTTGTCTCTCCTATGTGCTGACAATGGGAGCACTGGGATCGGTAGGGATTTTGTTTAACGCAGCAAGTGCGGCCACATTTTACACAAAATTTGTGCCGGTGGGTGTGGTGAGTATTAAACAAAAATAACGGCAACCTTGGTGTCCCTCGACGCCAGAATTACAACATTGGTTTGCATCTTCAACTGAATCTATAGAAAATGTCCAATCCTGGGAATTTGTTTTGGTTTTGTAGCAACCAAACATGGACAATATGAAAGACGACTACCGCAGCGCAGCATAAGCTTCTCGCAGTTTTTTCCTTTAAATAAAGATTAAACATTGCATATCGTGAAAACACCCTATCCTTTCTAAGACATTTTATCGCAAGGATATTTTGAGGTGGGTGTTTGGAATTAACCAATAATTCATATTTAATTGTGATGGGGGGGGACTCACTTCGTAGGACTCTATGGGGGTTGGGTATAGATGCAGCTGGTTTGAAACAAGTCATGAATCTTTGCACAAAGTGCTGGGAGCCTGCCGGTCAAAACTCGGCCACGAATTCCAACTGACCTTGTTGGGAATAGGGGAGGGACTTGAACAAGTCTAATCATTCAAGAGGCTGTATGTCATTGGTGGCGCCAAGTGAAACAGGGATCCTTCCTTATTGGCGCATGCATAAAGACGCCTGGACAATATGAAAAACCGTTGTGCAGCAACACATGGTAGGAATCCGACATCCCATGAGTGTCTCCTCTAAAAACAAGTCTTTTTTCCCCATTTGACTTTTCATAAGGCTGTGTCCAAATTCAATGCCTACGGCTGGAAGTAACAAACAAGTCTATTGGGATTGACCAGGCCATTAGCTAGAGGCTTCCACAGACTCGTGCATAGTTTCAACCCTTGGACAATGACTTTGGACACACCGTACATGCATTGAGACGGTACACAGCAGGTAATGGTATGAGAGTGCATAGCAGCGTGCCAACCACACTGGTCTCAAACTTTACAGATGTCCCTTCAGAAAAAAAAGGTATCAGTGGTTGATTGATATGCATCCTTTCCATAAAATACGAGTACCACGGGCCTAAAGGGCCTGACTGCAACTTTAAAAAATCTGCTCACTGCCAACAAATTCTCAACTGAATACACCATGACCAGCCAGCCACAGAACACCCTGGAACTTAACAAGAGAGTAAGGCCAACAATCTTGAGGAAGATCTCTCAATTTCTGTATTCCTCTTGCGAATGTGTGTTCTGCTGGCTTTCCTGTCCAGTGCATTCAGCGGACGCCAACAATATGAAATGACCTCCCTCACTTGACCACACAATGGCTTGCCTCATGTCCAGTGTTAGTAGGTGACATGTACATGTACATGTGACTACAATCCTGGGGTTTTGTGGCAGTTTTAGGGCTTGGTATATGATTATGTACATGTACCATAGGCCTATAGTGGCAGAAGAATTCCGCTGAGACAAAGGAAGCTACCATGGATGGAGGCCACTGACGGCTAACATCGCATACCAAGCCCTCATCTACCGATTTCATTTCGTGCTGTAGGCAGAAAAAGGGCTAGAGAGTGTGATGACCATGTCTACCAACAGTATACAGTCACACCTGATCGTGGGTATACAAAGGGTTGGTGCGTGATGACCCTATCTACCTGATGTCACATTAGCCACAGGCTAATGTGAAATGGCCCCCACTGCCCCCCGCCCATGGCGGCCTTCCAGGCCCTGATCAGATTAGTCCACAAGAACCTAACAGGCCTTGACGTGGCTCCTCCTAATGATAATACGGCATTGAATACAAAACCATGGTCATGTAAACATGTATTCAATTTTCCATCATGCATTCTAGCTTTGCTCGCTTGGAATATCAACTGTCAAGACTTTCGAGCTTGAGTATGGCTTTTGAGCTTGAGTATGGCTCTGGCTATGTCATCAAGAGACCGACAATTCTGCATGCTTGCAGTTTTAGCACCAATTTCCCTTCTTTTTGTACTTAATTTGTAAGCCCAGAAATGTGACCTTTTATTACACTGGTCACTCTTATCATTAAGAAATCCCAAATTGGGCATGGGTGTACTATTTGGTCCTTGTGCCTATCCCCAATGTCTCCCTATGCCGAGGGTGGGTAGGTTTTGTGACTGGCTTCACACTACTAAAAGCCACCAGACAATTGTTTCTTTTTCTTTATCACAAAACGGAATTACCATATATACTTATCAAATTCTCTTGGCACTATATCTTTGCAGACTTGTTTCAATAAAATACATTTTTGCCTTATCTTCTTCATATTTTCCATTAACCTTATTTTACAAAAAAATAACCGTATAAAAAAGAATAAGAATAATAATGATAATGAATACTCGTTATGCGTTATATTTGCACTAAAAATAAGAATGAAAAGAATAGGATAAGATAGAAATTAACATAAACGTTCTTTAGTTGTAAGCAATATTGAACTAATGATTTTGACCAAGTCTTAAAATCTTTAACCTTGTTACATGTTCCCAAACATTAGGCGTTATTCACTGTTGCTTAGTATTCAATTCAAGGCTATTTTACCTTGCATAAATTGATTAATGAATGGAACACACATTTGGTGGTGAATAACAAGAGAAGGAATACAAAAAGAAAAACCTTTCTTAATTTATATATGCATAATATCTGGTTTGATATAATAATTGGCTTGTGTGTGTGGGCAACATTATTTTGAACTCCACTGACTAGATATGGATGTAGACACTGTTGCTATGCCACATGATTTAAGGCAAGCTGTCGCCAAGCAACAACTGCCAAAGCCAAGGGGTAGATTTCGCAAAGGCTTATGCTGCATTAACTCAGCTAACAATGGATAGCCCATTGTTAGTTGTGATAGGCCATATGGTTTCTGTGCATCACTCGTTGTCTTGCGATTGATCGCAAGTTACGATGAGCTTGATGCATGCGACCACTGGTCTGTTTCCTCCACCCAGGAGTGCCTCACAGCCTGCTATCAGTGGTTCAGACATACCGCATCCCAACCAATTGGGGCGATTCAAAACAGCATGCGGCAACGAGTCTGCAACGCGTTGGCCACTCACAATGCACGGAATCTTTTGCGGCCCAATGCTCATCTAGAAATGGTCGACAGATTCCGCGCACTGTGACTGGCTGATGCGTTGCAAACTCTTGAGGGCGCTCTATTCTGGCATCGTCCGACGTCGGGGATCAATCGAGATGTCTGATCTCAGGCAGGCAGCACTAGGAATGCTGTGAGTACTGTCTGTACACAGTACTCTATTCTAACTAGCGTGCGACATGACTCTGACTATAAAACTCCTAACATTGGATGCATCTTATCAGTGCTCATCATTTCAGATCTCAGATTTCACAAGTCTCGTGTGGTCACGTGATTCTCAATTTGGTTCATCATGTCAGGAATGCCTGTCCGAATCGGGAATTATTTTATTACTTCTATCGTCGCACAGTTACAATCGCAATGCGTTCACTTTTTCCCAGACTTAGGCAGAGGCACGGGTCGCAGTGTGTTCAGTGAGGGCGACAAATATGCTGCGCGCATCACTCTCTATGGGCACACCCCCTTGGGCAGCCACCGATTTCAAGAAACTTCAAATGTTGCGAATGCAACATTTTGTTGCGTAACAAATTCAACATTTTGCTGCCGTTGCTAAATATCGCTGAAAAGAGTCATTGTGGCGCAAGACTTCCGCAACATGTGTAAGTCGCGTAACTTGCGCAACTTTTCTTGAAATCGGCTGCAGGAACTCAGTAAGTCTTGGCTTTGGTCGCATGAGCACCATGGACGTATACAAATGATCTCTCGTGAAATTACTTGGTTCTGAAAAAAATTCTATATGTCAATAAACACAAGTCCTGATCTTCAGTGTGAATAACTCGCAAATATTAAATAGACACCAATTGTACTCTAAACATAAGTATCACAGCTACAAAAGAACAAGACTTCTATCAATCACAACAGCTGCAAATTATTCCTAACAGGGAATCTGAGGTCCAAAGTGTGAATACAGTATTATCTAGTTATAGAAGACAGTGGGTACTTAAAAAAATATACACAAAAACCAAACCTACTTCTAAGAGCAGGCTTTCAAATCTCACCTAACAAATTTACAAACAAGCAAAGGAGACTGGCGACTGGTCGCGTATTCTTCACAGCACAAGGCAGGGAACAGCAGAAGATGGGAGCCAGACACTGTTCCAACAGCTCATCATACGAGCAATCTTTCCCGGGGCACGCTGAAACACAAATATCCACAGAGACAAATATTGCTTATAGGGAGGGGGGGACAGCGGTGGTCATATCTCTGTCCTTTCCTTCAGCCCGCGATGCTACTAGCTGCCCTCCGAAGACTGCTCATCCAAAGAAAGGCCCCTTTGAGTACATCCGGCCTCTGTACAACACACACTCATTTTGTTCAGACGAGGTCCTGTAGGCTATCCCGACTGCTGACCAATGTTTATACTTTGCATAGATTTGACACACTTTGCATACATGCTCACATCAAGCCTCTATGGGGGAAAAAGAAAAACAGCCGATAGTGAGGTTTGTCTTTTCTAGGGGAGTTGAGGGAGACATTTTCTTTGTAGGGGGATTGAGGGAGCGAGAAGACAAGGGACCGTTCTCAGGAGAAGAAGACTCGCTGGACGTAGGCCACGTCTGCCCGGCAGACCGGGCAGCGGAAGCACTCCGGGGCGCAGCGCTCGCAGCAGATCATGTGGCCGCAGGGGCAGAAGACGGTGGACATGTCGCGCTCCAGGCAGACTTGGCACATGTGCGAGTCGCGGATGTTGGCCAGCTCGTCCTGCAGCGAGTTGACCAGCTCCGCCTCCGAAGCCTCCTGCCGGCTGGGACCGTCCTCCTTGCCTTCCTGCATCCGCACAGAGAGAAGGGCAGAGAGACAGAGAGAGAGTGAGAGAGCGAGGGAGAAACAGAGAGAGAGGGGTTAGTGAGTGAGGGAGAGAGGGGGAGAGAGTGTGAGAGAGAGGGAGTGTGTGAGAGAGAGTGGGAGAGAGTGTGAGTGAGAGTGAGAAACAGAGAGAGAGTGAGGGAGAGAGAGTGGGAGAGGGGTGAAGAGTGAGAGAGAGAGGAGGAGAGAGAGAGAGTGAGAGAGCGAGGGAGAAACAGAGAGAGAGGGGTAGAGAGTGAGAGAGAGAGGGGGAGAGAGAGAGAGAGAGAGTGAGAGAGCGAGGGAGAAACAGAGAGAGAGGGGTAGAGAGTGAGGGAGAGAGGGGGAGAGAGTGTGAGAGAGAGGGAGTGTGCAAGAGTGAGAGAGAGAGAGTGAGAGAGTGAGGGAGAGAGTGGGAGAGGGGTAGAGAGTGAGAGAGAGAGGGGGAGAGAGAGAGAGAGAGTGAGAGAGCGAGGGAGAGAGAGTGGGAGAGGGGTAGAGAGTGAGAGAGAGAGGGGGAGAGAGAGAGAGAGAGTGAGAAAGCGAGGGAGAAACAGAGAGAGAGGGGTAGAGAGTGAGAGAGAGAGGGGGAGAGAGTGTGAGAGAGAGGGAGTGTGTGAGAGAGAGTGGGAGAGAGTGTGAGTGAGAGTGAGAAACAGAGAGAGAGTGAGAGAGAGAGAGTGAGGGAGAAAGAGAGAGAGAGAGAAAGCGTGGGGGAGAGTGTGAGGGAGAGAGAGAGAGAGTGGGAGAGAGAGAGAGACAAGGGGAAAGAGAGAGAGTGAGAGTGAGGGAGAAACAGAGAGAGAGGGGAGAGAGTATGTGAGAGAGGGAGTGTGAGTGAGGGAGTGTGAGAGAGTGTGAGAGAGCGAGGGAGAAACGGAGAGAGAGGGGTAGAGAGTGTATGAGAGAGGGAGTGTGAGAGAGAGAGTGGGATAGAGTGTGAGAGAGAGTGAGAAACAGAGAGAGTGTGAGAGAGTGTGAAAGAGATGGAGAGAGAGTGTGAGGGAGAGAGAGTGGGAGAGAGTGGTGAGAGAGATAGTGAAAAAGGGGAGAGAGAGAGTGAGAGAGCAAGGGAGAAACAGAGAGAGAGGGGGAGAGAGTATGTGAGGGAGGGAGTGTGAGAGAGAGATTGTGAGAGAGCGAGGGAGAAACAGAGAGAGAGGGAGAGAGAGTGTATGAGAGAGAGAGTGAGAGAAAGAAAGAGAGAGTGTGAGAGAGAGTGTGAGAGAGAGTGTGCAAGAGTGAGAGAGAGTGTGAGAGAGTGAGAGAGAGAGTGTGTGAGAGAGAGTGTCAGAGAGTGAGAGAGAGAGTGTGTGAGAGAGAGTGTGACAGAGTGAGAGAGCTGTGGGTGGACTGGAGCAGGGGGCATGTCATAGCAATTAATCAGGCCGAGGTTAAGCTAAGCTTGGAGGGAACAGACTGTACTGCTGCTCCCTTCCCTTCTCCAGTCACTCACCTTCCCTTCCTGTTCGCCCTCTGGCATGGTATCGTCCGAGCTGTCCACCTCCCTGTGGGCTTTGATCTGCGGCAGTCGGAGCTCGCTGGCCCTGGAGGGCTGGCGGCTCAGCATGATCTCCTGGGAGTGAGTGCTGCGCAGGGTCTGGGTGGAGTAGGGCTGGCTGTTGGCCAGTCGACTGTCCAGCTCCACCGAGAAGCGTTGCTTGGTGGGAGGAAAAGGGAGAAACAGGGGGAGAGGTATGAATCCCACAGTGAACTTTTGGCCTGCTTGGGGCTAGATTTGAGATGTGGAACATACAGGTAGGAGTGGGCTGAGGCTTGGTGTTGCAGCTGATGTTGGATGTGGGGTTGGATTCGGGCTTAGACTTGAGATTTGGGTTGAACACGGGTTTGCTAAAGACAGGCATGATCAGCTGGATGGGTACCAGCAAGGTCAGCATGCTAGTTACCAGTGTAGTCAGCTTGCCAGGTAACACTGTTGCCAGCTTGCCAGTAACCAGTGTGGTTAGCTTGCTGGGTACCACTATGACCAGCTTGTCGGACACCAGTCCCTTTGGCAGCGTGATCGGCTTGCAGGGTACCAGTGTTGTACTGCCAATCAGCGCAATTGGCTTGCAGGGTGCCAGTGTTCATACTGACTATCAGCATGACTGGCTTGCCGGATACCGGTGGAGGGGGGGTGGGGCTTACCGGTGGTGGACTGCTGTCATGGTGGAGGTGGTGCCAGGCATTGTCGTAGGTCTGCCGGCGCGTCTTAGTGATGTCAAAGCGGTAGATTTTGCCGTAGTCTGTGTGGGGCCTGAAGAGGGCCAGAAGGGAGCCCCAGCCGGTGTGGGAGTGTTGTTGACGTACCACTCTCTCCACATTCTCACACTGGGCAAAGCATAGCATAAACCGACAACAGCAATCAACATTGGTCAATTGTTATCAAGTAACATACCCATGATTCATCTTCGATGAATCAACTTCAAGCAATCAACTTCAAGCAATCAACTTCAAGCAATCAATTTCAAGCAATCAACTTCAAGCAATCAATTTCAAGCAATCAACTTCAAGCAATCAACTTCAAGCAATCAACTTCAAGCAATCAACTTCAAGCAATCAACTTCAAACAATCAACTTCAAGCAATCAACTTCAAGCAATCAACTTCAAGCAATCAACTTCAAGCAATCAACTTCAAGCAATCAACTTCAAGCAATCAACTTCAAGCAATCAACTCCAAGCAATCAACTTCAAGCAATCAATTTCAAGCAATCAACTTCAAGCAATCAACTTCAAGCAATCAACTTCAAGCAATCAACTTCAAGCAATCAACTTCAAGCAATCAACTTCAAGCAATCAAATTTAAGCAATCAATTTCAAGCAATCAGCTTCAAGCAATCAACTTTAAGCAATCAACTTCAAGCAATTACCTTAAAGAGAAAAAAAAATACAAGTAATCCACTCCAAGTGATCAACTTCTTCAAGCAATCATCTAAACTTCTAAGCAGAATATCACCTAAGGCCTAAAAACAAAATCAAGGGCACAACCTTTCTCAAAGGGCCTAACATTTTGATCAAAGCAGGACCTTTCTCAGAGCCAACACTTTAGGATTAGAAAACGTTGGACGTCCAATTGTGACTGGCACCACCAGCTCACCCTGAAGAACGTGTGGGACTCGGTGAAGGCCCGGAAGAGAGCCTGGGCACTCCTTCTGGAGGTGAGGCGGAACTTCTTGATGGTGACCACGTCCTCCTGATCCTCCTCCTCAGCGTCCTCTGTGGGGGTGTAGAAGTTGACGGAGAAGCGGTTCTGGTGGTAGGACACCTTGCTGATGTCCTCAAAGCGGATACTGGAGGGACAAGGAATCAAAGACACAAGAACGGGGCTGGATTTCACAAAAAAGCCTTACGATGTTTCGTAACTCGACGTACGATGGATAACCCATAGTGAGTTGTGATACACCGTATGGTTTCTGTGCATCGCTCATCGTCTTGCGACTGATTGTACATTAAGTTACAATGAGGTTGGTGAAAAGCAACCGCAGAACAAATAGTATTGAAAATAGGATTGCATTTTCAGGAACCATGTACATGGAAGTAAACCAAAAATGCTAAGGACCAACAACGAAAATCGCCAGGACCCCATGCTTCAATCAAAGCAGGACCTTTATGCCTTCAAAAGCTTTGTGAGGGTGTGCCTGTTTACAATGTTACTCAGGTCTACTGAAAAATCTCCAAAGTCTGTTCAGAGTTGTTCAGAGTTGCTGAAGCGGCTCTATGAAATTGGCCCTGGACTAGTATAAATGAAGGAGACGAAATGAAGAGTGACTGCCTCACTTGTTGATCACCTCCCTCTCCTTGCTGAGTATCTGCAGGCCACTGCTGTGCACGCCGATCACCACCCTGGTCCGGTCCATGGTCTCGGCGCTGAAGTACTCCACGCCGTAGCCGTCCAGCTTGCTGACCTTGTTGATGAACTGGATCTCCGCCTGCGACTTGCTCAGCTCCGCCTCGGCGCTCTTGTGGGCGTCCCGCACCTGGATGAGCTTGTGCTCGCTGGCCGGGGGAAAAAAGGTCACGGGTCGAAGGGTTAAGGGTCATCGGGTCATTGAACTTTTGAGTGGCCCCGCAGACTAGAACATGTCGACTGAGTCGGGTGCCTCAAAGGTGACAGGACTGACTCGGGGAGAGCTCTTTTGAGCATTTCTGCTTTGCGACAAAGATAATAGGCCAGTGGGTTCAGGCTGCGAGGATCGTTGGTTCAGAAATCCTGGGGTAAAGTCAAAAGACAGAAGGGGTGCAGGTCAAAGATCAAAGGGCGACTGGTTAAAGGGTAAGAGGTTCACTTATAAATCAATCGCTCCTGAGGACTCGAAGAGTCCACTAAACTGAATTCCACCACTGATACAATCACTCAAGGCATTTTGGAGCGAGGGGAAACATTTTAGGGTTTTTGACCCATTTTAGAAAATTTTGATACTGCCGGACCTGTCAAATTTCAAGATTTTGCACAAAAATTGCATGAAAATGGTTCCTGAGGCCTCTGAATTCCACCTCCAGTACAATCATTCCATACATTTTTGGAGCGAGGGGAAAGAACTGTTTAGCTCCATTTTCGACAATTTTGGCACTGCCGAACCTGTCGAAATTTCAATATTTTGACCCAAGATTGGATTTCCCAGATTTCCATGAAAATGGCTCCTGAGGCCTCGCAGAGTCCACTGAACTGAATTCCTCCACCAGTAGAATTGCTCGAGGCATTTTTGAACGAGGGGAATGTTTGGCTTCCTGGGGTCTATTTCATAAATCTCAAATTACAAAACGTCGCAGAGCTTTCTGAAATCGGCCCAAGGTACCCAGAACTCACCTGAGCTCGGGCAAGATGCACTGGTACTGGGATTCCATGACAACGTCCTCGTTGCCCAGCTCAGCCTGTGCCATCAGGACACACAGCTGCAGCCTCTCTGCATCGTCCACTTTGTAATGGGCCTGCAGCAGGCGATTCTTCAACGTCATGTAGTACACATGCCTACAATGCAAATGTACACGTAGACAAATTTAGAGGGCCTGGTGTGTCCATCCTTACCAGACTTTTCTAATTGTGGCTTTGAGTTTGAGAAAGGTACCGCTAGGATCAACATTTTGATTACAGTGTAGGTCAGTCAGGAAGCAATTTGCAAGATTTTTGTAAAATACTCACATGTTTTACATGTACAGTGTATATATAATATGAGTGAAAGTGCACCAGTTGTAGTATGTTGTTGGCACCCAAGCTTGGGTATAGGCCTAGATAAGACTTAAACTGAACCCTGGTTGGACAACCATTGATGGACTCTCCCATTTGGAATAAGCATAGAGTCAGCGATTTCTTGCCTAGTCTCAGTGGAATATACATGTACAATGTAGGTTAGTCAACCTAGAGTAGTTGATATGCCCATGTACCGGTACAAGTACATGTACGGTAAGCCTACACGTACACGAACATGACATTTGGACATATTTACAGTATGCACTAATGCTATTTCTCACATGTTTTCTCTCACCCAGAGATCTATGTGAATGGTTTGCTTTGTCAGTTGAAAATGTACATTTATAGTGTATGATGAGGGCTCATTAAGATTGTTCATTGGTAGAGCAACATTTTCAATAATGTGGACAATCAACAATCAATCCATCATCAGGAATCAACTAAAAGTTCCAGGCTTAGCTGAACTTGTTCTCAAAAGACATCCAGACAGACACCCACATGTCCCTCGACTCCCATAGGCCTATATCACCAGTGCACTTCACACCTCAGTGTATTCATACACGGCACTGGCATTTAGTGTTCATGCATCACCGAGCCCCAATAATCCACATACAACCCACCCTTATTGGAATCCAGCGGTCTCCCAAAATGAAGACCAAGCCATAAGCAGTGTCATAGTCAGCTCTATCCAGAGCCACACACGCAATCAATCTCACCAAAGGGCCATTCGTTTCTGAGGTTTATGGACATAAACTTGTCCCCCCAAAATCGGGCCAAACTACATTCTTTCAGAAGCCCAAATGAGGCATTAGTCCAAGTTATAATGCCTTTGTCAACCTTTGACCCAGGTTCATTCCATCAGTTTTGGGGTAATGCAGCCTACATAGTGCTAATGAAATCAGAAAATTCAATTTCACGGACGACCAAGGAATTCAGCGTCTGCACCACGTGTGCAGCCCCTAAATTAATTAGAGACTCTTCGCCTGTGGCGCGCATGCGGAATTCCTGGGCGTGCGAATACAATCTGTGAGCAATGTTGCCGATGCGGCATCCATGGGCAGCTGATATATTATGATTTGTCAGTGAGAATGTAATTCAATGAGGGTTTGTCCTTTCCGCAGTGTAGAATTTGTGCCACCGGCATGAAATATGTCCAAACGGATTTGATGAAACTGCCCCTTGATGGGTAGCTGCCACTACAGTGCAGCTTACACAAACACAGGCCTACATGTGCATAACATGGAACATCCATCATCCAGTGAGGAGAGTGCAGTGTACAATGCACGTACATGTACTGTACACGATGAGGTACATGTACCCAAGGAAATTGAGATGGAGCTGTATTTGATGTCATGGTGTGAGGTACTAATGTACATTCCAAGGATTCATATGACAACTCAGCCACACCTAGTGACCTCCAACTTCCAAAGTTAGGCCTAAGGGCTTTCAACAATCTCATTACACTGATGAAGTCAAGTTCAAGTGAGACAGATACAAACTGTGGTATTTGAAGTTTTAAACACTTCATTTTCATTTCTGGAAACTGAAGTTGACAGATGAAGGCACAGACTATTCAAGTGGATGTTTTTTAATCCACTGTGCCTATTGTCTGATTGTTAGGCCTATCTGTACTGAAAAATCTTCATATGGCACAATCCATCTCATGCACACAATCATCTCATGCACAACAGTGTAGACATGTAGTTAATTATATGTGTACATGTACATCTAGAGCCTACCAGTAAGTATAGGTAACACCAACATACATGTAAGATTGTAAATTATGTGTAAGTTACAGTACATCATCTGAGTTCTACAATAAGAATGAAAATCATGATGATATCAAACATGGTACATAGGTACATCGTACATGTACTATTATACAGACAACACTGTGTCAGACAGTACATTCTTGGAACAAATGAAATATCCACTATATCCAATCATGTCATGAAGACAAACACATGTAGTGAAACACTAGTACTACATGGTACATGTACCTTTGGTACAGGGCTTATAAATTCCAATCTCATTCTGGGTCTTCGCATAAATACTTATAAATTTCACACACAGATTCCAGAACTTCCAAATGTGAGTGCCTAGTGGTGCCTACCATTGCCTTTTATACATTACATTCAGCCTTGGTGCCCCACACACACAAAAAACACCTCTTCAAAGCCATTTCTGTCCTCCCCTTTGTAGTTTGTATGTATTTTGTCCGCATCTTTTTTCAGAAAAAAAAATGACCCTCTCCTGTGTCAATCATCTGTGGGTGGAGAATTTAGTTTGTGTTTTGGAGTAGGCAACATTTGGCATTTTAACTTGGAAACTGGTTCATACCTACATGTACCACAAAAACAGTGGTTAGCAAAGCGTGGTTGTCTTTGCTTGATCATCATAGACATGAAAGGTGGCCGGCAAAAAGTTACCCTACACTTCCATTGTAATGAGAAAGGTCCTGCTAGGATCGAAACGTCAGGCGCACTAAATTTTAAGATTTGCATTTTGGTAATTTTAGTCAGTAAGCAGTTTGCAACATTTTTGTATATCACTTTAGATCTATAAACTGATAGTTTGAGTAATATCCCTCTGTTACCTACAACCTCCATTTTCTGTGTAACTGGCCATGTTTCTAATCCATGAGGCCTCTTTTCAATATATGCATGCAGTGGCACAACGCTATAATACACATCCCAGGATCCATGAAAATTGTTTGGTAGGCTATAGCGGTTGTTTGTTATAAATAGCAGTTGCATCCACATATTTTGTACACAAAACTCGGGAGCCATAAGGCATGTTTGTTATAGCCGAATGTTCGGTTTATCGGCGTTCGTTATAGCGACGTTCCACTGTAATAACTAATAAGCACATACATGTACTGGGAAGGGAATAGGGACAAGGGACAACAGTCAGTATTGTTCTACTCATCTAGAATGGTTTATAAATATTTCATTAATCATGGCAAAACCATTATTTATCTATAGATCTGATTTATTTCTGATATCCAACAGCAGAGATATGCCAATTCCATTTACAGGTATCATATAGGTCCTAATAAAAAAAATCAGCTAAACTTCTTATATTAACATGAAGTTAATACAAAAACTGTTGCAAACTGCTCAGTGACTAAAATGACCTGCAATAGGCCCTACATAAAACTCAAAACTTAGGGGGGCTGACTTTTCAATCCTAGCAGGACCTTTCTCAAAGGCCTTTGAGAAAGGTCCTGCTAGCTGGCTAAGACTGAAACGTCAGGGCCTCTAACTTTTGAGATTTAAACTTATTATAAATATACATGTATATCGCAATAAAGAGTATGTTTGCGATGACACCATGTACGAGAATCTCTTTGGTGAGTGAGCGCGGTTCTGAAAAGTACACACAGATAAAGTATGCATTTTGGTCATTTTAGTAAACAAGCAGTTTGCACAACTTCTGTCTGTTACTCTAAGTATACATGTGTACAATGTATATATCGCAATTTAAATGTATCTCAGGTAGGCCTATTCTATTCTGCCTTTGCAATATGATTAAAAAAAAAGAGGATTACATGATATAACATTAAAATTAAAAAAATTGAGGATTTTCCAGTACAAAAATTTGGTTAAGTTTTTCTACCATAAATTGTCCATGTCATCTTTTTTTCTTTTGCTTTGAATAAAGACCTTTCTGCCATTGAAAAGGGTCTTCCTCCAATTTCTTTCGGCCATCTAAATTTACGAAGTAATTTTTTTTAATACAAAATACTGTTGCAAACTGCTCACTGATTAAAATGACTTGCAATACATAAATCTCAAAGTTAGAGGGCCTGAAGACACTAAAAGTATTGTTGAGATCATTATTTTGTCCACCAGGCCACAGCTAGATTGAAACCCTGCGACACCTAGCTAGAGGTACATTACCTGCTGATAGTCTGCTGCAGCTCCTGGGGCGACACAAAGAACTTGACCTGCAGGCTTAGGCGGTGCGGCGGCTTGCTGTTCAGCTGCAGGTTGAGGGGATTGCGAAGGTTCAGCCAGAGCAGCTCCCCCTTCTTGGAGCGGTAGCGCAGGCCAAAGTATTCCCTCTCCACCAGCCCCACATCATCGCAGACCTGCAGGCGGGAGAAACAAAAGGAACGGTTCACCAGGAGGGGGTCCAATTCTGTTGCCTGTTGCGGAGGCGTGGAAGGAGGAGGAGGAAGACTGGACAACAGGGGTGGATTTCACAAAGCCTTATGATGCATCGTAACTCCACTAACGATGGATAATCCATGGATTAGGCCCCCCAAAAAATAGTTCTGCTACCGATTACATGGCATTTCAAATTCAAAATAGGGCAGGTAGGTACTAGGTAGGTAGGGAATTTTTTGGTTTTGCCAATTTGTTTGAGTACAATCATATGGAGGCATCTGCAATCTGCATGTGGTAAAGCCTTAATAGAATAATAATTAATAGTTAATACAATCAAATTACACATTGAATGTTTTTATCATCATTGTTTCCCACATTGTTTGGCCATGGATTAATTCATGGTAAGTTGTGATACACTACTCACTAGGGCCATTCCCACTACGAAAATAATCACGATTTGAAATCAATCGCGATTCAAAAACTTTTTGGGGGAGGGGTCATGTCCACACTCCACAGGCCAAAAAATCGCGAGCCGATCGTCGTTAGCAGAAAAATGTGGTCAATATTAATTATCAAAAAATTATTATTTTATTCGTGCCATTCAATCTAAAACACATGTAACAAGATGGGCAAGGGAAAGACAAAACTGTAAAATGTACAATGTCCGGACGTTGCTTTGCGCTTTTCAGGAAACAGTCGCCGGGGCTCAAGGCGTGTATGTGCGCGCACATTCACAGAGCCCCTTAGACTGTGCCCCTGGTACCCAGACGTACAATGTACTGCACGTACATACTGTACATCGGCCGTTATTTCGATTTAAAAATAGCAGCATTTCGGCTCGTCGGACGGAAGAGAATCTTCTCGATAACCTGAGGGAAAATGTCTCCTTTTTCCCCAAACGTGAGTAAAACAAATGACCAGTATTGAAATCGGTGATTCTCACTTAATCCAAAGATGGGTGCGTGAGACGGTTTCACGGGTGTTTTCGGGGTAGAATCTGCCAGGGGTTTTGGTCGGGGGTAGTCATGAAGTCAAACACATATTTACTTACAGGTTTCCGAGCAGTTTTCCTTGGACCCTACTATCGCCCGAAACCTCAAGTCAAAGTTTTTAAAAAGGGCAATTGTAAGGGTCCAAGTTACTCAGACTAGTCATATTTAATTTAGTACTAGTTTTAGTACACGCAATTTCTACTGACTTCCCTAATTATTCCTCCATGTATTGACAAACTGAGTACTGACTATACTGGTACTGGTACTGGTACTGAGTGGTAGTGGAAGACAGTGTACTGTACTGAGCTGTGTACAGTTAACACTGTACAGACTACACTGTACAGACTACACAGTACAGTCTGTACAGTAAAATTAGTATTGTAACTAATTGTAGTTGTACATTTAACTCGCTAACCCATTTTTTACCTTGTCCATAAGAATCTGTCCGTGTGAATGCTTGGGTAGGTGATACTCCCTCACAATATACGGAGACTCGCTTATAAAGCACCACATGATTACACATTGCTGTTCCAGACGAGGGGCAAACAACGAACAACCGTTTCCTTTCGGGAATTCGATACGCAAAGTTTAATGTATTATTTTGGTGCGTTCCCCGAAGCCCTTTATTTTTGTTGTCCTAGCATTAGTCGGACCCCGTGGAATGAATGGTATAATCTATATGGATTAAGTCAAAGTACCTGACTTAACTATGGACAGTGCGGAAGCATAAACAATGAAGGATAGAACACATCCAACAGCGGAGGGGGGGGGTGGAGGGGAGGCGGGAAGGGACACAAGTACGGGAAGCTTATTTAAACAGCAATTATACTTTTAGAGACAAAAGATGCCCCTTTTCACTACCAATGAGCCAATTTGGCACTCAAAACAATCATTCCGCTTCGTCCCAACGCGTGACAAATTGTCTCAATTACCAACGAACTTTGGTTCGTTACCAGTGTAAGCCATAATGCTCGTCACCATCGATTCAACAGGGCGCCCTCTATTATAATGGTGCTTGCTGATTGGTTGGAAAATTAGTGGATGCGCGCGTGGCTTGATTTGCGCTTGGCGTCGGCTTGGCGTTCTTGTGTCAAAGACAGGCAAACATGGAAGTCGATTATACCGCAAAACTTTTGGACGAAATCTTCGCTGAGTGATAGCGTGTCTGATTATATGTGGACCTCCTTGATCCCTCCTTCCCCCTTCCCCTTTCCCCTCCACTACCCCCCTCCCCGTTTTAAATTCAATGTGATGGCGATGTGCATGTGGTAGGCAACGTAAATCAACATTGAAACTTTGAAGGGGGCTCAAGGGGAGGGTAAGTGGGGAGAGGGCAAGAGGTTGATAGACAGACAGCTGGAAATTTAATAGTATTAAAATCAATGTGACTGTGTCATGATGGAAACATTTAAAGTAAAAGTATTTTCATAGAAAAAGATAAGATTTTTTAGAAACACATGGACTGCCACAACCAGTGCAACTTGAAGTTGAATGGGTCAGCACTATAAACTATACTCAAAGCAATTAATGATGAAGTTAACACAAAAACTGTTGCAAACTGCCCACTGACTAAAATGACCTGCAAAACAACTATACGTCGCGCTTCGTTTATATATCGGATTGAATCGAGTGGTCTTTTAGCCATAATTCGTGTATGTTTATGTTTTTTCAATTCAAAGGATGACTATTTGAAGGGAAAAAAATGCGTTCACTTCTGTCAAATATCCATTCACGTGCGCGCAGCAAAACGACACGTTCGTTTCTTACCCTCTTGACAAAACGCACACGCGGACGCGTATTTGACGCACTGTCCTATCCAGTCTTTATTATGGAGATCAATGCTTATACCCCGTAGACATTGCAGCAAGTTATTCTCTGCTGAGACGTGCGCCGTCTCTTCACAGTGTCGCGTAGACATTGCAGCCAGTTATTCTCTGCTGAGACGCGCGCCGACTCTTCACAGTGTCGCGACACAACTTAACTTATACCCCGTAGACATTGCAGCAAGTTATTCTCTGCTGAGACGCGCGCCGTCTCTTCACAGTGTCGCGTAGACATTGCAGCCAGTTATTCTCTGCTGAGACGCGCGCCGTCTCTTCACAGTGTCGCGTAGACATTGCAGCAAGTACTGTTATTCTCTGCTGAGACGCGCGCCGACTCTTCACAGTGTCGTATGGAATTCCATCTCTGCCAAGGTACGGCTGTATGTGGATGAGAAAGTTAGACAGTTGTAGTTGTATGGGCTGTCTGTGGATGAGAAAGTTAGACAGTCAGAGGGTGACATTAGTAAACACAGAACTAGAGTGTAACCCGAATGGCCTGTCTGTATGTGGATGACGAAGTCAGACAGTTGTAGGGTAACATTAGTAAACAATTAAGAGTGAAACCCGGATGGGCTGTCTGTGGATGACAAAGTTAGACAATTGTAGGGTGACATTAGTAAACACAGAGTGAAACCCTAATGGGCTGTCTGTGGATGACAAAGTTAAACAGTTGTCATAGTAACCTATTTACTGTGGCATTGCTTAATCAAATAATTGCATTTATCGCCCAAGTTATTTTTTTCCTTTCCAATGACAAGCAGACTTTCATAATAACCTATTTATTGTAACATTACTTTATAAAATAATTGCATTTATCGCCCAACTCATTTTTTCTTTCCAATGACAGCAGGTTGTCATAGTAACCTATTCATTGTGACAATGCTTTACCAAAAAAATGCATTTATCGCCCAACTTATTCTATTCTTTCCAATGACCAGCAGGTTGTCATAGTAACCTATTTATTGTGACATTGCTTCATAAAATAATTGCATTTATCGCCCGACTTATTTTTCCTTTCTAATGACCAGCAGGTTGTCATAATAACCTATTTACTGTGGCATTGCTTTATCAAACAATTGCATTTATCGCCCGACTCATTTTACTTTCCAATGACCAGCAGGTTGTCATAGTAACCTATTTATTGTGACAATGCTTTATCAAACAATTGCATTTATCGCCCGACTCATTTTCCTTTCCAATGACCAGCAGGTTGTCATGGTAACCTATTTACTGTGACATCGCTTCATAAAATAATTGCATTTATCGCCTGACTTATTTTTCCTTTCCATTGACCAGCAGGTTGTCATAGTAACCTATTTATTGTGACAATGCTTGATCAAATAATTGATTGATAGTTTTGTGTTCATTCATGTTGAGTATATATAAGACGCACATCAATCATAATTATCGATGCAATTATATCTTGCTTCATTTGCAAAGTTTTTAACCAGTTGCATTTAATATTGCCCATCATCCACAATGAGATCATCCTCTTGTCAATCTTCTCGATATTAGTAAATACTGTTTATATTGTTGATTTCATGGTGACAAACATCTTATGTGAACCACTAACATCAGCCCAGGCAGAGGCCAGGTTTTTCTTTTCTGTCTTCCTTTTTGCATCCTGCAGATCAAAGGTTCTCAAGACGGTGTGTATCACGAGTGCAACAACCGAAATCCAAACCAAAGTGATCTGAGCTTCACACAATCTGGTCCCCCTGGGCTGTAAGGTTGTCCTGTGATTCCTGTCCTCCCACAATTCCCCTTGGCATTTCATGATAAAATATACACATCTTCTTGAAGAACCTCTCATTGGCCGGACCCCCCACCATGCAACGATGATGAGACGATGAAGGTCGTCTGCCCAATCCACTGGGATCTTTGAAGATGATGAAGTATGATGATAACTCCCCTACCACCACCAACCAACTGAACTGAGATTGTTCCAGTCGTCAATATTTTAGATAAACCTTCACATGGAGAAAACATTCTTCACTGGGCCTCTAGAAGGTATGTAGTAATTTCCGAAGTGACATTCTAGGAACTTTCTTCTTCATATCTGTCTTTGTGCCTGGAATTCGACCCTAGCAATTCAAGACAAGTCACAAAGGCAAAATGAGATTTATCCTTCAAGGAGGTTACAGCAAGGATCAGAACATCATGCACCTCATGCCAAATTTTACTTGTTATGATGGCTTATTATGTCGAGCAGGGCAAACCCTCATTGAATTACATTCTCCTCGACGCAAACATCATGTTATATCCAGATACTGCCCCAAACTTTTATTTCTGTCTGCTCAAATAAAATTGACTTGCATCTTGGACTTTTTGAAAATGAACAAAGAGCAATCCTCATGAAATGCATGCCCTCATAATTTTCAATGCCAATTTTCACCCAACGTTTGGAGCTATGCCAAGCTGAGAAAATGTTACTAGCTTCTTACAGCATCAATTAAGAATGCTTTCTCTATTGTTCTCATCAAGAATCCATCACTTAAGAAGTCTTCAGAATAATTGTTCTTTTCTTTAACCATACGATGCAGTCCTGCTAACATCTCATTGGACGAACCCCTACCATGCAACAATGATGAGAAGATGAAGGCTGTCTCCCCTGCTTACCAACCAGTTGGGACTCTAAAAGGTGTGTAGTAATGTCATGACATTCTAGGAAGTTTATTCTTCATATCTGTCTTCTAAGCCTGACATTTCGTCCAGAGCAAAGTCTCAAATACAGGATGAGATTAATCCCTTGAGGAAGGTACAGCGAGGATCAAAATGTCATGCACAATTCAGCTTGAAGTAAAATACAAAGACAAAACAAATGTGTTAACTTGTCACTGACTTAAAGTCCTACACAACATTAGTCGAGGTCAAGAATAGCATCCATACATTGTCTGATCCAACATATGCATGAAATAGCACACCTGTGAAAATTTCAGGTCAACCAACCGAGTCTTGAGAAAATTGTGAAAACCGATTCATTTGTTTTAGCGAAAATGCAGCATTCAACGCCGTACTGTTCCGAAAAGTAGTTTAGATCTCGGTGAGACGTAAACTATTTCTTTACTATTTTCTCCAAAATACAACATTTTAGGCAGAAATATTTCAGTGAGAGGTTTCTATCATAACCATCTTCAAACTGTATAAGTTTCATAGAACTCTGTGAACATTTCTGTTTTTTGATCTTACCAATGTTAATTGTGTAGGGGCTTTAATGACCCCAAAACAAATCTGAGGAACGACGAGGGCCTGACATTTTGATCCTAAGTGCGCCTTTCTCAAAACCTTGAAGAGGTCCTGCTAGGATCGAAACATTGAAACTTTTTAAGTTTGCATAACCCAGTCAGTGAGCAGTTTGCAACACTCTTGAATCAACTCTCTACTTTGGATCTCATTTATTGCTGATTTAAAAAGAAATGAAAATGACACAATGACCAAGATAACACATGTTATGCCTCAATATAAATCCGGTGATTTTTATGATGGCAGTGGATATTGAAATTGCATTCAAGATGGAAAGCAAAAAAAACCATTCTGATGAGTGAAATTAATTTCTCGAGAAAAGATGCAGGAGTTTGTTTAGAGTTGAAAGTCAGAAGCTGTCTTGAAAAGAAATCTGTTATTTAAGCATTCTAAGAATATTGTATGATTTTCATTTTATTCTCCTGCAGCAAAGCCCCCTGGTACTGTGAAGTGTTCCCAATCGCAAGGACTTTGGCTTCTTGCTAAGCCTGGAATCTCGACCAGAAGCCCGAAGCCTTTGAGTATGCAAAGTAGATACATCATACAACCCCCAAACTTATATTTCCATCTGCTCAAATAAAATTGACTTGCATCTTGGGCTTTTTGAATGTAAACAAAGGGTAATCATCATTAATTGGCCTCACAATTTTCAATGCCAAATTTAATCAGAACTTTTGGAGGTACGCCAACTAAGCTGAAAACATATTACTTGCTTCTTTACATCATCAATTAAAATTCTTCAAAATGATTTGTCTTTTCTATAACTAATAACTTAAACAATGCAGTCCTGCTTACCTGGAGCAAATGCTTGATCGCTCTTTGACAGCGGGTCGGAAAGGAATTTTCAGGTCTTTTTTCCCCAAGGGGTTTTGGATCTGCTTTTCGCCTTTCCCGGGTATAGCGAGTCTTTAGCGACACAACTGGGAGACTGAGCTTAATTCCAATTTTTCCTTTAAATAGTTCACAATGGTTGTGTGCAAACGCAGAAAACAATGTATGTGCTTTCGATACTGTACACAGTACACTGAAGAGACCGCTTTGTACTGAGAAAAACGAAAATTATTAAAAACTGAATTTTTGTTTTTGTCACCTTTTCGAAGTCCCCCAATTTCTAATACGTTATCATATTTTTATTTGAAAATTAAAAAAATGGCAAAGAAAACTTTAACAGGATGGGGATTTGTAGCCAAGACCTCTGGTATGCAAAACCAGAGGTGTCAGGTTCAAGTCCCAGTCCAGTCAAAGCTTTCTTAGCCGTTTTTTTTCAATTTGTTCAAAAGTTCCCAATTAGTTTTTCATTGATTTGTTTACATTTCTATTTAGTTTAGTGAATTGTATTAAACAAAAGAGAATGTAAGAAATATTAATGGAATAAAAACATTAATGATAATTGGAAAAGTAAATTTTATGAGAATGCATCATAATGCCTGTCCTTAAGTAGAGAGCCTGTCGGTGACGACGTTTCGATCCTAGCAGGACCTTTCCCAAAGGCAAAGCAAACATTAATGATAACTCACAAGCGAGGTCACTGTATGCAGAAACTTGAACAAAAAAGGGTGGTTAAGAACTGGACTTATCAGTGTATTGAGTGTAGTTGCCAAGGCATTGACCACACCTGTGGGCCTATTAATTATACTGGTACGGTGTAGGTGATGTTCCCATAACAATCGCCGATACAACTTATACAATTACGGTAATATACGGTATATTGTCGCCCGACCGCATAGACGAAGCATGCAGGTGAATAATTAAGTCATAAAAATCAGTCGATCAAAGTGATCAGTCAAGTAATGGAAGTTAATTTAGACAAATATTATTAAATATAGTAGATAAAATAGTATAACCTGTAAAGATGAAGACATAGGAAAAATTGTAGATGCGCCGTACGTGATTTCAGTATAGGAGTACTAACTAATTACCGGTAGGCGGTTTGCGGTGACAAGCATGCATGTGCAATTCTCTCTTGTGAGTATATGCCGGGTTTTTTCACAGCCACACATACTCACATGAGAGAATTGCACATGGTGTCACAGCAAAAAAAAACACCTCATTCGTGATTTGAATAATAAAGGGGGTACATTTTCGGCCCTCGTCACATGACATTATATAACTGCACTGACACACACATAATACAGTACACGTACACGCACGTACAGTACAGTACAGGTACAGTGCGTTGTGTGTACGAGTTTGTTACACACTTATTTGTAGACGTCGGTGCACAGAGCAGTTCAATGCTGGCAGCGTGAAGACAAGCAGAGGGATCTATCGGACAGGTGCTCGTCTGTCGACCCCGGTGAGTTAGCTGCCCAAGAACCTTGAAAGAAGGGGATGACCAGGCTAAAGTGTGGACGTTTTAGCCTACAGCGGCTTTGCCACTGTGACTCACAGTGGCAAAGCCGCTGTAGGCTAAAACGTCCACACTTTAGTGTGGGTGCTGCTCCATGTTACATTATACTTTAGCCTCCTTGCTTGAGTCCTTGGATGCTTGGTGTGATGATGAGAGATGGGTGATCCCTGGGTGATCCTAGTCCGAGTAACTTGGACCCGACAAGTCACCTTTTTTAACGAATTCAAAGAGGTTTTTGCCCTTACTCGACGTGGTAAACACTAAATGCTCAGTGCTTTGCCCGGTGCCTGATCAAAATATTTCAGGCAGCTTTTTTAACGAAATTTGGAATTTGGAGGGTCGGGTGACTTTAGTGTAGCAAACTGGCTACATACAATGCTGGAATTAGTCCCACTTACTGGGCCGCTAGGAGCTCCTCTGAAACGAATCGGCCAAGTAAGTGCATGGGACTATATTCTAGAGTGGAATCAACCTTTCGACGTTCGCAAAGCATCATCATGGGTGTAGATGACAAACTGGCCGTATCTTTATCACACAACTCTATGCCGGAGCACACAAGATTTTTTTTGGGGGGGGGGGGCGAAGGGGGAAGCTTTTAAATTTTGTTTTCAGACCCCCTCCTCACCCCTAGCTCCCACGCCATCAGAGCCTTCATTGATATTCATGGGGATCTATTAATTATTATTGTCTTTCATTCTTAAAAGTCATATTTGGGTGTGGGTATTAAATTATTAAACCTATGATTAAACAAAGATCTTTCCAGAATCTCTCCAAAATTGCAGGTCATTTTAGTCAGTGAGCAGTTTGCAACATCTTTCCAAAGATTTATTTCTTTAGACTTAAATTATGCACCATTGAAGAATTGTTTTCTTCCCCCCCCCTTTTTTTAAAGAAAATAATTTTTTTTTAAATCCCTACCTATAGTTATACCCACCAGTACATATCCTGTTTTTGCTAGGGATCTTACAGGAACCACAACATTTGTTTAGGCCTGAAACAAAAAATAGGTAGAAGTAAGTTGTCCATAATGTCCCTCCCTGCCCCCTCTCAAAAAAAAAAATGCAAGAAATGACGAGGCAGTACAGATCAGTGTAGCAAAAACACAATGAGTCCATTTTTATTCTCAGCCTCCGAAGTACATATCCAGTGCACCATCAGCCTCCTAAAAATAATCTCCGATTTCCAAGGCGGTCAAGACTGGACTCATAAAGCAATAACTCTTGGTCCTCTTACAATAATTCTATATATAAGAATTTCTTTTCCTTGTCATATTTCTTTTCAATCTTGCAAAATTACAGGGGTACGTTTATTTGTGGACAAGATATTTGTAACAAGGCAGGATGGAGGAGCTCCCAGTTGATGCCGCAAAGTTCAAGGCCCAGGGAAAGGGAAAGGTGAGTTTATAGTTCTATTACTGTCCTGTTTTCAGCTGAGGTATGTACACTATGTCGTCTCTTTTGTGATGGAGTGTGGCTTTGTCTTCACTTCTTTCATTCATAACTACCCACAACTTGTTTCTTGCACATGACCTGAATCCTGCATAATCCCGCAATCCTTCAGTGTTAAAAGCCCCAAACCTTACAGTCCAACAGTGTCTCCCTGGATCTTTTTGTGATTTTTACTACCAAGTGCCCTCCATCATATTGGGCCGACCCTACATTTTCCTCGAGTGACAACAAATCCACATGCCCTTAATCCTACAGAATCATCCTCCATCACATTGGGCCTTGTAACCTGTATCCTGCATTTTCCTACAGTGACACAAACTCCACATCCTGCAAATTAGTCCTGCAATCCTGCAAATTCCTACTATGCATCAACTACCATGTGCCCTCAATCCTACACATTTCTACACTAGGACAACAGGATTCTGTAGGATTTGGCAAAGTTATAGTTGTGGCATGAAAATGAAAGGCCTTTGGCTTCGAGGACCCTCTTAGAAGCCAAAATGGGAAATGTCAATCCATCCCATTTTTTATGAGTTGTTAATAAGATGAATGATTTGAAAAATTGGCAAAGAAAACTTTGACTGGACCGGGACTTAAACCCGAGACCTTTAGACTAACGTACCAGTCAAAGTTTTCTTTGCCAATTTTTCAAATTGTTCAAAAGTTCCCAATCAGTTTTTCCTTGGTTTGTTGGAAAAAAGATTAACGCACAATTTGATTCATTTTCATCTATTTGTAGTTTCATACCCCAGCAAGGTTATTGTTCGATTCCCTGCAGAATCTGCCCAATATGCATTTACCTGTCCTTGTACATATTATCGGATTATTCATTATAATTTGCTGGCTGCATGTGCTCAGTCCCATGTTCCCATAAAGATCTTTACCGGCTGGGGGATAATGGGGAATAGGCCTAATCCTTGTACTAATGAAAATTTGTGGCAAGCAACCATCTGGTTCTGAACTACATGTAGTGCAGCAATGTGCACATTCATGTGGATGATCTTGAAACCCTTATAACTATGTATGTACTGTCTGGGCCCAATTGCCAATCCATGGGATGGTTTATGCATAAAAAAATAAAGTCATGTTATTTTGGCAAATGAGATTTGAAGGTTTTTATGGTGAGGATAGCAGAAGGAGTAGGTTTGCGATGACACCTTGCAAAATTATTTCTCTTTTGTGAGTATACATGTGTGGTTCTGATCCACATCTAGATCCATCTTCAAACTACTTAATCCCCACTCCAAGTTAGAATCCAGCAGTCACCTGAAGACGAACAGAGTTTGAAATGTCGAGTTCCTCCAGTTCTTTTCAGAACCACACATACTCACAAAAGAGAAATTCTGCATGGTGACTGACTGTCACTGCAAACCTACTCCTTATTTTGGCAACATAAGCTGGTAACCCAAGGCAATTGGTCCCCCTTCTTCCCTTCTCAAATCTAGTACCAGTAGGTATTTGTTTTGCTTCTGAAAATTCCAAAGAACCTCCAACCACCAGCTGCCGATTTAAAAAAACTTCAAATGTTGCATGCGCAACATTTTGCTGCCTTTGCTAGATATTGCTGAAAGGAGTCATTGCGACGCAAGACTTACGAAACATTTGAAAGTTGCATAACTTACGCAACTTTTCTTGAAATCGGCGGCTGGGCTATGCTGCACTGAAGTTCCCGCCTTTCCCTTATTGTTATCTTTCCTTGCTTTAGTAGTGGCACAATTCTGAAACATTTAACTATTAATTAACTGCCATATGTACACGTATCTCCGGGGATCACACATCCCCATTTTCATTTAGATGCAGCAAAATAGCAATTTGTTGTGAGCCTGGCCACAGCTGGCTGGGGGATCACAAAAAGTGGATGCAGCTTTTTATTTTTTATTTTTTATCAAATCAAGGAAAGGAAAGCTGGCTTGTAAATTGGATGTTCCCCAGCCAGTTTTCCTTCTCTACGGTTGTTTGTTTGATGCAAAATTGTAGTTAATGGCCTATAGCATGTCCATCCCAGCAGGACCTTCATCATCAGAGGCTAAGATTTTAGTATTATTCTTTGACTTTGGCACTGATCTTTGCCATACGATCAGTTCTCTTTCTGTCTGCTGAGTGTATAACTTGTACCTGGTTTCATGTCAAGTTCCTGTCAAATTTTCTTGACTATTTTTATGGATTGTTTACGATTTTTCTATTGAAAGTCGCCTCTCCTTTCCTTTGATTATTTGAAAATGTAAATATTTTTGTTTTCTTTCATGTATCAGAGCAATTGGGGGGAAGAGCTTCGTCAGAAAATGGAGGTGAGATATGCTTTTCTTTTTGTTCGTGGGGGTCTACATTAGTTTGCCAAACAACTCACCACTCAACCACACATGTGGAATTGTTTTCTTTACTTATCTTATGTATTGTTAAACACAACATGTTACAGCAGTGGTTCAAAACTCTTTGATCATGTTGACTAGTGGCCACATTCAGCGACAGGTCTAGTCTTGAGCCTCAGAGGCATTGAAGTTATGGCTCATAATTATTCTGAGCCAAAGCTTATGACAACAAAGTAGTTCTTTTTTTCAGAGTGATATATACAAAAATGTTGCAAACTGCTTACTGACTAAAATTACCAAAATGCAAATCTTAATATTTAGTGGGCCTGACGTTTCGGTCCTAGCAGGACCTTTCTCAAAGGCAGAGTGACAAGGACAAAACAGATACATGTACACGAAGGAAGGGGGAAGAGAGTGAATAGGACATGGATGAGAAACAAAAGGACAAAGAGTAAAGCTGGTAGGGAGAGATGAAAGGGAAGGGCAAGGACAAAACTTATTCAGAACAAAACTTGTGGAACTGAAGGCTGTATAATTTGTTTTTAGTTTTAATTAATAAAAATGCAAGGAATGATGAAAATGCTTACAATAATCAGATAAAGTTATGCAAAAACGTAGCAGACCACTTACGGTACTCACTTAAAGTCAAATGTGTAAATCTCAGATTCTAGAGCTGGAATTTTCTCAGAAGCATGAAATGGATAATCCAATTTTCTGTAGGCAAAGTCTGATGAAGAAGGAGGTGGTGGGAATGTGATGATCATCTTCAGCCTGGACAAGACTATGATGGGTTTATCCCAGGTCATGTCTGTCCTGGAGGTAAGTATTCCCGGAGAGCTTCTCTGACCAGTACTTCTTCTTAAAAGTGCAGACTGGGACGGATCTGTGTTGTGCTACTCATTGATCTTCAAACATTGGAAAGAGAGATGTTTCAATTGAAGTAGCGGTTGATTTCACCTTACAGTCCATCATGACTCAACTTGTGATGGGTAATCCATGCCAATCAAGAAGGGTCGTATAGTTTTAGTGCATGTGTATCATCGTAGTATGATATTATGGCACCCCCGCCCCAGCAAAGACTAGTTGACTATTTAGGAAGGCCACCATCTAAGGGCGGGATAGCTCAGATGGAAGACTTCTGGTAAATTAATCCAGAGGTCTCAGGTTCAAGTCCCAGTCCCGATTTCTTTGCCAATTTTTCAATTCGTATTATGATTGATTGCAAGTTACATTGATTTTGGTGAAATCATCCGCATCACCCATACCGAAGGCAGAATGACAGTGACATACGCGGCAGATGAGAAGCGATAAGATACTGAAGCTGATGGTGTTCAATTTGCATTCAAGCTTCTTCTACCTTGGCCTCGGTGCCCTGCCAACAAGCTGCCTGAAAAAACCCCTCATCATCGGTGATTTGTTTTGTTTGCATATCTGCAGAAGTACGGTCTCGGTCTGTCGCACATTGAGTCCCGCAGCTCCGCGGCCAGACCGGGCTGCCTGGAGTTCCTGGCGACGCTGGAGCGGACCGACGACAACCTCCAGGTCAGCGGGGCTTTGGAGCAGGTCCAGGCACTGGTGCTGTCCCTGAAGGTGGTCCGTGGGCCAGCAGTTCATGCAGGTTAGAAAGCATGAGCCAGTGTGTGTTCTTCTGCTCTGCAGAGTTGACGTCGTAGACCGATTCCTCGACCATTGTTTACATGCCATCATGTGGCTTATATTGGGTATTTATTCATCTCGTTTGGCACAGAGCAGTGATGGAAACACACAAAGGAGAATGTGGACAATGTGATAGTCTTCTTTGCTCATTTCCACTCCTGTTCTGCACCAAGTGAGATGTAAAAATACCCACTACATGTATACGGTAACTATAAGTCACATGATGGCATGTAAATTAACATTGGTCGCGCAATTGGTCAATTATGGCTCATTGGATCACTTCTCCTGAAACCATCTCAAAACCCTTGGAGCCAGCATACATCCTTCTGTACCCACAGAGGCTAGCCGACCAAAATATCGAGAGCTGGCCCATTCACACTGTCGACTGTGAACATCCAATGACCCTGAAAATCGGGTGGAAAATGTCCAGTTGCCGTGAAAAAGACCATTCACTGCAGTTTCACCACTTTGTCAAGCTCAAATGCTTTCCACCAGCTTTTCATGGTGATTTCGCCAGTAGTCTATTCAAGGCCACATTTCTTTGTGGTAAATGGCCGCAATGCACTTGGCCTATATGGTGGACAATTACATAGACTAGACTACAACCGCCTGACAGATGAGTTGTGTGGTAATTTGTCTAGAGCAGGTCAGATGAGGTGAAATGTTGATTCACTTCAAAAGGACCCATGAAATCACCATGAATTTGGGTTTTCATGGCAACATGACATATTCACCCAATTTGCATGGTTTAGATTTATTTATAGCTATTGTATGCAATGTAACTCTTTAAAATGTAAAATCTGTGTTTTTAAAGTGTTTTGATTAAGCTGTATGTTGTTATGTTACTGGGACCCATGGGAGATCAGTGCTTTGCAAGCACTGAATGGGACTCCCATTCTGAAGAAGAAATATATAAATAAATAAATAAATAAATAAATTCCTGGATTGAGCGAGCAAGCCATTTTCGGACTGAAGCCTCGCTTCACAGGCTCAAACCTGAATTCTGCAGACTGCACGAAGAACATGATCCTACATTAGGAATAGGATCCATGAAAACAGTTTGCCAAAATGCTCTCAAAATGAAAAAGAGTGATTAATCCACTCGCACAAAGAGTGAAATTTCATCATGAAAAGCCCAAACCACTGAATAAGAATAAAAACCTCTGCAAGAAGAATGAAGCCAAACATCACTCTAGAGAGGAGCCATATGTTATGGAGGACAACTCTTTTTCGAGTGGCCCTCCATATGGCTCCTAACACGAGTGGGATTTCACTTAACACTGAGCGGTTTTACAGTGTTTTTCTTTTTAGCGGTTCTGGCTTTTTGGAGCGATTTTTACTCCTTGAGAGAGTAAATTATTCACTCGTTTGCAATTAGAGAGTGATGGGGTTATACTTGAAGTGAGTGAAAATGACCCGTTATTTGACACAGTTATTTAGATCATTGATCATTGTACTCTTTTGATCAATGCAGACTGGTACCCCAGGACACTGGAAGAGATGGATCAGTGCCTGACTAGGCCTTTGTATTCAGAGCTGGAGCCATCACACCCAGTGAGTGTCTCCCCCCCCCCCTCATTGCCAAGGCCACTTTATACTGAAAGGAATCAAAATTAACTCAAGGCACAAAGACCTGTTGGCCATACACCAACAAGGCTGGCTGAAAGGGGCTAGGTGCTCATTTTGATGCCCTGTATCACTATGAACATCTAGACAGTGAAGACCGGGTGAACATGTCATTTAGCTGTGAAAAATAACAATTCAGTGCTTTCATTTTCATGGCATTTTCACCAGTGGTCTCCAAGGCCACATTCCTGGCAGTAAATGGCTAGAGGCACTTTCGAAGTAACTGGGAGTGACAGTTACAAGGACACCATACAGGCATACAGTGCCTCTGGAGCTTTCCACTCTAGATATTCAAGGTGTCTTTAGTGACCTGAGGATGTCCTTTTTTGATAAGATTTTTTTCCATGGTGAATTCATTGTAAAATGCACCATGAAGTCACAGTGATTTGTTGAGATGTTCATAGTGTGCTTACCTGTGTATTTTTTTATTTTATTTTTTGAGCAAAGTCATCCAAATCAAGGCTATAAAGCCACTCAAGGTTAAGGGCTAAGGAAAGAAGGAGATAGAGAGGGACACAGGAAGGCCACGAAGATAGTAATTGACATTCCTCTTGAAAATGGCAAGATCGTAGGCTGGGGGAAAACATGTACCAGGAAGGGAATTCCAGAGAGAGACTGACCGAGGAAAGAAGCTCTTCTGATATACTTCAGAATATTGTTGAGTTGTAGAGTTTAAGTTAAAGCGTTGTATGAGCGGAACCCTGTGCAAATTTGTAAAAAATCTGTGGAGGGACTTGCAGCCAGTTTATGCATGAAAGTAGTCTGGTGCCATGTATGTACTATTATACAACTCACCTATGTTGATATGTCGCCATGCCAGATAGAATTATGTGCACTCTGTTATACATTTATTGCTAGATCGTGGGAAATGGAGCGTGGGGTGCATGCTAACACGGCATCCTTTTAACAATCTTACCTGCGTGTATCACACCACGATTACCCCCTTTCAAATACTGATCATTGAAAAGGCGCACCTGCGCCAAGTGGCCATGAGGTACATAATATCTTGAAAGGGCACGCCGTGACGGTATGACTCTGTATGACTCTGATGAGGAGAGTTGCGAATAGTTTCTCTCGATTCAGCAGAACACGCTCTGCTGGGAAAGTTGAGGTTAGGGTACTGCTCTTCTTGGACCTATATCCCTACTCATTCCTGAAAGAGGTTATAGAGGGTGTCATCACTGCCAACTCTCAACACCGTCCTTCCACCATGCAAACCTTCAGGTCTCACCATGCTTTATTCTCAGTCACCATGTAGCTGGGTTTTTTTTTTCTCCAACCAGCCATCCAGCAACCACCCAGCCCCCCCCCCACACATCATTGTATTGCCTTTGCACATGTACATACTGTATGTGCATCTAATCCCCCAAAATGGCTGGCTGACTGGCTTATTTTCCCCCTTGTCATGCTTGTGTTCAATACACGGCTGCATGACTCTACACAATGGCTTTTGACTCACACTGGCGACCCTGGAGTTGAAACCAATCTTCGCAGTACATGTACATTTAACATGCTCCCTATAGAAACATGATTATATCTAGGCTAGATCTATGATCAATTATGCAAACCTACGCTGCAATACATATAATTGCAGTTTAGTGTATCTTTTTGCAGAACCAACAGACTGAAAAACAGTTTCATCCCATGGTGTTTGATGATCTGATGTTTGACTTACCATTTTTTGGTTGCAACATTTTTTTGTCATTAAATGGTGCCTTCAAAAATTCAATTACTGTACATGTAAATGCCTTTATGCATTTATTATTGTTCAGACATGTTTTATTCATGGCTAGATAGATGTTCTTAGTTGGAGTATTTTGTTTTGATGGTGTCTCTCAATGTCTCTCTTTAACCTATTTTTTAGATTCTTTGAATCTTGTTCCTATATTTTAATCATTGAATTAAATAATCGTGAAGTGATTTCTTTTTGATTAGTGTAAATCAACCTTGAGCATCAGTACTAAGCTAACTTGGCGCTATGTAATTGTTTTATATCAGTTTTATTGTAAAACAGAAATTGGTGCAAGAAATATAGATGTGATGCTAGTAATTTTCTTAAGGGGGCTTTTTTTAAGAATTGTGTAAAACAAATTCCCATATTCTTTCCTTCATGTAAGAAAGATGTTTAAATCTCAAAAGATAGATGACCTGAAATTTTGATCCTTTCCTTTCCTTTGAGAAAGGTCCTGCTGTGATCAAAACGTCAGGCCCTCTAACTTTTTGAGATTCATGTACATGTATTGCAGGTCATTTTAGTCAGTGAACAGGTTTTTTTTTATTTACTTCAAGAAGTTTAAATGATGGATTGTTGATGACACTAGAAGAATTTGTGGTGGTGTTGATGAGAGTTTGTGTTAATTTGTTTCTCAGGGCGCCAGTGATCCTTACTACCTAGCTCACCGCAAGAAATGCTGGGACATTGCTCAGAACTATGTCATGTAAGTTTTCATTTTGTGCTGTTTCGAGTGAAATCTCCCTGAAATTCCCTTCCTGGTTCATGTTTTCCCCCATCCTACGATTTTGCCCTATTTAAGAGGAATGTCAATTCCTATCTCTTGACCTTCCTGAATCCTTCTCTATCTCCTTTCCTTAGCCTTGATGAATGGCTTTGCAGCCTTGTTTTAGGTGACTTTGCATTAAAAAAAAGGTTAAATTTGTTTAAAAGATGCCTGTCAGTTTTTCCTTTGTTTGACCCCCAAAAAATTAAAATGAAAAAAGAAATTATCTCCAAGTTATTTTTTCCCCCTTGCATATGTTGAAAAGTATGCCAATGCAAAAACACTTTCAGTACAGGTTGGACACATTGTACACAAATACAGAGTCGCACTACGATACATTGAGGATGCACCTTGGGCTATATATATTTTTTTTAATCGTACAATTTCCATTTCAAAAGTGTCATTCAAAAGAGTCCCAGATGTCACTATTTCTGCTTTATCTTTCAGTGGCACCCCTATCCCACAGATGGAATACTCTGACAAGCAGGTCAAGACGTTTGCAGCCATCTTCAGCCAACTGAAGGATCTGTACCCAACCAACGCCTGCAAGGAGTTCAACCAAGTCTTCCCAGACCTTGTCAAGGTAAGGCAGGCTGGATCAGTGTGCTGACTGAAGCCTACAAGATGGTGGGAAAAAAAACCCAGAAAACAAGCCATGGTCTAGCCAGGGCCTAAATCAAATTTTCGGCTTACATTTTGTTATAGGCCCTATTTCAGGCCTAGCCTAAGGTTTGAGTTAGGCCTGTGCATGTACTTTTGTTAGTCCTTGAATTGGTCAGGCTTATGTCGCATCCGCACTGGACTTTTGGACCTTGTTAATTTTACCGGGCAGAAGCGATCAGTCGTCGGTTAACTTACCCATTCGAGCTGGGTTAGTTACCTGGGAGGAAAACTTCCTGGGCTGTCTGCACTGGACTTAAAATGGTCAAGTTACCCATTTGCTCGGTTAGTTTCTCCCCCCCCCCAAAAAAAAAAGAAGTCCTGTGCGGACAGGTCGTTAAACTCATCCTATGAGAATAATCAGAGGAATTTAACTTGATGTGGAGAAGCTGGTATGGACCCCACTCGACTGGATATCTAAAAGCAATAAGTATTACACTAAGGTACTGTCTAGATTCCCTGCTGTAATTCTTTCAGGAGTGTATGATCAGCGAGAGCCACATTCCTCAGATGGAGGACATCTCCAACTTCGTCCGGAGTAAGTGCCGAGTTGTCCAGTCTTCCTCTGCGGTGACACCATTTAACTCGTCTTTTTTATTTTAAGAAACCTTCACAAACCTTCAATTTTTTTCTGTAATCCTTTCCCCGAAGATCAATGTAACCTCCTAAGTTGTGTTCAGTTTCTTTGCATTTTGTTCATATGGTGGCAGTCAATTTTTTGTTATCAAATATCTCTATCCACGGTTACTTCTCTGTTAGTCCATTTCCGGGTTGCACGGCAGATTGAGAAAAAAATGTCAAAGAAAACACTGGACTGGGATTGGAACCCAAGAACTCTGGTTTTGCGTACCAGTGCTCTTACCATCTGAGATATCCAGCCCTAATTAGATGGAGACCTTCCCAAATAGTCAACTAGTCTTTGTCAAGGTGGGGACACCAGCCAGAAGTATTCAACCATTATATGCTGTATATTTTGTATATCACGACCAGCTTTCATTCAGATGCAAACAACCAATTTTTTTTAGATGGTGGCCGCTTGAAAGCGTTTGATCTCTTTGTAAATGTTTGAAATTAATCCCTGCATCTTGGCCATCCAATCTGAATCCTTCTCCTCCGTTTAGGCTGTGTCCCTTCATGTACATGTAAGGGCACGCACTTCAAAAAGCAGTCCTAGGATCAGGCCCCCCCCCCTGTTTCCACACGGATGAAAACAAACAATTGTTTGACTTAATCCACACTGCTATAGTTGAATGTGACCTACAGTACATGCATACTGTTTGAAAAACTGTGTGAAAAGCAACCCATGGTGAACCTCCATAGGTGAACCAAACCAACCAATTGAGGGCTGCTATCGAGACATTCTTCCTTTTTTTTTTTTACAGAGCGCACTGGATTTACACTCCGCCCAGTGTCGTCACTCTTGTCTGCTCGGGATTTCCTCTCAGCTTTGGCGTTCCGTGTGTTCCCAGCCACCCAGTATCTGAGACATTCGTCCAGCCCATTTTACACTCCAGAACCGTAAGTCACTGCAAAATCACCATCTCATTTCCATCAACCTTTCAATCGTCAAGTATAAATAAACCCTTAATCATTTAGAGAGAAGTAGATCATTTTTCTCCTGCAGGGCAACTTCCAGATGACTGTTTTTGTCAAACTTACAGCCCAACAAATGTAAATGGAAATTGTGGCGAGAATATCAATGTTTTTTAACAGTTCTAAAAACTGTAGGCCTAAGTGTATGTCTCTGAAACTATTTTATGTTCTGTCTTTCCAAAATCCAATTCTTTTAACCAGCATTTAAAAAACCAAAGTGAAAAACAAATGAGTATGGAATTCCTTAAACAATTTGAAAAATTGGCAAAGAAAATTTGACAGGATCAGGACTTCAACTTGAGACCTCTAGCAAATGCACCACTGTCCCTGTACTCTTACCACCTGAGCTATCCAGCCCTTAAATGGTAGCCTTCCTTTCTTAATGATAAAGAAAAGGAAGAATTTCATGTCTATAATCAGTTAATTGATTGTGAATTTCTGGCTAATTTTGTACACATCGATCATTTAACTGCAGAGACCTTTGTCATGAACTCTTGGGCCACAGTGCATTGTTGGCCCACCCGGAGTTTGCCCAGTTCTCACAGGTACTGTGAACGCATGGTAGCAAGATGGCTTCCATATTGAAAATTTGAAGGTTGACACTTGTTTGCAGTGACACCATGAACATCATCTCTAAAGAGGAGGAGTATCGCTCTGAAAAGAGCCCGTAACTTAACGTTCGGGTAGTGTGTATACTCTGCTCGTCGTTAGGAGACTGACAGTACCCAAGGCGTTGAGTTACCGGCTCTTTTTCATAGACATACCGTACTCCTAGTCCTTCTCTTAATAGATGATGTACATGGTGTCACCGCAAACTTTAAACTCAGATGGCTTCCACTGTACGTGTAGTCTGTAGCCCTATGTCTAAATCTGATACCTCTGTACCAAGTACTTTTAAGTTTGCACCTATTGCAGGTACCTAAATAACCTTGTGTATAGTACCTATGCCCCTCACAATATTTGCGACTGCTTTTCTCATACATGATACTTGTCAACATCTCACAACTCGATTGAATACCCCTAGACCTGATTATCTCGTGCCAAGTACCCCTGATCTAGTAAATTGAACTCAATGATAACCTTTGTCACAATGGATATTAGATGTTTTATAGAATTGCTTTAGTTCTTCCTCAGTGCACTTACTGTAGCTTTTATCCCAGCACTAAATGCAAACGGAATTAGAGTCCTATTCTTCCTTGAATGAAGGCAGGAATTTTGGTTTTGGTTTTTGATTTTGCCGTCTTTGCTTCGATGCAGGACATAGGTCTCGCCTCCCTCGGAGCACCCGATGAGTTCATCGAAAAGCTATCCTCGGTTAGTGTCCTGAAGAAATCCTCCAAATGGCCAAGACTGCTTACTCACTACAAATGTGCACATCTTAAAACAGGGACCTTTCTAATAAAAGTCTTGAGTACCACGAAGTCATACAGTTTGCTGAGCGGATAGACATGGGGGCCAATTTCATAGAGCTGCTTTAATAAGCGCCACAATTTTCTGAAACACAAAAAGTCGTGATTCACCTTGCCAACCTAAACTTCACTATTCTTCCATCCTACATGTATGTAAAGAAGAGAGGAATACCAGTCAAAAGCAATCAACATCACATCGTGGTACGGCACTATGAAATTATGCCCTGAAGCATACAAACCACGAACAATGGTCTGACAACTTTTAATCTAGCAGGATGTTTCTAAATTGTAAATGCCCCTGATAACATGTAAAATCAAATGCGTTTCAGAGAGGTACTCTTGAGGACATGACTTTTTAAACCTGACGGAACTTTTCACACAGGAAAATGTGTTTCAATAATAGCCAGACGAACACCCAAGTACTAAAAAAACTCAGGCCCTTTGATTTTTGTTTAAATAACAGCTTTGATATACTACCATGAAGTAACACTATTAGCAGTGACAAACTCGGGTCCTGTGCACAGATGTGATGACTTTTTGGCACACAACTTGATGTTGTAACCTGTGTTTTATTCCATAGGTGTACTGGTACACCATTGAGTTTGGTATCTGTCAGGAGCCAACTGGTAGAAAGGCATTCGGTGCAGGCCTTCTGTCCTCAGTGGCTGAGATCCAGGTAAGACCAACTCCACCTCATTTCTTCTGAAAAAAGCAACTCACCCCGGCAAGGTTGATTGACTTTTTGAGAAGGCCATCTTCGATTCTGAAGGCTAAATAGCTCGTGTCGCTTAAGCGCTGGTTAAACTAGAGGTCTCCGGGTTCAAGAACTGGGGCCAGTTTTATAGTGCTGTTTAAGCAGAAGATCAGCTTGCCCAATTTCTGGCCGTTCCAAATTTGAGAAATCACTTACTCGTCAGGAAGATTGTAATGGTGTCACACATTCCATGAAATTTTAGCACTTGAAAATCTGATGTTTTTAAGAAGAAGAAATTTGTTTCCAACGATCACTCCACAGAGCGATTGATGGAGGAAAGGGTTCCTTTTACAAATACCGCCCTCTATGTCTGGAAAAAGTTAACATTTAATTGCCAGTTTTTCTCATGACCTGGTTGACAGATTAAGCCGAAACTTACACAGGTGTTGGATTTTGTTTGTATACGTTTAGTTTGACAAAGTATGCAAGCAATTCGCAAATTGTGTGCCCCATCTTTAACCGACTGGTTGACATAATTCTTGGCTTCCCTTCTGGTAGTATTTCCTGACGGACGAACCTAAGGTGAAACCCTTTGATCCGGAGATGGCTGTGAAGGAGGCATATCCAGTGGAAGGGTTTCAGACCACATACTTCTTGGCCGAAAGCTTTTCCGACGCCCTGCAAAAATTCAGGTACTTAGGCCCGATATAGGGCAGGCCTTAAAGGCCCAATACAACATGTGGAACATCGGGAAATATGGATATGCACAGATTTTCTTCTGATTTAGACAGTTTGTAGATGGTCATGATAGAATCATGATGTTGAAGAAAAAACAAAATTTCACGCATAGCAGAATTTCACTCTTGAGCAATTGTTTGAAATTTCCCCCTAGCTTGTGTGGACTCACATTTGGGTAATTACATGAATCAGGGGTCCAAATAATGACATGTTAGTGTTCCCACTTACATATGATAAAACCACTCAGCTTTCCTGCACGTAATATTAGGCGTAGGCCTTTAGCAACGTAACAAACCATTTTGTAGATTTCAAAATTTTGAGATTTGCATTTTTGGTAAACTTAATCAGTACGCAGTTCGCAACATTTTTGTATGTTACACTTTGTAGATTGAACAGTATAGGTCTAATATACTTTTTAATCCCAAAATTTAGTGGGCCTGACGTTTCGATCCTAGCTGGACCTTTCCTTTGAGAAAGGTCCTGCTAGGATCGAAACGTCAGGCCCAATAAATTTTGAGATTTGCATTTTGGTAATTTTAGTCATTAAGCAGTTTGCAACAATTTTGTATATCACTTTCATACTTTTTTAATCGACAGAACGTCTCATTAAGCTGTTACAATATAACATGCAGGAAAACTGAATGGTTTCATATCTAAGTGGGGACACCAACATGTCACAAGTTGTACCCCTGATTGATGAAATTACTAATGCACGTCTTACCTCCTGCGTACCTGCACAGGGCCTTTGCTGTTACCATCCCGCGTCCGTTCGCCCTGAGGTACTGCCCCTACACCAGGACCATCAACGTGCTGGACACCAAAGGGAAGTTACTTGAGGCGGCCAAGCAGCTGAACAGTAAGTGACAATAGAAGGGAGAGTTTGCATAGCTAGCTACCAGCCCTTGGTGTTTTCTTGCTAGGAGCAGGCCTATCTGATCTTTGAGCAAGTTTGCAGGAAACACCAACTAATCTTTCATTGGTTTAGACCTTTAGACACAAATATCATGTCTTAAAGTACTGTAGGCTCTACATATATGTAGTTTCTCCCACAATGTTTGGTCAGACAGCCTGACTGCCCACTTTGCCACAGTTTCCGTTGCCCTATGTAATCTTCTATGACGATCACGTCAATGTTCTTGTTGTTGAGTAAAGTTTTGCCCTATTTAAATTTTTTTATTTAAATTGGCCCCAAACAAGGGTATAAAGCCACTCAATGTATAGCTAAGGAAAGGCGACAGAGAGGAACTCAGGAACGCTGGAGATAGGAATTGCCTTTCTCTTTAAAAAGGGCAAGATCATAGGCAGGGGAAAAACATTCAATTCATTCAAACACTCATCGAATGCAATTCAATTAAAATGAAAATTCAAATTCATAATTTTCAATTGAAAAATGAAATAAAATCTGAGTAAAAAACCTATTTTTATCCTGTACAATATATTACAGTGAATGTAGCAAAGGAGTATAACCATGACATGAATTTATGTAAGAAGACTTGTAAGATTTGAAATAACAGATTGACCTAAAATTGCCTACCAATGCCTAAAAGATAACAACTGCATTTATTGAAATGCTCATCAAAGTAAAATCATGTCTTTGGTCTTTCGTGTTCTTTTGAATGAAGGTGAACTGAACCAGTTGATGGAAACTCTTGGAAAGCTGTAGAAGATGAGAGCTAGCAGCGGAAACATCAAAACTTTGCTGTTCAACAACTTCTGATGAGTGACAACATGGGCTTAAATTTTTTCCTCCTATATAATTGAATCAAATTACCCTAAATATGATGAGAAATATTCTTTTTAAAGGGATTACACTACATTGGTCGAGGTCAAAAAATAGCATCCATACATTGTCTGATCCAACACAATGCATGAAATAGCACACCTGTGAAAAATTCAGTTTAACTGCCAACCTAGTCTCGAGAAAATAGTGAAAACCGCTTCATTTGTCTCGCGAAAATGTAGCATTCAACGTATTGTTGTTAGATCTACGGAAGGGGTGAGACCTAAACGATTTCTTTTGCTCTTTTCTCCAAAAATACAACATTTTAGGCAGAAATATTTCAGCGCTAGGTTTCTCCCATAACCATCTTCAAACTGTATAAGGTTCATGTAAATCTGAGACCATTTCTGTTTTTCGATCTTACCAATGTTGTGTAGAGGCTTTAATGGAACCCGTACACATACTGTTTGTTGGGAATATTATTAACAAATAGTATTTTTTAACATATATTTTAAATAAAACAATTTCATTGTGGTATCTGGGTATTCCATAGACCACATTATATTATATATATTTTTAAACAAAGACTAGTTGACTAGTTGGGAAGATGGCCATGTAATGGCTGGAAAGTTCACATGGTGAGAGCGCTAGAAAAATGCAAAAAATCGTCACGGTTTATGCACCGTTCTGTGAGAAATATAGTTTATTGCTCGCGAATATTGTATTTTTGGGTAGATATTTGTGTGTAGATATTTGATAGACTCTTGTGTCCCTGGATTCGGACGCAGGGCCACTTTAGCGCCATCTACCGACAGTATATGGATAGTCTGGTTCCGTGTTTTTGTTCTTACGTTAATGAATATGACGCGATGAGGATACTAAACATATCATAACTTGGGCCTTTCAATCGCGCGGTGCGGTACTGGGCTTTTCGATCGCAATATCAAACGCACGTGTCTAAAATGATTCAAAATGACATCAAAAAGGAAGGTCATTATCGCACAAAAGTCGTCGACAAAGGCATAAACGATGCGTGGAAGTGGGACTGGTTGGAACAGGAGTGGATGGATGGAGAGTTCCTCTTGCTGAAACTATTCGAAAACTTGATCGGCAAATCATGCGGAAGGCCAGAGTGGATTCGGCACAGAGGCCCCCAGCCAAACCCTCAACGGCCACAACAAAACCCGCTGGAGTCTGCTGCAAATATCACCAACAAAGCTGGGCTAGCTCACATGGAGAAAATGACATCATCTAGAAGATTCATTTGTTGGTGATATAAAGGTTAGAACTGTTTTTTTTTTTATGATTATATTTTTTTTTTGGAGAAATGCACCATGAAAAGGGTTTCAGACCAAGTTGTCAAAAACTTCTCAGAATGCTCCAAAGAGCTTCTACTTCTAGATCAAAACATTTTCCAGGGACCCAAGGACCCAAGTGCCCGTACGCTGTAATAGCTTCGCGCTGCGCGCTTGCGGTTTAGTTGCCGTGTTTTCTCTTGTTTAAGTTGCATGCCTGAATTTGGGGTTGGAGAATCGATATTCCCGACAGTTGATTCCTATTAAAAATCCACTCTTTGAATGTCAATTTTTAGTAGACGTATTTTCGAGAATCTATTCTTAAAAATCGATGGGGGACAAAACAAACGGACATACTTCCATGTTCTGGTGAATAAGCATGATTTATTTATTTTAAGTCTGGACAAGAACGACCTGTAAAAATAAAACTTTTATTTCTTCCACATCTTTAGGTTTACATGAAAATATATTCAAAAAATAGAAGTAACGCTCCGGTGTATATATATTTGAGAGAATACAAATTTAATGGTAACATGATAAAGTAATGACACGTGGGTGAAGTTGATGATGAATATGACTACATTCAGTATAAATCATAAAAAGAACATTTTGCCGAGAGAATCCGAAAATATATCGCCTGTGGCAAGGCAGAAAACGAAAGCATTAAAATCAATTAACAGATAAATCCTTTCTTAACTGTTGTTTGAAAACATTCCTAATTAGCTTTTTCGCCGCTTTGTTTGTTCAAAACAATGTGGTGAAAAGTAAGTAAATCAAGCTGTCTTGTATTGAGTCCCAATCAATTGAACTAAACCGATGGACACTTCGTGAACAAATTACTTAATTAGGCTTATAGTCTTCAGCATTCACGAGTTAAAACTGAGGAGGTGGTGACAGAACGACTTATAAGTGTTGTGCAGGCTAACGTGGTAGTGGACCTTATTTCTGTTCCAGTTCTTTCTCAAATTCCCGTAGCAAAGCGGACAAACAGTGTCTGTGAATGGAACAAATAATAATAACATAAAGTGACGCAGTTGGTACCTGGCCACTTTCACCAATTAAGGTATGAGCTGTCGCTAGTGGTGTGCATTGTGAACTTGAATCATCGGCACAGCATTTTTGTGTCGTTGACTTTTGCTTGCTTGTGTTTATGTTTTTGAGCAGTTTGACAAACCACGGTCAAGTTATTGTTGCAATAGTCCAACACGTCGAGCCGATGGGTCATACTGGTATATAACTAATTGTGCATGGCAGGAATACATAATCTGCCGGGCACTAAGGCATCACGTAGGCCCTACTGGCCATGCACTGGACCATGCTTTGCTTTGCTCAGAACTTAAGTTCCCAAATTCCATCCAGTTTGCACAGCACCACTAAGAAGGCCCTGGTTGCAACAGGGTGGCTCAGCTGTACACTTTCTGCAGTTGATCCGTTTCACTACCTGGAAATTGATCCAGACTAGTATAGTGGGCTACTCAGCTGCCCAACACTAGGGCCTAATTTCATGGAGCCGGTTAATTAGCGTGAACATCTAAGCAGGAAAAGTCTCCCTTGTGTAAGCGGGATTACAAACCGTGATGTGATGTGATGTCAATTGCTTTTGACTTTTGGTTAGCAAGGTGATCCTAATGAACCCTGACTTTCTGTATGTGCTTAGCAGATTTTGGCGCTTAAGCAGCTCTATGAAATTGGCCCCAGAAGGGAACATGCCCTGGTACAAAAAAGAAACTGGAAAACAGACTTACTTCCCATTTTGGTGCTTGTCGTGTCTCCTTTTCGAGATGGATAACTTGTGGGGCATGTGGATCGTAAAAGCGTTTGGCAAGACGGTAAGTTCATATCTGTCAAGATAGCCAGCAGACAGAAAAAGATATCATTAATAATAAGGCTCATTGTTGTAAATTGGTGCAATGCATGCCCGTATATAGTGCACTATTTCCACGTGAGATGAATCAATCTTTCAATCTATCCATCCATCCATGCACCCACCTATCCATCCACGAAATCATTCATCAATAACGTAGTATGGTCTTGCACACATTACTCACCCCTTGGCTACAATTTCCATGATCTGTTGCACTTTGTTGAAGCCATGGCCCACAAATTTCACATTGTTCGCCGGGCAGTCTTTCTCAATGACTATATACGGCTCAAAATTAGGCTCCCAACGCACCCGTGTTGTCGGGCAAAAACAATGTTCAATGTTTTAAAAGAAATGTTATTTAACTATGGCGTATTAAATGCAGTAGAACCTCATCAATACACCACGTCAAAACTGAGACTCCCGTATGTGAAATAATTTAGCGGGAAGTCATCACGTTTTTTTTGGCAAAATATGATCTACATTAAATGTAGGGAACTGAAATGATCTGTATGAACTGTATGATCCGTCGTCTTTATCAATCTTCCGCTAGTCTTTTTCTTCTGTATCAAGAAACCCCACTTCTATGTAGCTCCGCCTCCGTCATTAGTCGGTTCTTTGCGACCGCTACGTCACAGCCTCCAAATAAAAATAATGGTCAAGCCGAACCCAAGTGTGTCAAGGGCTAGTGATTCTGTGCATACAAAACCCACATACCATCGGGACCTGCGCCTTTGATACCACCCCCATCATACTATGGAAGCTGAGTTGGAACTCAGCTTCCATTATTAACATAAACCGAACATAAAAACGCAAAGAACAAATTTAATTAGATGAAATACTAGAGAACAAATGTTTCAGAGACATAATTCAAATAAAAGAGGAAGTGAAGGACAAAATTCGGCAGGCTATCCGAGGCCCTAAGATTATTCATCACAATACAGCGACGTAACACGGCAACGATAATAATGTTCAGGCCTTGCCGAGACATTCCTGCAGGGAACAGAACAAGGAGCGAGACAGTAGAGGCAGAAAGAAAAACCTGTAGATTGGAGGACGTGCATCCTGGAGTGGACGGGGATGAGGCTGGGTGGCACCACAAGGAAGTCGGAGAGGCAGAGGGAAGAATGGAGGGAGGCGGTCGCCAGGTCAACAACGGTGCCCAAACGGGTCCCCCAGACTGCATGTGGGGTACACACCACCACCCCGCCGGCCCCGCAACGGTTATCATACCTTGTACGGTTGCGTAGCATTCCGCCACTTGGTGAAATTGGTGGCTGCGTGACCGACCGCCCAGGAGTCGTGGTGGAAGGTGTGCAGTCTGCCTGCGTCCATCAAAGCCAGGAGGTCCGACTTCTTGCGGGGGAAGTGGAAGTCGCTGCGCTGCGTCTCGAAGGCTGGAACAATGAACGCCTTCGAGAAAACAAAAATCAGTGACGTCTCTGATAACTGCTATCAAGACTATTTATCTCGATCACCGCAGGAAATATAGCATTCGGTCCACTTTACTTGGACACCATTTTGCCTTCAGGAAAGTTACTGCTATAGGATCGGAACGTCAGCCACTCCTAATTTTGATATTGTATTGTATTATTGTATATTTCATTTAATATTTTGTTATTTTAATATATAATATTTTATATCAGATGATCGATATTCTTAAAGTTAAAATTTAATAATCTGATTTTCTGATCAATTTCTGAAAATGGCACAGAAAACTTTTACTGGACCGGGACTCCAACCCGAGACCTCCGGATTGACGTGCCAGCGCTCCCCCATCTTAACTATCCAGCCCTGTGGATGGTGGTGGTCCCAAAATAGTCAACTAGTCTTTGCCGGGGTGTGGGCGCCAGCCAGAAGCATATAGTATGACAATCAATACATGAAAGGTTTCTTGGTACGAAGTTGAAAGTTTTTATCGCCAAGAGGTGTAACTTTATCCGTTGAGAGGAAATCACAGTCATTTTGAATGAATCAATTCTTCCCTCTGCGTCAGTTAGAGAAGAAGAGGAAAGACATCCAGGAGGGTAATGACTAACACCATGCAGCTTTCTGATAATCCTTCTTTTGTGTTCAGTCCTTCACACTTCTCTCTTTGATCTTTCCCCCTCTTGTCACTAATCCCTGCCCTACTCCTTGCCCTTCTCTTTGATCTTTCCCCCTCCTCTCACTAATCCCCACCCCACCGCTTGCCCTTCCCTTTGATCTCTCCCTACCAGCTTCACTTTTTGTCCTTTGTTTCTCATCCGTGTCCTATTCACTCTCCCCCCTTCCTCCCTGTACATGTATCTGTTTTGTCCTTGTCACTCTGCCTTTGAGAAAGGTCCTGCTAGGATCGAAACGTCAGGCCCACTAAATTTTAAGATCTTAAAATTTAAGATGTTAAAAAGTGCTTTTACTTTTAACGAGTGTATAATTTATATATATAGGCCTGGCCCCTATCCAAAATCTAAACACTTTTGTAATGTATTTTTTTTAAAAATAATTATAATATCTAAAATGTAAACACCATTGCAACTACTTCTGGTTATTGTGCTTGTGCACTGACCTGTGGGTTTAACAGATACATGTATAGCCAATACTGCTGCTGATATGTAGCCGTACTCGTTTTCGTGTTATAAGTATTGTAGCTGATTTTGTGTTCTACAGGGGGAACACTTTAGCACAATAGCCTAAGGTAATTCTGCCGCTGCTCCGAACTGTCCAATATTTCAAAGCTCGATCCAGGGGGTGAACGTTCAGCCGATTTATGCACGCATCCAAAAAGTGAAAGGTCTGACATTTTTATCGTTCTTGTGTGACATCTTAGAAATGATTTCCTTAGAAATGATTTCTAATCATCTTTTTTTTTGAGTGATTTAAATCGTGATTGAAGTCAGTCATTTGGATCAAGACCCACGGCCTCTCTGTCCTATTGTTGGCACCGACTTTGACATTCATCTGCCTCAACCGTAGGCCTATAGGTTCCCACGCAAACTTGAAGCTGCCGAGTTAAAGTTTTCGCGAATCTAGTGCCTTGTGGAAACCTATTCCGATAGGTTGAATAGCTCTCAACAGGGACATTATAAAGGTGTATAGCACTCCACAAGGTTTCCACGAAACTGGTATTATTAGAAAATAATAACTCAAAACCGGGAAATTTGTGATAGGTAAGAATCATGCAGTCGCAAATTTAATTTAAGCTATAGGCAAAGGCCTAAGGGACATATAGGCCTACGGTTCAAATTTCTACCCACGGGAAAGTGAATGTGGCTGAAATGGAAGCATTTTTTTAAACATCTTTTCTCACACGGCTGTAGACTATATAGATTACAAGAACATAATGTCCCTCCATACACAGGCCCCCGGATACAAACATGGGTATGTGTGCCCAATGTAGGGGTCCACTTCATGCCGTTGCGTGGAAATGTGCCGGCACAGAAACACTTCCCTGCAATACAGTTTGCAAAAGTAGGGCTATGTGTGCGTGTGTATTCGACTACTAGCTCTTTCCTGTGAAATTGGCTACGGCCGGGTTAAATCATATAAAGAAACTCGTCATTGTATTCCAATAGGGGGCCTATTCATTATTTTATAAACGCGCTACGTCAATGCGAATATCGATATAGGTACTCAGTTTATGCACTGTGCACGTGGAAATTCACAGCCCAGTCGTATGAAGCGTCTGTTCCAATGCAACACACAATATGATATTAGACGCCGAGAAAATAATTAACTTACTATTCCATATCGTTAAAGCCACATTTAGCACACTCAAAGTGAAGGCCAGGGTGATCAGAATCCTTTTGATCCGGATCTTCATTGCTGTACATTCCAGATTAGTGATATCGAGACCGTAAGTGGCAGCGTGCGTCCTCTCCTCTGCATGCCGCGTGATGATGTGACTGGTGGCTGATTTGAACAGACGGAGTGTACCACGCCTCCCTGCCTCCCTGCCTCCCTGTCTCCCTTCCTCGACCTTGCCTCCCTCCCTGCCGCTGCCTCCCTGCCTGCCTCCCTGCCTGCCTCCCTGCCTGCCTCCCTGCCTGCCTCCCTGTGATGCCTCCCCAGTTGCCTCCCTATAACCTGCCTCCCTCCCTGCCTCCCTCCTTGCCTGCCTCCCTGCCTCCCTCCCTGCAGTCCCGCTGCCTCCCCGCCTGCCTGCTTCCCTCTCTCCCTGCCTCCCTGCATGCCTCCCTACCTGCCTCCCTCCCTGCCTGCCTCCCTGCCTGCCTCCCTGCCTGCCTCACTGCCTGCCTCACTGCCTGCCTGCCTCCCTGCCTGCCTCACTGCCTGCCTCCCTGGTTGCCTCCCTGCATGCCTCCCTGGTTGCCTCCCTATAACCTGCCTCCCTCCCTGCCTCCCTCCTTGCCTCCCTCCCTGCCTCCCTCCCTGCAGTCCCGCTGCCTCCCCGCCTGCCTGCCTCCCTCTCTCCCTGCCTCACTGCCTGCCTGCCGCCCTGCCTGCCTGCCTGCCAGCCTGCCTTCAGTCCTCCCTGCCTGCCTGCCTGCCTGCCTGCCGCCGGGCCCTGCCTGCCTGCCTGCCGCCCTGCCTGCCTCCCTGCCTGCCTCCCTGCCTGCCTCTGTGCCTCTGTGCCTCCCTGCCTCCTTCCTCCCTTCCTTCCTCCCTTCCTCCCTCCCTTCCTCCATTCCTGCCTGCCTGCCTCAGCTCCCCGAACCTTATTAGTGCAAGTGCATCTGGTTTCATTTTTTTCAACGTACGATTTTAATTGAAATATTGTTTACTATGGCAAAAAGGTGATACACCAGGACACGATGTTACGTTAAATCAAGGCTTACAACCACACGTACATAAAATGATTATATCAAATAAAATAACAATAGAACGCACTTGACTACCACTGTACAGCTGTATGTGCTTAGCGATTTATTTTTTGACTTCCCACCGTTTCTATCATTTGACCATGAATAGCGCCCTCTAAACCGACCCGCCGAAGTGTGTAAAAATTATAGGTTTTACAATATACCATTTAGTAAATAAGACTGTAGAAATTAGTTTTTTTATAATTGTAATAAATGTAAGTGCTCCATATCTTATATTTTTATAACAAAATAGGAAGTAAGTAAGATACCGGGGTCCTAATATTTGTGTGTAGTTTTTGTTTTAATGACCAGCCAGAAATACGCCATTTTGCATGTGTACATGACATATGCATTTGTCCCCGAATTTTCAGACAGTTTACGTCAGATTCAGAGAGCTTCATCAGCGAAGCAAACGTTCTAAAAGGAATTTGGGTGAAGACTGTGGATAGATTCAGGCTGTAACTTGTAAAAATGGTGAGTATTGAGTCTCTAGACCTGGTTGCGGTGGTCGGAGACCTGGATACGGGACAATGTCATGTACCACTGCCACTGGCACTGCACTGGCACTACCGAGTACCGGCGGTACACAAATCGGGAGACGTTTTTCTTGAAAGATTCCCATTTCCCCCTTATGAAAATCGCGGAAAGATTTAGGTTTCATAACTTCGCCGTAAAAGTGTGAACAAACTACTAACTAGGCCTACCAATTATTGAATTAATTAATTAGTAATTACCGGGTAAAATTAGTAATTTAATTTGATTAATGTATTTCTGTAATGTAGACAATATTCATGACCATGCTTGGTCTGGCCTGGCACAATCACTTTGGCACAAAGTTCTCCAGATTTTTGTACACTGATAAGTGATAGTGATACCCGTAACCTCGGGTGTACGACCCTCGGGAGGATGAGGACTATGGTCAGTATGGACTAACTGCAACTATGCCAGGTCCTTCATGTGAACCTGTCTACGTCAACCAATCAGCGGTAGTCTCATAAAGCTGTTGCCGTGTTGGTCGAATCATGGAGGAATATTTTTTACATGGTCGCTATTTACATAGCTGCTATTTCCTGTGCTGGAAATGGAAGAATAAAACAGAACTACATGCGTGTGGTGTGCGCGATGTGCGGGTCATCGCCCTGTGTGAAGATCAGATTTGCATGTGTGTCTAGTAGTACATGACTACATGCACCAGCTAGTATGAGACACAAACCATAAGCCTGATTATTCAAAATGACAAAATGTTTACTTTCACCACGACGGCGTTTCATTTCCGCTTGTTTAGTTTCGCAATCAGTACGACAATGATGTGACCGTGTGGAGTCCGCAGGGCCGCATCCATCAGATCGAGTATGCCATGGAAGCCGTGAAGCAAGGCTCAGCCACAGTGGGACTCAAGTCCAAGACACATGCCGTACTCGTCGCCCTGAAGGTAAGAACGGTGCACCCTGTGCTGCAAACAAATCTGATGTACTATTGATTTGCTTGATGTACTATATTGCTTGTCGCCCATGACTGGCTAGCCTTTGATCAAGGCGCTTGTGGCAAAATGGATAGTGGTGATAGAGTGTTTGCACAATTTTCAAAATTATGGCGCAACCTGCATGCCAAGAGCGAGGGGGAGACCAGATGAACACCAAGCCAGCGCACAAAGGAAAAACTACACAACAAACTGCACCGCGGGCCAGCCCGTGCTCGCAAACAATGTGGTAGCCGAGCTGTATGTCGTGGACTGTACGCACTTTTGAACAAATTGAAAAATTGAAAAATTGGTAAAGGAAACTTTAAACTTCAAACTTTTCTTTGCCAATTAAAAAAAATAAAATATCTAACAATAAGTGCATATTAAAATAGAATTTGTTTTGCAGGTTGTAACATCTTGTTGCACTTACTCTTGTTTTGTTTTTGTTTGTTTTTTCATTTTTTTCCCCTGTTCTCTCCAGAGGGCATCATCGGAGCTTTCTGCTCATCAGAAAAAGATCATTCCCATCGATGACCACGTCGGCATCAGCATTGCTGGTCTGACTTCAGATGCAAGACTTCTTAGGTAATTTACAAATCAGAGATGACGATTTCCGGACTTCTGAAAGATTTCACAAGACAGAGCACTAAGATTACAATGCTGTTCTGATGATGGGATTTGTTTCTTCATTTGTTTAATACCGGTAATCTCAAGAATATGGGCTGATACTTAAAACCTAGCAAGACCTCTCTTGACAATTTCACATTTGTTGAGAAAGGTCTTGCTAAGATCAAAGTGTTAGGCCTCCTAAGGCCTCGAGGAGGGTATAATGTACATTCATTAGATCTGTATTTGTGTGATTTTTGTCAGTAAGCAGTTTTGCACCACTTTTGTATTCTCCCTTTGATATTTTCCCTTCAATATGCCCTTCTTTTGTCCCTTTCCTACTGCCATCTCTTCCCTTTGATCTCGCCTCAGTCTGTCTTCCAGCTTTTTTCCTTTGTCCACCTTCTGCCATCTGTATCTTATTACTTCTCTCCCTTCCTGTTTTTGTCCTTCATCATTCTGCCTCTTAGGCCCTATGATTTGTTGAGATATGCCAGACATTTGATTGTAAAGTTATTCATATACTGTTGTCAAGACTCAAGACAAGGCCTAATACAGTGGAACGTCGCTATAACGAATATCCCAGAATCCATGAAAATTGTTCGGTATGGCGGTCGTTTGTTATAGCAGTTGCCGCTACATATCCACGGACGTATACGTCGGGAGCCAAAGGGCTTATTCCTTATAGCCAAATGTTAGGTATATCGGCATTCGTTTTAGCGACGTTACACTGTAGTGGCCCTAGTAGTCAGTTTCCATAGAGTTGAATTTCACCTTACACAAGTCATCACTACACTAAACTTGCCTCTTCTTGAAAGTCTGACAATGTGAGAAGCTCGCTTATATGTGTTGAATGCTCTGCAATGACAAGTATCTTCTTCTCCTTTTCAATTTTTTCCTCAGTAAATTCATGAGAACGGAGTGTTTGAATTCCCGCTACGCCTTTGACAACGCTCTCCCCGTTTCCAGACTCGTTGCAATGGTCGGAAACAGTATCCTTTGTTCATCTGTGGAATGATTCAAGTGTCTAAAGTTAGAAGGCCTGACGTTTAGATCCTAGCAGGACCTTTCCCCGAAGGCAAAGTGACAAGGACATACACAGACAGTCAGGGGAAGGAAAGGTCTGACACACAAGACATAGGAAGGACAAAAGGGAAGGGAGTGAGATGCATATGTACACATGAAGGGAGGGGAGATCAAAGGGAAAACAAACAAAAGGGTGGGGACGATCAAAGTGGAAAGGGACAGGGAAGATGAAAGAAAAGAGGAATTAATGAAGTCAGGATTAGTCATTCCCTTCATGGATGTTGAGGCTATGAGGTTGCGTGACAGTTGAAGGGGTGACGAGAGCTGAGGCGTTTTCTGCCAAGGTCCTCGGCAGCCTTGATACACTTGTGTAGAATATGGTTGTAGAATATGGTTGTAGAATATGGTTGTAGAATATGGTTGTAGAATATGGTTGTAGAATATGGTTGTAGAATATGGTTGTAGAATATGGTTGTAGAATATGGTTGTAGAATATGGTTGTAGAATATGGTAGTAGAATATGGTTGTAGAATATGGTTGTAGAATATGGTTGTAGAATATGGTTGTAGAATATGGCTGGCAGACTTGATGCACTCGTGGTCGTCGAATATGGTTGTAGAATATGGTTGTAGGATATGGTTGTAGAATATGGTTGTAGAATATGGTTGTAGAATATGGCTTGCAGACTTCATGCACTTGTGGTTGTCGAATATGGTTGTCGCCTTAGGTGTCCCAAAAAGATCACTACACAATGAGCACAATCCAAGACAATGGCAGACAGGGTGAAGGACACCCAATCATGGTTGAACAGAGAGTGAGTGATCTGCTTCCTTAACCCAGTGGCCCCTTAGAATCCCAAGTCAACACACAGCGCTACGGACGACGACCATTCGGAGTGGGTCTTCTTGTCGCTGGCTTTGATGTGAGTGAGAAACATGAGATCACCTCCCTTACTATGTCTGAAGTTAAAGACATTCACAAAATGCTGCAATCACAACTTCAGTCTGACTGTAATGATCTGAGATGTTAATATCTAAATACAGCTAAAGCTCAGTAATTTAGAAATAAAAATACAAAGCCTGACTGTTCCATCTGAGCAGGATCTTTCTCAAAGGCAGAATTCTGTCTTTACGGAAGGGCCAGCTAGGATTGAAACGTCAGGCCCTATATATTTTGGAGATTTTGCAAATTTGCTCATCAATCTAGTAAGCAGTTTCCAAATTGTTGGTATCACTTAATAAAGCTGGGGAGATATCTTGATCTGCATAGCAAAACCCATCCAAAAGGCTAGTTATTATGCCCTCTATCTGCCATGTTATTTTCTATGTTTGTGGTGGCAAAACCCTCTTTTACTTGCGTGTCTTGAATGTCATAAAAAATCAGGTAATTCTTGTCTGTAAACAGATAGTGACAATCTGTTATGTTACTTCATTGCTTTACTCACTGATCCCGTTAAATATGACTTGCAGGAGAAAGGACCCCATATTTACCAGACCTGTCCATCTGCCAACTACTTTGAGTGCAAATGTATGGCCATAGGTGCACGTTCCCAGTCAGCACGGACGTACCTTGAGAAGCACATGAATGAATTTGCCGACTGTAAGTATTGAGGAAGTGACATGTCTGTAAATATACAAAAGATGATGAAAACCAACCCCCCCCCATTCCAACATCCCCTAAGAAGTACATTTATGAGTTTACTGTTCAGTAAAACAACAAGATTGTGCAGACATTTGGAAGTTAACTGAACTTGATTTTTAAGAATCTCAAAAGTTTGAGGGCCTGACGTCGATCCTTGCAGGACCTTTCTCAAAGGTAAAGGCTCTTTGCCTTTGAGAAAAGTCCAGCTAGGATCGAAACGTCACTTTGCCTTTGAGAAAAGTCCAGCTAGGATCGAAACGTCACTTTGCCTTTGAGAAAAGTCCTGCTAGGATCAAAACATCAGGCCCTCTAACTTTTGAGATTCATGTATTGTAGGTCATTTTAGTCAGTGAGCGGTTTGCAACATTTTTGGGGTATTTACTTGAATTTTAGGAGAGGAAAGGAAATTTAGTAGGATGTTTACATCGGTCAGTGAAAGATTTGACTGGAGTGGGCTTAGAATCTGAGCTACTGGTTTATATTGCCAGCACTGTGCTGTCCAGCTATTTAGCACTTTGGAATCTCGTAGCATCCGAATTGCTTAGATTCTCTCTCAGTAAGGCTTTTCAAGGCGCATTCAATTTGATTGCTTGATGACCGTTCCTACTGTCACCCCAACCCTCAGGTACCCAGGAAGAGCTCGTGAAGCATGGACTCAGAGCACTGCGGGATACCCTTCCCAATGAGACGAAACTCAGTACCAAGGTGAGAATACTTATTACATCGAGGGGTAAATTCCTCAAGGTGCTCAGGCACCTGCAGTCGCTTTCACCAGACTCATTGTAACTTACGACCAATCTTACGACGATCAGCTATGCACAGAAACCATGGGTTACGATGGGTTATCCATCGTAAGTTGAGGTACGATACATCGTAAGGCTTTGTGAAATCCACCCCAGGATTGTTTGTAAGTACAAAGAAGCCATGCTTGATGAAACCAGTGTTCAATGACATTGAATTCTTTACGGCATATTTCTTGCTAATGGTAACCAATTTCTTTGCACCCAGTGCATAAGCCAAACAACATTAACCCTATAATCAATGAGTCCGTAGAGACAGGAAGTGCACAAGTGCAGAAAATTGGAATGCAAACTTGTATGCTAATGTAAGCAGTGTTCTTTTTCTAGCTTACAGATTCCATGAAAATGGGCCCCATTCGCCGACTAATGCCTTTTAATCTTTGCGGGGCAAACAGGCCTTGAATGCTAAAATGGTAGTCATTAATGAAGGTTATTAATGTTATTATAAATGGTTATTATCAAACATTATCTGTTGCTCTGTCCATGCCAGAATGTGCAAAGAAATCTTCTTGAAATGTCTAATGCACAGAGATTTATGCTGTCGTACAAAAGTGAGAATTTATGATTAGATATGAGATCATGATTAGATCTGATGAAGTAGTTGCTGCTATGAATTTACAAAAGCATATGGAGTTTCTATCGTAGGGTAGTGCTATGTTGTATGTTTGCTCCTGTATGTATCCAACTAACATGGCTACCAACAGTAACAAAGCAAATGTACATATGCACCAAGCAATTGGATTTAAAGTTTGAAGTTCTCCTACAAAAAAGCAACTTTGCCATAAGAACTGATATTAATGATCAGGAATTACCTTGGCGATACCCAGCTCTATCCTCTTTGAAAAAACTCATGAGTATTTCATTTCTGAGACTCACTCGCCATTTTTTTGTCTTCAAATGTTTCTGTGCAGAATTGCTCCGTAGCTATCGTCGGGCAGAATGAGACGTTCACCATCTACGAGAATGACGATGTGACTGCTTACGTATCCTTTTGGCCAGTGTGCAGCAGACATGCAGGATTGATCAGATTGAACAAATATGCTTTGTGTGTTTTATTTATCTAGTTATACATTCATCATACATTGATTTTAAAAATGAACGTTCTTGGAACAGTTTCTTCAGCCGTCTGTTATGTGCTACCAGCTTTAGGTAGACATACACATTATTCAAACCGGAAATGTGAATAAAGAATTTATCTACATATCAGGGATCTAAAAAGTTGGAGGGCTTGTCGTTTCAATCCTAGCGGGACCTTTCTCAAAGGCAGAGAAAGCCTTTGAGAAAGGTCCTGCTAGGATTGAAACATCAGGCCCTTTAAATTTTGAAATGTATGTATTGCAGGTCAGTTTAGTCAGTGAGCTGTTTGCAACATTTTTTTTTGTATTTACCCCGGTACTTCTAGATAACAGGGAGATATCACGCGTTGTTTGTTTGACCCTTGACCCTGCAATGCCTACAGCTCTCGGGTATTGAGGCCTCCTCCAGGGCCAAGCGTGCAGCGGCAGCAGCCGAGGAGAAGGCAGCCGCCGGTGCTGCCGACGAGCCAGCCATGGACACGAGCAGCGACCAGCAGCCACCTGCAGCAGAGGCACCGACGGGGGAAGAACAAGCCCCTGAGCCCATGGAGCAGTAGGAGGGGGCAGTCCGGTTGAAGAGGTTGGAGTCACTTGGCAGAACACACAAGCGACACTCAACCTTTTTAGTTGGAGTTGAGGACAGTTCTCATATTAGGCCAAATGAAAATAAATTAAAAAAACATGTTTAGCGTCCTGCCTTTTTTGGAAAAAAGGGAAGGAGGAAGCCCCCTTTTTTCTCTCTCTCTTTTTTCAAAATGGCAGAATAACCCATTTATCAAAAACCACCAGCCGGGCTATTTTTACAAGATGGCCACCATTTTAATTTTTTTTTTTTTAAATCAAAAAGTTAACATGTACGAGTAGACAATTCCCATAGTGACGACTGAGTATATGAAAACTACACCTTTTTTTAAAATAAATGATTTACACCTTTTGGGGGGTTAAAAAAAAAAAAACCAAATAAGAGCAGGGGTGGGGACGCTTAACGTTAACGTGTTTGTTTTTTTATTTGGCCTGACAGTCACCGATGTCTGTCTGTATTCCTTCTAAAGGATTTTTTTTTTATAATACTTTGCCAGCTTTCATTCTGGTTATCTGTATAGCAGGAAGTTGCAAAGAGATGTTACTAAAAAAATACATGGTATACCTTTGTTTCAAAACTCTCTCTGCTCTGCTCTTGAAATAAGCCTGTTTTGTGCATCTAATCGTTTGTTTCTCTTTGTGACAAATTAAATGAAGCACCATCACACCAGGAACTTTTTTAAGAGCGCAGAACTGCATAGGTTTTCAGATAAAATAATAGCTCCTTTGTGAATCTATTGGAATGCAAATCCAACAGTCTTTTTAATGTATTCCTATTCCTATGTTCAGCAAGCCTTTGAAGACTTTTCGGGTTACTTTTTTGACCAACAGGCAAGTAGTTAGAAAGGTTTTTTGATGTATTGGATAGCCAATTCGTTCGGTACATTGTCCGAAGCTGACAGTTTGAATAAAATGACAGGCGCAAGTGTGCCTGCTTCGGTGATCAATCAACAACCTGTACTCACTTGTTTTATTTGTAAGTAATAGTCATCACCATTGTCTTAACCCTAACTTAACCCCCCCCCCCCCCACCCCCCGGAGATTGTTTTGTGTAACTTTGCATCTGCTAGGTTGAGTAAAGATGGTTTTATGGCCTTTTTCTGTTGACATTCCGACACATTTTTACGCAATATACATGTTGATCTGACCTATGGTGCATGTGTTACATGCTAATTTGGCATTTACAATTACATGTCGGTCAAATTTGGCAAAGTTTAACTATACTATTATAAAGAAATATAATAAATTCCAAAAACCCAATCCAACCCGAAAGCTTAACAACCCAAGCAGTTACTATTTATATCGAACCACCCTGGAAATGAGTACTGTAATTCAATCCAACCACCTCAGTGATCGCGCATTCTTTTGACTTCTCGTCTTTTTCAGTTGACATCGTGCCCCAATAATTTAAATAGAATACATGATGTAGTCTCTTACTGATCATGGGTAAGAACAGAACATTGGTGGATGAAATATCCAACTACAAGTATGTAAAGTAACATAGTTGATATTTATCCACATGTAGAAACATGTACGGACCTACCCATGTCCGTTCCAACTTACGAGGCCACCATAGAGGCCACATTCTTTGGTCCCGTGGGTGGCCGCTATAGCTAGCTATAAGCTGGGTGGACTGTATCCAACCGCCCTTACAGTTGGTATTTAGTGCCAAGCGCCAAATCATCCCAGCAGTTACCAAGGCTCGGGCTTAGCCTTTGGTCATATTTATCTTACTCATTACTCACAGGCATCTAGAAATCAAGCGTTTGGTCCCAGTTTGTTGGCCATCCCTGTGCCTATCAAGTCTAGTGGTCTGTAAAACTGGTTCTCAGTAAGAGGTTTTCGGCTCTGGTGGTGGAGACACGCTCCATGGCCAAAAACCACCCGAGCAATTAGTATTATTTGTTTGATATCGAACCGCCCCAACAGATAGTATTTAGTGTCCACTGCCCCAGCACTAGTTAGTACACCTGTCGTCCCCATGTATATTAATTTTTTTAGTAGGAATACACGTAAAGTCTTCGTCTGCAGTTTGTGGAGAAATTTTGTAATCGTCGTTATTTCTAGCATAGCGCCACCAAGAATTAGAAGTGAACGGCCCCAGACGTGGGGCTCATCCACATTATGATTACGGCCGGCTAGCGGTGCACAGATCGTATACGTGTCGAGCGGACACAGCATGCAAGCAGCCGGCTAGCAACGTGAAGCTACTCACGGTGTGCGGCCCCCTTTGAATGGACAGACTCATCTACGACGTACGATGGCGACCGGACGCAGTTTCAGCGTTCGCTACCCTCCGAATCGACCCGATTTCGGCCTGGAAGCGGGCGACAACAACGGATATATCCGCACCACCGTGACCCCCATGAACAAGGACGGCTACAACCCTTACTGGGCCTGGCTGGGCCTGAACCAGTGGAAGAAATACGGCATCAACCCCCGGCTAGTCCTCTCGGTGTCGGCGGTCATCGTGGCCGTCGTCATGTACGCTCTCCAGGAGCGACTGCTCTGCCTCCTCCACACGCTGTGCGGCCTCTTCGCGCCCGTCTTCAGCATCGTCTGCGCCTTCTACTGGCTGGCCCTGTACCTGAGAAAGTCCTGGACGGGCACGAACGTCTACGCCTTCTTCGTGGCCTGCTTCGTGGGCGAGATCGCCGGCCAGCTCCTCTTCGGTATGGAGAATATCTACCGGGCCTGGCTGGTGGGCTGCGTGCTGGCCGCGGCCAGCCTGGCCAGCCTGACCTCCACCCTGCCCACGTCCCGCTCGGCGCTGCTGCTCACCTTCCTGAGTTTCGTCCGGTTCCTGAGCGGGTCCACCCTCCAGGGGCTCCGGCCCTGGCTCAGGCCCTTCGTGGCCTACCTGTGCGGGATCTTGGGCTGCGTCCTGAGCAAGTACACGGAGACGCACGTGTTCAAGCAGTCCCAGATCATAAACCACCTGTCGCCCGACGGGAAGATCCCCGTCATCAGGAGACGGCGGACGTCCAGCCAGTCCAGCACGGCCAGCCTCAGCCACAAAACACGCCGGACATCTCTGCCCGCGCTCTCGCAGAAACACCAAGTAAGTTTCCTTATCCCGGAGAAAATGTAGGCCTGAGGACTTTCCTAAAAAAAAAATCACTCTGGTTCATCAAGTTTGAGAAATCCATTATTTTACACTTTATCTTTGTCTCGATAAAATGTATGGCCTCACTATAATTCAGAAAATTGAGTTTAATACCCTCACCGTAAAAGGGTGGAAAAAAACCTAAATCCACAATAAAGACCAACTAATAATATTAATAGTATGGAGAGAAACGACACTGTCTGGCACAACCGCTTAACAAAACAAATTGGACTTGCAGTATTACCCAAAATGATGATCCGTATTTGTCAACCACAAGGCCAATGTAAGGCCTTTTTTTCGGCAAGTGGTTGTGCCAGACCATGGATATTGTCTACATTACAATTGGTGGTCTCAATTAATTTGATTTTAGGTTTTTATCCATACTTTTTACAGTGAGGGTATTAAACTAGTAAAATTTTGCCAAATATACGTTAATTAGAGATACCGCACATTGTCCATCATCAGAGCATCTGCAAATAAATTATTACTTACTGTAGTACACCTGCTGTACTTGATCCAGCAGTTTAAATAATGTCCACATATATATCCTACTGTCCATATAAATCCTACTGTACTGTGTGGTGTATATTAGAAGTACCAAGTGTTATGCAAGTGGCAATCAAAAGGTAGTGGGCAGTGCTTTTGTTAAGAAAATAAATCTTCATTGAGCCCAGAGGAGCAATTAATAAGTGGTGTGCAATGTGCATGTAAAGCTTCATTCAAACTGTTGAGCTGTTAAAAATTTATATAAAGTAACACTGACTAACAGTAACAGTGAACTCGTACATGTACATGTACATGTACTGTATGTACTGTACATGTATACATGTACATGTAGTGATCATGTACATGTACATGTACATGTACATGTACATGTAGACCTATTTTACATGTATGTGTTGGGGTGAAAATGAAGCATTTCACTTAATAGTCTTGCACTGCAGTACCAATCACCTTTGTATAAAATTTACAATTTGGCCACCAAGTCGGCATACAACATGCATAAATCTATAAAAAATAACAATGTTTATGAAATGGAATAGGTGTAAATATAAAGAAACGGTGAACTTGTTATGTGTATTTGCTTGGGGAATTTAATGTTTCACTTACACCTGGTAATCATTTCACCTTTGTACTTTTGTAATTTTGTACAAATTTAGCCAGTGTGCTACCACTCCTGAAATCACGGTATTGTATAATTATCAAAATAATCTGAATTTACAGTGTACTAATATGTAATTTATTTTAAAAAAATCAAGTTATATGTGCAATTAGCAATTTAGCATGCCATGGCTGACATGACTGTAAAATGAATTCATCCCAATTTGGGTTTCTGTATTGAAATCATAATTTACAATAACATGGACAATATCAGTCATTTCTCACTTTACATGTACCATGTACAGGCATACATGTACACTTGTGTACATAGTGTACATGACCAGTGATGAATTAGGCATTTTGGGTAGAATTTAAAGGCACCCTTTACAAATGTACATACCCATACAGTGTACTCGTACTGTAGCATATGATGCACTGTGGGCGTACATGTATGTACTGTACATGTATATAATGTGTTTTATAGCTCCATGATGTAATATATCTACTGTTCACACCATTCTTCCTCCATGTTCACACACAGCATGCAAAGACCCTGGACAACCACAGTGGTTGCTTGATTCTTGACTATACCATGCTAAGGCAGCACTTTGTGGGGGGGGGGAGGGGGGGGGGCTCAATGGATTAATCAGTCATTCAATCATTCACCAAAGTACATGACTGTAGTTCATCTGAAAGTACAGTGTGTACACATGTAACCTTACCCATAGGTTACTGTATGACAGAATCAATCAAGTGTACACACAGCCTGACAATGTAACAAAAGGTAGAAAGTAACTCCAGGAGCTTTTTGAAACCCTCGATGTACATTGTGTACACTGTACTATACTTCGGCGATCAATGCGATCATCATCAAATGTATTTTTAAAGTTAGTTCATGTAACAAAATGACGGAGTATTAGTATCAGTAACCTCCCATCTCCCCAAGTCATGACATCACACATAGAAAGTTAAATTTAACCAACAAATTCAAGATTCCCCTCAATATAATTTTTTCTCACATGTTTGGGAACATGGACAAATTCAAAAGGTAGACATGTAGGCCAGTATTAGTCCGGTCGTTTTGCATTCTAAAAAAAAATTGGCAACTTTTGTACAGTATTGTAGCACTATTATAAGTATGGTGCATGTACATGAAATCCATCACTTGGTGTACATGTAGGCCTACATGTAGCATGTGATCATGTTTGATGATAATTTCAGATTACAAAGTGATTATGTACATTCATCTATGGACAATGGTCAATCTTTATCACACAACCAGTCGTTTTGAATTGTTTTCTCCTGAAGTCTCCTTTGCACATAGGAATTAGCGAGGGCTTCTTGTTTGCGCTTAACCAGCTCTGTAGAATTGGCTCTTGGTGTCAACAGCCATTGGTGCTCAGCGCTGTGATGCCATAGCCAGCTGCACATACATCTCATAGCTCAGTCAGTCAGTAGTAGTGCCACGATCTTCCCCTTGGTTCTACCATGGAGGAAGAAGGGGGCCATGGTTACCTCCTGCACATCTGCTCCAGTCCAGGCCAGTGCTAATGTACCCAAGGTTATTTGGGTACAGTCAGGCTGGTGGAGCCGGAGGCCATCAGTGGAAAATTTTCCAGTGCCTGAAATGAACTGTTTCACTTCCGAGGACCATGCCAGGACTAAAAGAAAAAAAAGGCTGTTGAATTTCAGCATTGAAGGCTGCAGATCCTCACTCTGACTCTGGACATGCAATCGGCTGCCAGGGCACCAGGTAGCTCATTTTATCAGAGACCATGCACTCCGGGGCCACATTTCTTTTCATGTATGGCCAGATCTGAAAAAAAACTGAACGCTGAAAAAAACCTTGCAAGGCTTGAGAGAGAATTGAATGTATAGCATGGGATGTGGTACCATACAATAAACAGTTCCCCCTTCACACAATCATTTGTCAAGGGTCCCATGACTGCGTGAGACATGAGATATGCTCCGTTAGCAGAAGATTTGATAGAGGTCCAGACCTAAGACAAAATCTCTCAAGGGTTCACCAGGAATGTATGTCACTCTCAAGCATTTGTAACCTTTCACACGATGGCACTTTTGTAAGATTTCTCATGCATTCAGAGACATTTTCTCAAGCCTTGCAAGTTTTTTCAGCGTCGTCTGAAAAGGCCTTTTGCTTCAGTCTGTCAGTGCGACCTGTGGTCTTGTGGAGGGTGGAATGAGCTAAAAAATAAACATATTGAACTTCCCCTTCCCTTTCCCCACTACTGACTGTCAGTGACTCTTCCATCTATTGCCACTTCCTAGCTCCTACATCATGTACAGGTTCGTCATAAACTTTGAAATTACAGTCCTCGCCTTAATCGGGTTTCTCCCAGGGGGGCAAGCCAGGAGTTGTATTATACATTCATGTAGTCAAGAGTTGAGGAAGGGGGGGGGGGGGGAGATTTTCACCGTGCTACAGACTTCTCTAGTTTCAGTGCAAACATACAGGAATGCATTGCAGTTACACATAGTAGGGTACATGTACATGTAGTCGTCAGTTCATCTGCGGAGATGGCCGTCGTTTAAATAAGGCAAGGCTCCATTTGACAGATTAGGCGTCAGTAAAGCATGGATGCAGCATGGTATTCAACATTGCTGATTATCTGAAAAAAAAGTGCATTTTCTACATGGACTTAAAGTGAACATGCCCCCAACATTTTGTAAGGGTGTCGGTGTTTTCTGACACGTTTGGGATTACTCTTGTAGTAAATCACCGGGGCATTAATTTTGTCCCGCTTTTCATAAATATCACACCAGGTAACCAGCCTAGTGCATTGCTTGCACAAGAGTGTGTTTTTCGTTGTTGGTGGCGTCTAGAGCTCTATAAAAAAATGGAGTCAGTCTATCAGAGAGAGGTACATGTAATTTATGGAGCTCTGTCATGCCTCCAGGCAGTGAAAGTTTAGACAGGCTGCAGAGCAGAGCACAACACACTCCACAGCCCCCAAAAACTTCACTGAATCTGGTCCTTAGTGCATAATGAAAACATTGCAGTTGGTGAAAGTTCTTTTATTTTCCTATTATTGTGTAGTCTTGGTGGGGGGGGGGGTTGCTTGGTTGGGGGTCATTTTGGAGTGATGCTTGCCCAGATGTGTTGTCATCAAAGTACAAGCAAAAAGTTGCTGGGTATTCACCAAAATAAAAAAATAAAAAACTTCATCTTGCCAATTCATCGTAGTTGATAACAACCCATCTTGGCAATTCATCGTACAAGTAGTTGATACTTGAAAAATGTGTGCAACAATTCTTAAAATACTGAAATCGCCATTTTGTTTCCATTTTTGTCAGTGTTTAAATGTAAAAGTCAATCTCCCCAGTTGTGCAGGAGAAACATATTTTACCCAGCCAGACATTGCAAAAAAACACGATTATGGAAAAGCTTGTCTCACTAATACTAAAGGACTCTGAATCCCGATTAAAATCCCACTAGTAATTTTGTATTTATTGTGTCCTCACACTCAAACAAATGTGGAGTGTGAATCACAAATCAAATCGTGAACCAAATAGATAATCATCAATTGGAAACTGCCCTATGGGACACTTGCATTGAATCTCTCATTCACATCCTGTAGGTTCCGGGGGGAACGTCTGTTATCAAGTTGTGTGAAAAGGTAGACCTCCACAGATTCACGGATTGGCTATCAGTAAAGTTTTCACATTCAGTAATGTTTTTTTATTCCTTTTCTGAAGGGCACAAGTTTCACCTCAGCTTTGGAAAGCAAAATCAAATACATGTACCAGAGGCCTGTTTGAAAATTTAAGATGTGCCACCTTGTTTCAAATGGCGTCGGAGACCCTACTGCACATGTATGTGAATGGTCAAGCAATAACTGTATTAGTATGCTTGTTTGTTGCAGGAAATATGTTGAATAATTTGAACTCGTCCATCTGTCAATTCCTGACAGCTTGAGAAGCGCATGGAAATCCTGTGCTCGGGGCAATTCTGATATCATATTGCACATGGGGAGAACAAAAAAAAGAGTAGAAATAACTCCATGAAAATGAATAGCCAGCACTATGCAAATGTACATTTTACCAGCAGGAGTAATGCACGTGTATGCCATTTCACATTCGGGGCATTCGTCAAGACACCAGGTGGCCTTGCCATGCCTTGCAGTTGACTGTCTGGAAAAGATGATGATGGGAATTACCAACCATGCATCAATTGAAAAAAAAAAAAAACAATCATGAGATTGGCAGGCCAGGTTCCGCATTCCCTTTGCAACAGATTTTCACACTAGGGCCATTCTCACCACAAAAATAATCGCGATTTGAATCGCATTGCAAAAAATCGCGAGCCGATTGTGGTTAGATGAAACATTGTGGTCAAATAGTGGGTGTGTTCCTTAGGGTGGCCCACGCAGTGAGACAATAATATTGTCTCACTAAATTATAAACAAGCACGTCACTTCCTGTCAATCAGAGTGTGAGCAGTGCATCGTGGGATTAAAAAAAGGGTGCGATTCAGTGGAGCGTTCCCACACACACTGCGTCACAAATAAATGCGATTATTTGAAGAAAAAAAAAATTCAAATCCCACAAATAATCACGCTTACCGGTATTGTGTCCAAACATGCAAAAAAAAGTGGAGTTTGAATCGCGAATCAAAACGCGATCCAAAATAATCATGTTTATTTGGTTTAGTGGAAACGGCCCTACTGGTGCTGCTGCTACTCTACACTCTGGAAAAAACCACACACCCAAAAACATGTTTATTTTCTGCAAGGCACTCATTCTTTATTTATCTGAATCCTGATCTGAATAGCAACTGTCATGGACAGGTCGTTCTGTAAACTCTCCCTTTCCCCTACAAAGTACCTTCTGCAGTGTTATCCCAGAGTCTTGGTAGAGACGGTACATGTATGCGTCTAGAGGCAATGTGTGTATACATGCATGCCAATACCGGGCACTAGACAAGTCCTTTGTTTGAGGACAGACAGACCGGACATTTTTGGCGAGCTCTGGGCCTGTTTTCCAGCGAAATGAGAAGTAAAAGCAGTAATTGGGTCCAATAGCAGCCGGTTGTTGTGGTCTTCCTACATGTACTACACTACATTGCATCCCCTGCCCACCTTCCCCATTTCTCTGTCATCTCCATGAATGCTGTACATGCACGCGTATGTCCCACTGCCCATGACCAAGCAAATAATTTGAGGTGCGCGTCTCCACTAGTGCAAAAAATCGCGATGCACTTTTCCATGTGTGAACGGTGAAATCTCACAAACACTCGTGATTCAAATCGCTATCCAATGTTCGCGCAGTTCTTCTTGCGATTTTTTGGAAAACATCGCAAGTGTTTGCCGGGTGCTGTGTGTGTGTGTGTGAACACTGTTGAAAAGAGAACATCGAGAAGTTACATCCCACAATTCAGTGCATGCAGATAGACATCCGGCATCCTCACAACCAGCTGTCTATCTCTACATGGCGTACATCGTACATGTACATGTATGCAAGGAGCAAGGAGCATGGAGGTACGAGCAAACCAAGCATGCGCAGTCTGGAAAGTGCCTCAGACTACAGTAGGTACTAGGTCACATTCCAGGCATGGGCAGTTTGACCCGCCAAATTTTTGAATCGCGATTCACTTTTCGATGATTTTCCTAACTAGTGGGAATGCACCTTTGGACATAAATGGGGAGCATATACATGATGTACGTGTACATGTACAATGTACACACAAACTACTTATTTTTTCTATCCTTGTAGAGACATTGCTTTGTTCTTACAGTGCAGAATGTGCACTATACAACTGAAACGAGAAACAGTGCTTTAAAAATGCTCCCATTTCAGCCACGTTCACTTTCCTGGGTAGAAGTTTTGACTAGATATGTCCCTTGAAATACACTATACATTTGTGACAGATTCTTACCCATCACAAATTTCCCGTTTGGGAATTATTTCCAAGTACCAGTTTCGTGAAAACCTTGTGGAGACCTATACACCTTTACAATTTCCCTGTGGAGACCTATTCAACCCATTGGACTAGGTCTCCACAAGGCACTAGATTTGCACCCAGTGTGTCTCAAGTGGCTGAATGGGATGGGGCTTCTCTCGTGTGACATCCCTCTTTTTTTTGTTTTGGTAGCCCAAGATTGATTGGTCTTACTTGAAAGTGTTTGCTGTGTTCTGGGTCTCCATACAGTGAATCGTGCTGCCTTAGTAATGCCAAAGTACATGTATGTATATTCAGTACCACCAAAAGGCGGGGAGATGGGGGAGAGGGTGCTTCAATCACTGCTCATCTGTCTATCTGTCCATACTGCAGCAATACTATCAGTCTCTGACTGTAGAGATGTACCCGTACATGTACGTACATGTACAGTACACAAACAGTGTATGGCTGGAATACCGGTATGTGATGGCAGTCAAAATTGTCTGCGATAGTAATTCACACAATTCTAAACATTTAGATGGGATTTCCAGACAAGAAGTGCTTTCCTTTTTTAGTACATGTAGATGGATGTTAACCCGTCATGTATTAGGGTCAAAAAATGAATTACTTACTTATTTCTCAAGGTCACATCATCATTTTAAAGTTCTCTTGTTAAAGACTGTGTCAACAATAAATTTGGGAAACTATTGAGCTGTCAAGCTGAATTGTTTTAGCAATTGGGTCGTTCCCACTACGAAAATAATAATTATAAATATAATAATTGCGAGACGCATTTCAAAACCCCCTTTTTTTTCGTGTCCACAGTCCACACAGGCCCAAAAATTGCGTCGCAAAAAATCACGGCGGTGCATTGTGGGATAAAAAACGGAGCGATTCAGTGGAGGGTTATCACATACACCGCGTTGCAAGTAAACACGAATATTTGAAAAGGTCTCACTCTTAGTGTAGTCCGAATCGCAATTCAAATCCCACTATCGCGTTTATTGTGTCCACACACGCAACAAAAGTGGAGTTTGAATCGCGATTCAAATCGCGATCCAAATAATTAAAGGTGTACAGTAGTGGAAACAGCCCTAATGACACTTTTTAGGAAACGGTAACAATACATGTAGTACAGTAGGGCCTGTGTTTATCATGCAAAGGCCAACTGACTACAGTGACTAGAAAATTATACGGCACGCGTACGTCCACACACAAGATATGAGTTTATGTCACAAGTGCTGGACTTGACACCATGGCAGTGAGTGTGTGCAGGGATACATTCTCAACAATCTCAGAAATGTAAACACCGGTAGAGTTTCAATTTAGTTTTGTTTACTTCGGACACTCCAGTCTGGGGGCTTTTCAGTGTACACAACTGCAATGGTGGACTGTAAATCAATTCACATCGCATTGCCAGGCGGGCAAGATTTCTCTCCCAGTTGGTAGTGTGCCCAACACGTTGGATGTTCACCTGGAGGCCGATTGACCTCCTGCACTCGGCTCCCGTTGCAGCCTCGTCAATCCATCAGCTCATCTGATGCTGTGCCCGTGTCTGTCTGGCAAAATGTAAAAAAAAGAAAAAAAGTATGAACCAAGCCATTGGTTTTTGCTGCCTTGCACAGTGTACTGTACTTGTTTAGTGGTCTGGTTTGCTTTCAATCTCATATGACCGATGTGTACATTTTTTTACTTTTCAAAGGTGTTTCTATAAACAACATTGATATGGAGCTTGCTGGCATCCATACCAGGGCCTCCTGCCCCCCCTTACTTACACTCCATGTAAAAAAAAAAATGAAATTGTGTTTTCAGTTCAGACAGGTGGTATCTTAATAAACCAGAAACATGTACTGTAGGGAAGCCAAGTCGTGCGTCCGTTCACAGCCTTGATCTTTGAGATGAAGTCCTGTCCATAACTATTATACAACATGTACACAATGTACAATGTACTTGTATGTAGGTACGTACCAACAGAAAATTCTGCAATTTTTCATTGTATAGAAATATATATATAGATCTACCGGTATACATGTATTTCTGTATCCGTCTATCCCTTCATATGTTTTCATGTTTTTGGCTTTAATTTCAAACATGTCAAATTATTTTCTTCATAAAGTCACCAGTTATGCCTACTGTCTAGATACATGCTGTCTACATTGATATGCCTTTGTATATCACTTTGTGGATTTCGCTGCTGCATGTACATGTACATGTTCTGTATCTCATAAATTTCCCATTATAACCCCAACCTTCCACCATTATTCAAAATGGATTGTAGCATTATTAAACTGTTCTTTCTCTCCCCTCCTTCCCCCCTCGGAGCCCTATAGAACTAGAGTAACTCCGTTTCCCATTACTGTAGATTGGTAATATCCTCCAGCGAATGCTTGATTTACGTGTACCGGCATGGTAGCCCCTCGCCGCCTCAACGTTATTATTATTGTGTTTCGGCCACTGAAAGGACATGCCTCATCTCATTTCCACTGCAAATTCGGACTTGGACTGTTGAATGATCAAGCTTAGAAGCCTCCAAGAAACTTGGAGTGAAATGAATTTGTTTAAATTGTGTCTGGTAACGTCCGTGACTGGATTTCCCCATGGCCTGTGCATGTACAATGTTCTTGGTATTTTGTACCTGTACTTTGATATTCAGTAAAAATCTTGTAATAAAAATCCCCAATTTAGGGCCGTTTCCACTGCACCAAATAAACACGATTATTTGGATCGTGAAAAATGCACAATTTGAATCGCGATTCAAACTCCACTCTTTTTGCATGTGTGGAGTGTGGACACACTAAATGCAATTATTAGTGGGATTTGAATCGTGATTCGGGCTCCACTTAGAGTGTTACTTTTTCAAATATCGCGTTATTTGCGACACTGTGTGTGTGTGGGAACGCTCTACTGAATAGCACTGGGTTTTTTTTAATCCCACAATGCACTGCTCACGCTCTGGAAGTGCGGTGCTTGTTATGTCTCCCTGCATGGGCCACCCTCAAGGTTACACCCACCATTTGACCACAACTGCTAACCACAATCGGCTCGCAATTGTTTGGCCCGTGTGGACACGACAAAAAAACAACCGATTAAAATCGCAATTATTTTTTGAGTGGGAACGGCCCTAATTTATGTGACCATGCAGCTTAAATATGATTGCCAGTCCTCAATTGTTTGCCCTATCCTGCAAGTGGTCAGTCCTCAATTGTTTGCCCCATCATGTAAGTGGCCAGTCCTCAATTGTTTGCCCTATCATGCAAGTGGTCAGTCCTCAATTGTTTGCCCTATCATGCAAGTGGTCAGTCCTCAATTGTTTGCCCTATCATGCAAGTGGTCAGTCCTCAATTGTTTGCCCTATCATGCAAGTGGTCAGTCCTCAATTGTTTGCCCTATCATGCAAGTGGTGAGTGCAAGTGCAAAAGTGTGAACATATTCAACCATTTTCATAGTCTGCCCTCCAACTTTCAAATTCTGATTTTTGCAGTACGTCGAGACTACTTTCAGAGCACAATATGAGGTTTGTGGCGGAGAAGGGTAATTTTATTCAAAGTAGACTTTGCACCAAATCATCAGCATGGAAAGCATTGTTCAATTGATCTAGTGCTTGCTGCTTGTCATGCTTGAACCCTTGTATTATATGTAGGCCTACAGTATGTAATACTGTACATTGCACATGTATACTTGGACCCTGCATGAATCTCCCCCTGATCAGGCTATTGAGTGTTTGATTTGCAAAGCTTTACAAATTTACATAACCTGGATTTTTTTCGTAATACACCAAACATTTTTTTCACTTGGTCACGCATGTTCAAGTTCAGTATCTACATGCACCTAGCCCTTTGTTACTGCCTACATGTAGCTCTAGCTGTGCACATCTTTTTTTTTTCTCCAGCTGATACGCTATGGACTTCACACTCCAAGCAGAGGCCTTAGAATGTCAACAGATCCTTTCAAAGCCAGTTTGCCCATTTTTTTTTAGAAAGGGTAATGCAGGTCAAGGAACTTTGCACATCAAATGTTTGTTAAAAAAAACTTTGGTCCTGTCAAAATTTAGTGGGCCTGAAGTTTCAATCCTAGCAGGACCTTTCTCAAAGGCAGAGTGACAAAATTGGCCCTGAATAAAGTGTGCAACGGCGAGGCCTATTTGTATTTTGCCAACAATCTGTGTTTGCGTGCATACAATATAAACGTGACATGCATTTTCTTATCGGTTCTTATGTAGGGCACGGCAAGGGTCACTGATTAAGCTGTGTCACTTATGGAACTGAAAAATGTTGGTAATAATCACCTGATTCTATAGGTTTATAAGTACAATGAAGCCTCCTTCCCCCGGAACCAGTCAGAAGCAATTCAGCCATTAACTGCCGTATATCTCCAGGGATCACAACCCCGCTTTCTTTCAGAGGCAAGCGACCAATTGTCGTAAACCTGACTACAGCATCCCTTAAAAGTTTCAGTGTAAACTTTTCTCGTGCGATGAAGGCGGGTGTACTTTCTTAGAAAGACCATGAACTGTGTGACAAGACCCAGCGTGTCTCTGACAGGGGGGGGGATGTTCATTCAACCCTACCATGCCTACCGGGGCGGCGCAAGAACTTCACCACTCTCATCAGTGCGCATTGGTTCCCCTCAGATCTGTGCAGTGAAGGTTGGGGGGCATTTGTATACAGGTGCTTTAGTGTTGACACATTGAACTCTTAGCTGGTCTTACTTGATGGCGGGGGGGGGGGGGGAGGGATGTAATTGACGTGATGGCTCCAGCAGAGGGAAAGGACTCCTCTTCCTTCCTCTAGGCTGCTCGCGCGTCGCTCACTCTCTCCGCGCTTGCCGGACAGCAGCTTTGCTCCCGGGGCCTCGTCCTTTGCTCTCCCTGGCAGTGCACCTCCGGGCTTCGCAGGCTCTCTCTCTCTCTCTCTCTCTCTCTCCCCCTCTCCCTGATGGTTTACTCCTGGCGTTTCTCAAGAGGCAAGGGAGGGGGCGTCCGCTTGTCGTTCACACACGAACAGTTAGCAGACTCCGCTGTCCATCACGGCCCCGTGTTTCTTCCAGTCTCTGAACACTAAACTTTGGTAAAGACACTTCCCATTCGCCAAAACACCTAGCATTCACCAGCCTCTCATTCTCAATCCCCTTCTTTTTTCTTTATTTTTAAAAGAAGGGTGCAAAAATCCACTCCAACCAATGATGAACCTTCCCTAGCCAGAACGATAAAGCCCTCAAATATGAAATTTCCGATGAACTAAAGCCAGTCATGATACATCGTGTTACAGTATCTAATAAAGCCAGTCATTGCATTCTGATCTGTGTAATGAAAAAAAAAAGCCATGCGAACGAACACAGACTTTTCCCGGAGGGGAGAAGGGAAACACCATAATTGTAAATATAATATCAGTATGTCTGGCTTACATGTACAATTTACATTATGCATAATTTTACCCAGTTGTTTTGAAAGGGGTGGAGACTGAGAGCCCTTCAAAATAAAAAGGTGCGTCCTTCAGCATACATCATACTGCATACATGTATTTATAACTCCTCATTTTTGCATTTTTGATGAGCTCTCGGTGTCTCAAATTGGCAGGTATGATGTGTACCCTCGGAACGCAACACAACAACGTTATTCATGCAAGGCTGGTCGCCACAGTGTGCCTTTGTTGCTGGCAAGGCAGCAGGCTGGGCTCTTGTACATTAGCTTGGCCGAACGCGGCGCCAATGCTGATCGGCCATGCACGTGACTGAGGTTTCCAATTGATTAGGTCTGCGAGCCTACAGCTCTAACCATCACCACCTGAGCGCTGGGCATTTTGTTTTCTGCTGGTTGTCGGTTTTCCTGAGAAATTGAAGTACTGTGTGCTGTGCACTGCCTTCACGCATGTACATACATACATGTGCATTAACTGTAAATGGGCAATTCCACGCAAAGGTGAACATGACACTGGAAATTTCAAATATATTCAAATTGCACAAATTTGGTGTCAAATGAAAGCTGAAAGCTTTGAAGATGTAAGATTAAAATTTGATTTTTCGCGCATTTCCCCACCTAAATTTTGGATTACGCAATCAACATATTTTTTTCCCAAAAAAGGGAAAATTCTTAAAGATTGTATGTCACCTGTTCTGGGATTATAAATGCATTTTAAACTTCAAAACAATGGTAATATCAGTAATCAAGCTATAAATAAGAATGTATATTGCAACGTGTACACTGACCCCTTTATCAATGCAGTATTCATATTGCTGTCAAATCACATTTCCCATCTGACACCATTGGCACTTAATAGGATGTACATGTGCCTCCCTTTTCAGCTACCTCCCCCCCCCACACAACGGTACTAGTATACCATGCTTAATTCACAGCTGAGTTGACGTGTGAAAATTTACCGGATATATTCTCTCATGGCAGCCTGCAAATATTCATTAAATATTCAGTACTAGATGGTGAATACCTATTGCTATAACTGTCAGTTAACTGTCACGTTTTGGTGACTACAACAGCGATGATTCTGATGAAGGCTTAATTCTCATATGTTTCCTTTACAGGCTTTAGCATTGCGTGCATGCGTGCCTCACCTGGTGCTGCCAAATCTTGTGCAACAACCAAACATATAGGCAACATCAAAGCACAAGTCTAATCGGTAATCAATTTGTTCTGAATTTGTTCTGAAGATAATCCAATTTTCACAGATTTTCTCAAAATTGGGTAAGTTGGGAAAGAAGCATTATTATACATTGTTGTTCTGTTATTGTTCAATCATTTTTGTGCCAAGTGCCGAGCCTGTTATCATATTGGCCTGGATACAGTTTACCACAATCTGTAAATTCTTTGGAGGGTCAGGATACCAGATCTAATTTCAGATAAGATTCCCTGTCACATGTGCAAAGTTCCTTGCGGTGTATGTACTTTCACTTAGCATGCAGTACATGTACACAGGTACCGTACAAGTACGTACAGTCAGACAATATACTGGTACATGTACTGTTCAATGCATGCTCTTAGAACACATCTGAAGGGAAGTTATATGAACCTAGATGCAAATATGTGTTGTACATGTACATGTACATGTACGCATACATGTAGTGCTCATAGATACAGTGCGCATCATTCAACTGTATCATACATGTACCAATTTATATACAGATTGTGCATACATTTTTGCAGTTACATGGAGACTACAGTAATATGCCAAAATATTGCAAACTGTTTACTGACTAAATTGACCAAAAGTATCAAAAATTAGGGGGCATGACGTTTCGGATGTTTCAGTCCAAGAAGGCTTGTTTACATGTACAGTGTACACTACATGTATGTAGACACATGACGTTAAGGTACACAGTACACAGTACAGTAAGGTACACAGTACAGTACTGTGCGTGCAACCTGCAATAATAATGAATTATAAACAAGTACCAGTACATGTACATACATGTATATACAAAGTGCATATAACTAACTACACTGTATGTGCTTCATACAGTGTATTTCTAGACTTACAAAAAGCGCATTTCGGTAAATTTCTCCTGGCATGATCCTTTTCCCAATGCGCCAAGGTCACTCGCCATTGTACTGCTGTAGGTAAATAATTAAAATCCCCCTTCCTCCCGCATACCATACAACAGTGCATTTAGCCCAGACACTAATGGCTCCCTGGAGACCAACAATGCTGCACATAACTGAAGGTGCTCTTTGCCTGGACATCATACATGCTGATAGGCAGGCCGACTTCACACCTAACTGTGTGCACATACATAAGCCATCTTCCAAGGACCCCAGAGACAGGTTTCATTGTGTCCTCCCCTCCCCCTGTCTTTCTTCCCCTCCTCCTTCCCAGGGTATTAATTTCTGTTATACCGCATAAAAAGCCCCCCCCCCTCTCTCTCTCTCTCTCTCTCCTCTCTCTCCCTCTATCTCTCCCCCTCTCCCCCCTCTCTCTCTACCTCTCCCTCTCTCTCTCCCTCTCTCTCTCCCCCTCTCTCCCCTCTCTCTCCCCCTCTCCTCTCTCTCCCTCTCTCTCCCCCTCTCTCTCTCCCCTCTCTCTCCCTCCCTCTCTCTCTCCCTCTCTCTCCTCTCTCTCTCCCTCTCTCTCTCCCTCTCTCTCCCCCTCTCTCTCCCTCCCCCTCTCCCTCTCTCTCCATCCTTCTATAACCCTCCTCCTACATCTCCCCCTCTCTCTTCTCTCTCTCTCTTCTCTCTCCTCTCTCTCTCCCTATATTTATCTCTCTCTCTCCCTCTCGCTCTCCCATCTCTCTCTCTCTCCCCTCTCTCTCTCTCCCTCTTTCTCTCCCCTCTCTCTCCCCTCTCCCTCTCTCTCCCTCTCTCTCTCCCTCTCTCTCCCTCTCTCTCTCCCTCTCTCTCTCCTCTCTCTCACTCTCTCTCTCCCTCTCTCTCTCTCCCTCTCTCTCTCTCCCTCTCTCTCCCTCTCTCTCTCTCTCCCTCTCTCTCTCTCTCTCTCTCTCTCTCTCTCCTCATCCTCTCTCTCTCTCCCTCTCTCTCTCTCCCTCTCTCTCTCTCTCCCTCTCTCTCTCTCTCTCTCTCTCTCTCCCCCTCTCTCTCTCCCTCTCTCTCTCCCTCTCTCCCCCCTCTCTCTCCCCCTCTCCCCCTCCTTCTCTCTCTCGCTCTCTCTCTCTCTCTCTCACTCTCCCCCCTCTCTCTCTCCCCTCTCTCTCTCTCTCTTCCTCTCTCTCTCTCGCCCCCTCTCTCTCCTCTCTCTCTCCCTATCTCCCTCTCTCCCTCCCTCCCTCCCTCCCTTCCCCTCCCTCTCTCCCTCCCCCCCCTCTCTCTCTCTCATTTTGTTCCTCATGGATTATTGCTTGCCTGGCATTGTCTGGTGGGTTGGTAACAATGGCATACAAGGATAGCGACCAATACAAACATCTGGGGTGATGCCTTGAGATCAATGCTAAATGTATATAAGATACCGGTATACGTCCATCCACCCACTACTGGGCCTTGTCACATACTGATGCACGATAAACATGCCCATGTAACTGTGTACATGTGCGTGTATTGCAAACAGAGCTCACAGCTATACAAGCAGCATGTGGCTGGCCAGCTAAGAAGGGCCAGGAGATGTGAATCCCTCTCCCTCTCCCTCTCCCTCGCATTGGACCGTGTGGTGTTGTGAGGAGTCACTTACATTAGTTAGAGAACCATACAAAAGAAGATGGAGTACATGCATGCACTTACTACACAAGGGAAGTTATGAGCCTACGTGTGAAAGAGTATGGCCTGGTGTCACCACAAACCTCCTACTTGGTATTTCCAGCATGCAAACCTTCAATTTTTTTTAAAGTTAAATGTACACGTATGTACATTGTACATGGTAGATGTCGCATTTAACCTGTATGTTTGTTGGCATGCCATACAAAAAGCTCCTGAGAAGAAACGATAACTATCTATCATAGACTTGACATTTCAGCCAGGATGCTCTTGCCATTCTCAGGAGATAGAAACGAGCATTCAAAGCATACCGGTAGTTGGCTGGTTCTTCAATTCACTGTGCATCATGGAGGTGACGTGACTGACTGTGCAGGACACTATGGAGTATGGACAGGCTGTGAGATATCGAGTCTCATACTGAGTGTCATGCCACATGACGGTGACGGAGTACGATGGTCTTCTTTGGTAGCCTGGGCATAGCCTACACATGTAGCTGTTGGCTCAGAGCTGCCAATGTACGTGTACACTGCTGCCTGCATTTGCATGGCATTATCAGCTGCCTTTGCAAAAGGATGAGCATTCACAGGGCTGCACAAAAATCTACATCCAATTGGCCATTCAATTCCATGTGTACCTGATTACAGTATTTACACGTACTACTAGTATTATTTACAAAATGCATGCACATGTACACGTACCGGTACATGTACATGTACACGTACCGGTACATGTACATGTATGGTATGTGTACATGTACAAGGATATTGTACCGGTACAATTTACATATGTATATATGCAGTACAGTGTATACAGTATATGTTATGTACTGTACATGTACACGTACATGTATGTGTTCATGTATGTAACATGTTCATGTATGTAATGTGTTCATGTATGTAACATATGAACCCGATCATCTCCTCAAAAAAGAATTGATGCAAACCAATGGTTAAGAGGAAACTGTAACATTGGTTTTACAAATTAAGAATCAAAATTACAATGTACATGTATTTCAATGTATATGAAAAGTGAAAGGGTTTTTCTTCTACGTGACAGAGATGACTTGTGGAATGGATTATATTGCTCCACAGGCCACAGCGGCCTTGGTTTGGATTCTAAACATGCCGCACTCAGACAGGCATTATGATATTGCCGACCTAATCTGATAGGATATGAGTAGATCAAATATGACTTGAGCCCGCTGTACACACATGTACACGTGCATACATGTGTGCACGTTGGTTGTCCCAGCCCTAGTCCATAAGACTTGATGCTCCTCCAAACATAACACAGCCCCTGTTTACCCTTGCAACAGGCCAAGAGATTATAGCCCAGATGAATACATACTGTGTACATGTGCAGGCAGGCCCATCCTTCAGTGCATTGCTACATGGGCAGACATGAATTCAGCCTGACACACGCGACTCATATTGATCTTTGAGTGCCCATCACCATACATGTACGTTTGGTATTACATGTACATTTGAACATGTATGTGTCTCAAAGATGGTCAGCCATGTTTGATTGCCGCAGCTGTAATGTACATGTACCGGGTACATGTACATGTACACTGTACATGTAGAGTATGTGTACGTACTGTATGTACTGCATACAATGTATACATACATGTACATACACAGTACTGCATCAGTATGTATACATACATGTACATGTACATGTACATGTACATCTCTCAAAGATGGTCGTTTGATTGCTGCAGTGTGATATACATGTACATGTACCGGTACATGAACATACTGGTTTTTGTATCCTTGTGGTCTGAGACATTGCTTTTTTAGGCCTTTTGTGCAGTATATAGTACAATCGAGTGATAAACAGTGTTTTAAAAACGCTCCCATTTCAACCACATTCACTTTCTTGGGTAAATATTTGGACCGTGTATCCCTTATACATAAACACTTCAATTTGCGACTGCTTCTTACCCTTCACAAATTTCCCATTTTTGAGTTATTTTTTTTGTGAAAACCTTGTGGAGACCTACATGTACCATATATAGATGCACCTTCACAATTTCCCTGTGGAGACCTATTCAACCTATTGTCTTACATGTAGGTATCCACAAGGCACTACATGTTTATATTCGCGCCCATACATGTACCTGTACATGTACAGTACATACGTACATTGTACATCTTATTCCTTCCTCCATGATTGTATGTGCATGTACCCTGTACATGTATGTATGTCGCGTGTTTTTGAAAAACACTGTTGTGCTTGCTTCTCCCAGCCCTTATTGTCCTACTGTTACGCATGCCTTAACCCAAATCCAATGTTGTCTACATTAAAGTGGAACGATGTCTATGTTACGTTCCATTATCACTGAGGTACATGTAAGGAGATCATGAGTATGACTGTTTCATCCAGGTGAGCGAGGTGACGCCTACGCACGAGCACGCGCACTGCCTGCTCATTGCTCATGCATGTATGCTCGTTGATTTACATGCGGCAGTGACACAGCCAGTGACGCAGTCCCAATAATGTGACCCACTGTCAAAGACGATCACAGAACCTGGCCGCACACGTATCCATGAACAAGCGTTGTCTACAATTGTCTACAATGATATACATGTACATGCACATGTACTGTACATGCACATGTAGTGAGACATGTACATGTACATGTACATGATTGAAGACATTGTTTATTACAAATTTACAAAAGTGATAGGGCCCATACAAAAATGTTGCAAACTGCTGACTGACTAAAATTACCAAAGTGCAAATCTCAAAATTTAGTAGGCCTGACGTTTCGATCCTAGCAGGACCTTTCTCAAAGGCAGAGACAGAGCTCTGCCTTTGAGAAAGGTCCTGCTGGGATCGAAACGTCAGGCCCACTAAATTTTGAGACAAATTTACAATGTTTACTACAGTATGCCCCCTGATCATGTACAATACATGTACCGGGTATGTCTGTCTCATGGATGTATTTAAGAATGCTTTGTACGATGTGCAATAGCTTTCCACAACACACTGATAATAAATGTACATGTAGTTGGAATCCAGCAGTCTTCAGCAATCAATTTCACCAAACACATCTTAACCTGCGATCAATCACAAGACGATGAGCGATGCACAGAGACCATAATATTACGGCCTATCACAACATACATGTTGCATGGGTTTTCCATCGTAAGCTGAGTTATGATGCATCCTAAGGCTTTGTGAAATTCAGCCCTGATGATGGGCAGAGCACTGCCTGTCAAGTTGAGTTACCGGCTCTTTTCAGAGAGCCTAATGTACATGTACAACTGTACATGTACTGTACACTCTGTCGCAAAAGAGATGTGTTACACGGTGTCACTGCAAACCTTCCGTTTGGTACTGTATGTACAATATACATGTACCGGTACTTCCACCATGCAAACCTTCAAATCATATTTAACCTACTTTATTAATTAGCTATGGCAGTTGTGTACATGTACATGTACATGTACATGTACTGTACACTCCGTAGCAAAAGAGATGTGTTACACAGTGTCACTGCAAACCTTCCGCTTCGTACTGTATATGTACATGTACATGTACCGGTACTTCCACCATGCAAACCTTCAAATCATATTTAACCTAAACTTTATTAATTGGCTATGGCAGTTGCATATAACATGTACCAGTACATGCACATTATGTACAGTACGTGTACACTTACAGGAATTGGGAAGAGAATTAATTCTGCCTTTATGATTCTTGCCATTTGAAGCCATTCACAGCAATGCATCTGAATTTGGTGCATTCTGATGGTTACACCGTAGAGCAATGGTTACACTTAGGGGAGAGCGGTTTATGCTGAGTGTTTGATTTGGCAATTGATTACCACCCAGATCATCTGAGAAAGACTTCAGCCACATGTAGATAATGAGATTGCGATACTTCCCCCCTCTCCCCCCCCCCCCTCAATCAAGCATCAGACCTCAGTGCAGCCCACTCTTGTTTTGGACAACACAGCAGAGAGGACAGAGGAAAAATACACCGCGCAACCATTTGCAACTCTTGAGACACTTCCAGCGACCTCTCGCTAAATGCCGTTAACTCCCCGGGGAGGAAACTCCCACAATGACTGCTGGAACTTAACAAGAAATAGATTGCTTGGTGGCTTTGGAGTGCGGCACACAAGGAGGCACACAAGGAGTTGCAGACCTTCCCAGGTTGTTTAGAAGAAAGCCCTGTTTAATCCTGCCCGCGATTGTATCGAACTATTGATCCTTTTGTTGAGCTCTCTACCAGT